>JAYESA010000013.1:166370577-166970577 GCA_036927795.1 Iris macrosiphon | reverse complement strand
GTATGTTAATATCCCATGAGTATAACGAGTTCTTAAAGAAAGTGGAGATGGAGAAGGCCTTATTTGCTTCCTCTATGAAAACTTTGCAACGCGACCTCCTGAACTTGCAAGAGAAGCGCGATCGGCTGAGCGATCTCAAAGAAGGGTGTCTCTCCCGGTGGAGGGACTTGACTGAGACTATTAGGAAGCTGCAGGTCGAGCTTGATGTACAGGAGAATAGGCTGCGGGAGACCCAGCAGAAAGAGGAGGCAATCCGGACTGAGGCGAGCCAAGTGGTGAAGAACACGACTGGTGTCGAGGTTATGGTACAGAAACTCGAGGACAACTACGAGTCCTTCGCTCGCTATGAAGATCCCGAAGTCATGGACAAAGAGGTTGAGTGCCGGGCCCAGGTGCGCCTGGATGGCTGTATAGCCTATCTCCATGAGCGAATAGCAGAGTTATGCTCTGACTCATAGAACCAGTAGCTCTTTCTTTGCTTTTTGTGTCTTTATTTTGCCTTCGAGCTTGGGATCTTGACAATCCCTCAAATGTAGTTTGCTTTCAATTTCTCTTCGTGGAAAGAAATAAAAGTTATTCCATTTGTTTGAAATTGTTTATATGAGCTTTGGATACCTTAGTAGAGGTAATATGGATGTAGTACAATATCACAGTCTGTATAGGATGTTCCACTGAAGAACTTAGGTTGACCTATTACATCTTGTGCAGTGGAGTGCAAGTAGTAGGTTCAAGACAAGCCCTGCCAGAGGTGATATGGACGTGGCAGATTTTGTGGACTTAACACCGCTGGCGTACTTAGAGTTAAGTATGAGTGATAAATTGAGATGACAACCATTATCAGAGGTAATGTGGACGTAATAAACTATAGCCAAACCCAGGAGGTTTTGCTCAGAGATAATATGGATATGGCAAACACGGCCGAAGAGAAATATCAGGATAGTAGTTCAGAGGTAATATGGATATGAACCAATGTCCGAGAACTCACTGAGGAGTAATTTGTTGGTTGTGGTCTACCCGAGAATATAGATAGACCTGAGGGTTACTCCACTAGTGAGATTGTTAGGCCGATATCTCAGAGGAAATATGGGCATGGATAGCGTATAACGAGATTAGTTTTTTTTTTGAGTGGTCCCTGCGGGAGTGTGCAGGTGAACCTGAGGATTGCTCCGCTGGGGAGCTTTTGAGGATCCATTATCCGTTGCGTATCCAGGAATCCTGAATACCGATAATAGCTTGGAGAGACTTTGGATACGGTAGTGGAGGTATATGGACATAGTACAATATCATAGTCTATTTAGGATGTTCCACTGAAGAACTTAGGTGTACCTATTACATCTTTTGCAGTGGAGTGCAAGTAGTAGGTTCAAGACAAGCCCTGCCAGAGGTGATATGGACGTGGCAGATTTTGTGGACTTAACACCGTTGGCGTACTTAGAGTTAAGTATGAGTGATAAATTGATATGCCAACCGTTATCAGAGGTAATGTGAACGTGATAAACGATAGCCAAACCCAGGAGGTTTTGCTCAGAGGTAATATGGACACGGCAAACACGGCCGAAGAGAAATATTAGGATAGTAGTTCAGAGGTAATATGGATGTGAACTAATGTCCGAGAACTCGATGAGCAGTAATTTTTTGGTTATGGTCTACCCGAGAATATAGATAGACCTGAGGGTTACTCCACTGGTGAGATTGTTAGGCCGATAGCTCAGAGGAAATATAGGCATGGATAGCGTATAACGAGATTAGTTTTTTTTTTGTGGTCCCTGCGGGAGTGTGCAGGTGGACCTGAGGATTGCTCCGCTGGGGAGCTTTTGAGGATCCATTATCTGTTGCGTATCCAGGACTCTTGAATATCGATAATGGCTTGTAGAGAAACATCGTGCATAGGCACTCTTTAAAGATGACCAGGGAGTGGGAACCCTATACATCTTTGTTGTTCTGCTGGAGATAAAGAGAAGTACAAGTCTAGCTTAGACATAGTACTTTTTCAGGAACTTGTCGTTGATGGACATCATGAGCAAGCCGTCATTGGGTCTCGCCAGTCGGTAGATGCTGTTGCAGAATACAAATTCTACGACGAACGAGCCCTCCATTTGGGTTGGAACTTGTCGGCTGTCTTGTGGGTCATAACCATCGACCTTCTTATTGTCAGAACGAGGTCACCCACTTGGTAAGTCCTCTTCTTCACCCGTTTGTTGAAGGCTCCGGAAAGACGTGCCTGATATAGCTCAATGTGTTATTGAGCTAAGAGACGTTTCTCGTCGAGTGCTTCTAACTCTTGAAGCCGTCGACGATAATTGTATTCGAGGTTTAACTGGTTGGAGAGAGCTACCCGGAGCGAGAGAATCTGGATCTCAAGGGGAAGGATTGTTTCACTTCCATAGACCAAGGAGAAAGGCGTACAGCGGGTTGGTGTTCGGACAATTGTGCGGTAGGCACATAGACATTCGTCGAGCTTCTCGTTCCAGTCGCACTTATTAGAAGATACGAACTTCTTGAGGAGCTTGATGACAGTTTTGTTGAACGCCTCAGCCAAACTATTCGCTGCTGGGTTGTAGGCAGTCGACGCTATATTCTGAATTTGGCTCTTATCATAAAACCGGTAGAACATATGACTTACAAACTGTGGACCGTTGTCATAGATGATCCTTCGTGGTAAGCCAAAGCGGTATATGGCGTGATATTTGATGAAGCTGATCACGTTTGATGTCTTGACTTCCGCGATTGGTACGACTTCCACCCTCTTGGAGAAGTAGTCGATAATGGCGAGGATGAACTGATGTCCCTTAGACGAAGGTGGACCAATCGGTCCAATGATATCCATTCCCCACGCCGCGAACGGCCAGGACACAACAGTCGGGTATAGGAACTCCAAAGGTTGGTGGATGAAGTCAGCATGGATTTGGCAAGCTTGGCACTTTCTTGCGTAGTCAATGGCATCTACTACCATTGTTGGCCAATAGTAACCCATTCTCCGAAGACGGTCCTGTAGCTTGGGTCTGGGCTGACGGACACCACAAACCCCATCCTGAGCCTCACGGAGAGCCTGCTTCGCTTCCGTATTCGATAGGCATCATAGCAGAATACCATCATAGGAGTGGCGATACAACAATTTGGTAGTCGTATCGTAATAGAACCGGAGGGAACGTCTTCTGATGGAAGTGGCTTCCTTTGGGTTATCAGAAAGAATTCTATAGACTGTATAGTCGGTAAATAAAAGTATCCACTATTGGGAGTCGGTGCTTGTCTCTAGTGAGTAGCTTAGGAACAGACATAGGTTGTTCTTTGGGTTGATCAGCTCTTAACCGACCACGGTGATCAGCTCATGAGTATTGGCTGGAATAGTGAAAGTGGCTGTGAGAACAGCCAGGATGTCAGCCTTAATATTTTACAGCCAAGGGACGTGCTCTATGAAGAACCCCTCGATGGTGGAGATTATGTCTAGTGTGACTTGGTGGTAGGGGAGTAGGTCTTCATTATGGACTTCATACTCGCCTCGGACTTGATTGATTATCAGCTTGGAGTCGCCGTAGGCTTCCAGGTAGTCAACTCCTACCTGTTTGGCAAGTTGGAGACCAATGATAAGAGCTTTATACTTTGCCACATTGTTCGAGCATGGCTCTGTAAGAGAGTAGACACGATTGATGACCAGGTCGTATGGGAAGATCAACACTATCCTGACTCCAGCGACGAATTCGCTTTTGGGCCCTGTTCTCGAAGCACCGTCGAAGAACATTCGCCAAACGGCTTCTACGCTCATCACATTAATGGAGTCTGCGACTATATTGGGGATCTCCTCGTAGAGTTTTGAAGTTTCTGGCACCAGGTAGGCGGCTAGAAAGTCAGTTAATGCTTGGCCTTTGACATCTTTTTGCGGAACGAATGCCATATCGTACGGTGACAACAATATTGCCTACGTAGCCAGGTGGGAGTTGAGTGCCCCGGGTTTGGTCATGAGGACCCTGAGGGGGTTGACCCGTTAGATCACATGGACCGTTTGTCCTGTCACATAATGCCGAGTTTTCTGGATAACAAAGACTAGAGCAAGGTATTCCTTCTCGACAGGATTGTATTTGTGCTCTGCACCGACCATCATCCTGCTGAGGTAGTAGATGGCCTGATCGTGACCTGCGTCACTCTTCTGGGCTAGCAGAGCACCAAGAAAATGATCCATTGCTCGTACATAGAGCAGAAAGGGCTTTCCCATAACTAGGGCTACCAATACTGGAGGGCTCATGAGGTATTCCTTGATATCGTCGAAGGTGCGCTGGCATTCTTCGTTCCAAACAAAGGAGACTTCCTTCTTTATGAGCTAAGTTAATGGTTGACAACATCCAGAGAGATTCGATATGAACCTCCTGATATAGGCCAGTCTTTCTTGGAGGCCCCAAAGTTCTCTGAGGTTCTTCAGTGGGCGCATTTCAAGGACTGCTTTAGTCTTGTCAGGGTCCATGTGGATACCCTTCAAAGTTATGACGAAACCCAGGAATTTGCCGCTGGAGACTCCTAGAAAAGATTTGGTGGGATTCATCTTGAGCTGGTGTGTACGCATGAGTTCGAACACAGTCTTCAAGTCCTGGAGGTAATAATCTTTGGAGCGACTCTTGACGGAGATGTCATCGACGTAACACTCGACCGCCTTGCGTAGATGCTCACGAAAGATAATGCTCATCGCTCGCTGGTCTGTAGCACCTATGTTCTTCAAACCGAAGGGCATGACTGTGTAGCAGTACACCCCTATCGGCATTCTGAAAGATTAATACTTTTTGTCTTTAGGAGACATCTTGATTTGATTGTAGCCTGAGAATTCATCCATGAAGGACATACGCTCAAAGCCACATGTGTTATCGATCATTATGTTTGTGATCGGAAGGGGGAACTCGTCCTTAGTGCAGGCCGTATTTAGATCACGGAAGTCAATAGAGATCCTAATTTTTCCGTTCTTTTTTACGACAAACACGATGTTGGCTACCCAATATGGATGTTCTTCTTCGTGGACAAAGCCACTAGCTATCAGTTTGCTGACTTCAGCTTTGATGGCGTTCATAATGTTCGACCGAAACTGTCGTTGATATTGCTTGACTGGCTTAGATTTCGACAAGATGTTGAGTTTGTGGACCATAATTTGGGGGTCCAGTTCCGGCATATCTTCGTAGCTCTAGGCAAAAACATCGATGTATTCCCTGACGAGCTGTAGCAGGGATTCCCGATCCTCATTAGTAAGACTCTTGCTGATAAAGATAGATTTAGGGGAGGATTCGTCTTCCAGATTGATTTATACGACTTCGTCCTCAATAGGAGGTTCTTTTTTTTTGAACCGCATCTCCCATTATGCGTCTAGGCGTTAGGCCCACGTTTCTGTTTCAAAGAGTTTCGGTGGATCCTCGTCGTCTTTCTCAGGGTCAGCTGACACCGTGTTGGAAGACAATGTTTGCTTAGAATCTCCTGATATTGATGTCGGAGTCCTAGGAGGAAGATTCTGACGAGTAAGAGTGTAACTCATCTTCTTAATCCGAGCCTTCAGGGGTTATAGGAGGTGTGACGTACCCTAAGCCATGTCTGTTCTTATGGTAGTAGTCCTCGGACTTGCATGCAGGAGCCCGCAGTCGCAGAGGCAATCGTCGACCTTTGTCGTACTTCAATCATTTTACGGCTTTCGGAACGTTTCCCATCTTCGGGATGAGGTACCTTATTTGAGAACTGTATCGATGAAATGATATCTTTCTATTATCAAGCTCTGACTCCAGTTCCTCAGGGACGAAGGATCAAGGGATTTCCACTCTGCCGAAGATGATGAGTTTGTCTCCCCTCTTCCTTGCAGGAACTATGAAGTAGGAGTTCTGACTGGCAAGAATCTGGTTGACTACATAGGTGGCAGTCACCTGTGTATAAAGGTACAGGCCCAGACCATGCTCCAAGGAATATAGTGCGTTGAGATGTGCAACATCTGTAAACACCCGAATTTTTCAGAAATTAAAAAATAAAATTTTGAGATTTTTCTGTGATTTTTTAACTATTTAAAATAAATATTCTTCAGGAAATAATTTTTTTTAAGTATTAAAATAAATATTATAATATTATAAAAATTATATTTTTAAGTGTAAAATACATAATTAGTCATAGTGTAATTTTTCTGGAATTTATTGGACCCAAAAACTTTTTTTTAACAGCTAAAAATATTATTTTTAAATAAACCAGATTAAACCGGTTTAAATCCACCTGAACCGAACCGAACCAAACCAAGCATAAGAATAAACCAACCCAAACCCAACTGAATCCAAACCATATTGGATTGGGTCGGATCTGGATCCGAACCCGCTGACCCGCTAAACCCGACCCGATATTTACTGCTACAGTAACCGCTTCATTTCCCGTAACCCCCGCCCCCTTCTCTCCACCGTTTAACCGACGCCGCCGGCCGCTCTTCTCCCCGCTAACGCCGGTTTTCCCTACCCCTTCGCCTCCCCGATCGACCACCTCCCCACCGGTCGTCGTTTCCCCTGTCCCAACCGCCGAAGAACCACCCTATAAAAACCCCCGAGCCCGCCATCATCCCCACCGCTGCCACCACCACTTCACCACCGCCACCACCTGACCCCGGCGATAAACCACCGACAGTGACCCCAAGCTTCCCCGATGATGACTCAAGCGACGACCGACGAACCAGCAGCCACCGCAGCACCGCCGCCACCCCGTAGTCGGCGCGCCGCCCGTGTACGTATTGTACAGATGTTTCCGACTCCTCATTCCGGTGAGTTTTTCTCTCTCCTCGTCGCGTCAATTTTTGAACGGTCTGTTGTGACACGTTCGCTATGTAACCCTCTCGAACCCCGTACAATTAGACTGGGGTATCGTGTCCTGTGTCGATAACAAACCGCAACGCAAAAATAGGAAAATTATCCTAATTTTGGATTTTAAAAACTGTCCCGAACTCACAAGTTCACGGCCGTTTTACGTCCAACCTGTTAAATAATTCTAAAATCCACTTGAATAGTAAATTAGATAATATAACCGAGTTTTAAACTCTATAATTAGTTTAATTTAATGTGTTGTAGATTGTAATTTATTCGCGGATGAAATTGACCAAAAACTTGGTTATTTAATCCCGAATTTTCTCGAAACTGGGTGTGTCCCGCTAAACGAGGCAACTTGGTCGTGTACGAATTACACCGAAAGGTGCATACCGTCAATACGGACGTGTGGAATTTTGCGAAAGTTGATTTGGATGTGCGTGCACACCGAAATCAACGCGTATCCGTCGAAATCGTCCTGTATCGGGCCTTCTCTGGAGCTCATTGTAACTTCGTGTATGCTTGTTGTTTCGAAACGAAACTTGTGTCATCGGATTCATAGTATTACGCTGGTCCTGTGACCCAAGTTTGGTTCGATTCTGAGAACGTTGACGAAATCCCGTATCGTGGGCCCCACGGCTCCACTTGACGGGCGATTTTGTGATCGGCTCATCGAAATCCAGTTCTAGATATTTTGTTGGGTTCGTATCATCGTTATGGACTTGTAGATACTAAGTTTGACGAATTTGGAGAACTTTGTCTCTGATATATTTTTTGGTGCGAAGTAGGCCATAAGTGGACCCCGCTTTGACCATAAACTGTCAATTCTGTCCCTGTGTCCAAATTGGACTTATGGATAGGCAATCCTAGCTATCTCATATCTTCTGAGAATGATGGTAGTATTTATTTTAGCATCTGGAGGAGTACTTGAAGATTCCGTTGTTCCCGGAGTAATTGGAGAAATTCAAACACAGGTAAGTGTACCTTGCCAAACTTGCAGTACTTGCTTCATATTATTCTCTTGATTTATTTATGTGATATATCTATTTAACCTAGGACTGTGAGACGTTGCTTAGCGTTCGAATAAGATTCGGGTGACGGCGCCGTACGCGGAGTCGTGTAACGTCACTTAGAGAATTGATATTGCGATCATATATATTTTTCGTGCTTGCTTTATCAAGTATGTCATACCATAGGATACTTGACACTATTCATGTGACAGAATCTTTCTTGATATATTCATGGTGATTCTGTATAGGTTACAGGATTTGTGACATAGATATTACATATGCATATATATTATTATGACTCCCTGCATTAGTTAGAGGTCATGATCTTGCGTGTTATGGACATGAGACGTCGTGGACGTGAGACATATGATTACATTGGGTAGGGAGAGATACACAGGCTACAGGCTAATTTTATATATATATATTATTACGGTGCCTTAGCCACTACTGAGCTAGGCCCACTACATGATATCACCGCTACCGGCTTCCTGACACAGAGCTTGTAGTGGTCTCAGCTTGAGTTCTAGTGATGCCCTCACGTGCATATCACATAACTGGTTGCATAGTTTGCCCTATTGATACATTTCATATACTGCATTTATTTGGCTTGAGTTATTCTTGTACCTTGCTATGTCCCCTGAGGACCTGGATCCGGATTATGTCCCTAGGTTTAGCAGAGGAGGTCTACCCCGAGTTATACGGGACAGGAGCAGATGCTGGAGCAGTACCAATACCAGAGGACGAGGTGATGCCAGAAGATTTCTCCTAAGTATTTGTTTTATATACTCAGTCATTTTTGTTCTTGATACTCTATTTCATGTCTCGTGGATTTCTGTATTAAACTCATTATCGAGTTGTTTTCTGAGATATTTTATTGAGACTTGTTATTGAATTATATTTTATCTTGATTATTCTGATATTTGAACTATGATTATCTTCAGTGGATAAGATTAGATTTAGACTGTGACTTGTACCATAGACCATTATATTGTTGTTTTACAACTTAAGTACACTCTAACGGGTCCATTAAATTGGATGTGCCCATTGGAGTGTGCTACTGGCCATTGCCACGTGGCTAGTCCCTCGGTATTTTGGGACTGGGACATGACAACATCCGAGTAGTTAAAAGATAGCCCTTTATTGATGAAATAAGGCATCTCGTCTTCCGGAATTACATCGTCGACAGAAGGAACGTTAGCATGAGCGGACACGTACTCCTCCTGCTCGTCTCTCTCGAGCTATACCCCCAGTGTGAGCGATGGCTTCGAAGGTTTCCTGTATAGCTTTACCATAAGAGGTTCAAAAGTCATAGTAGGTGACGGACCTTCCTTTAGTGTTCGATTCGGTTTATGAAGACGAACGACCAGAGGTTTAGGTGCTTTCTTGGGCAGTTTTACCCTGAGAGGAGGAGCTGTGTCGGGAGAGCATGCTTTGAGATGGACTCTCAAGGGCTCGTCTGATGTTGTCCTGGTTTCCCCCTCATCGTCTGCGTTATTGCCATATTTATCCCGGTGCACTTGTTTGTAAAGGATCGAGTCAGAGTAATAGGCCTCGACCCCTTTGAATGGATTAACGTCGGCAAATTCAGTCTTGACGACGCCGTGATCGTCCACGTACTTCAAGCACTGGTGCATGGTTGATTGTACGATCATGTATTGATATATCCATGGACGTCCCAACAAGACGTAGGATATGTCTACTTCTATGACGTAGTAGGTGACCTTTGTTTTTAAGTCGCTGATCTGGCATTTCAGAAAATTTTGTCCAGAGGGTAGCTCCTTCCTGATTTGAAGCCACTTATTGCAATATTGGTTATTGTTAGGTGTTGCATCGAGATGCCTAAGATTTGAAGTAGACTCTGAGGGATGATGCTGATTGACGAACAGGAGTCGATATTCATCCGGTCCACCTTGATGGCACCGATATACCCTATGTAATACAGAGGACGATCGTACCAATTGTTCTTCAACAACATGTCTTTTTGCGAGAACATAATTTTGGGTATCGTCTCCATCACATTATTGCAATGGGGGCATGCGGCAGGATCCTTAGCTGGCGGCTTGACCTGCGCCAGGTAGGTGTCGGCATTCGCTCAGAGCAACTTGAGTGTCTTTGGAGAGTTGGAGAAGCTCGAATAAAGACAACTTCGCTGGAGTATTGGTGAGCTGTGCCAAGATATCAAAGTTGTAGGACTTCTCTAGCCCTTGAGCTGAATCTTTGCACAACGGTTTGTCGAAGCGGGTTTCTTTCTGCTTGGACTTGTCCGCTACTGGAGGCTGGGATGGACCTGGATCAGATATTACAGGTGCGACCATTGGGAAAGTACCATCGTCAGGGATGTTATACTCTCGTTGGTACGCTAGGCCTGACCTTGTTGTTCTTGCTATTGCTTCTTCGGACGGGATAGAAACCGTGTAGCAGGATTTGGACTTCTTGCCCTTAGTCTTGGTGGCAGAAGGTGCTGTTTGCTACATTTATTTTGGAGCAAGATCGGGATGAACCCACATGACCTTCCTACACGACGTGGTGAGGGGTATTATCCCGGTCGTTTGGTCGTGAGTTGATGGAAGATTGACGACCTCCATCGTTGCCCTTGGAATTGGGATTACTCCGTCTTGGGCTTCCGTTGCTGGAAAGTTACCGAACTGGAGTGATACCATGTCAGCGGCAACCTTCTTGTCATCGAAATCTAAGATGAGGGCCTTGGTGTCGAGCAAACGCTGGATGTACCACTTCAGGGTATAGCAATCCCGCATCGTATAATGGATGTAACGATGGTAGTGGCAGTACTTTGGATTACTCATCTAGGCTGCCTCAACTGGGTGCTTGATGTCGGGGAGCCGAGGCTTGTTTACCTGTATCAGCACGTCAAAGATACCCATGACATCATCAACTTCGAAGGAATAGGTTAGCTTCGTCTTTGGAGCCTCCGTCGGCTTCTTGTCGGGCTTCTTGGTCAAGTTAGCGACAAGGGCTTGCTTTCCTTTGTCATCACGGCTATTGTTGTCACTGTTGTTGTTATTATTATTGTTATAAGGGTGTTTTCTCCTATCATCAGTGACAGAGATCTTTATTCCTAAGAGACGTGCATTCTTCACCTTCTTCTCAGTGCCGACAGCGTTTATGATCAATGTCGTCCAGTCTTTGAATTCGCTGTCGCCCATCTAGAGGCTGACTGCTGGAAGTAGATTTCTGTGACACATGTCTATCAGTGTGGACTCATGATTGCTAAGAGGCAACTTCAGTGCTGATTGCCTGTATCGTTCGATGTAGGCGCGTACAGGCTCCTTCTCTTTCTGCATAATATCCATTAGGGAGGACATTGTCATGTCGCTTCCTCCATCATAGAATCCGACGAGAAAAATACCCTTTAAGTCTTCGAACGACGAAATACAGTTATCTTGCAGACTGCAGAACCAGTCAAAGGCTACTCCAGATAATGCCCCCCCAAAGAGCTTACTGAGGAGGGCATCACTGCGAGGTAGGTGTCCCATTGCAGTCTCAAAGTAACTCATGTATTGACGGAAAGATGTCTTTCCGTCAAATGGGTTCAGATTGAAGGGCTTATACTTTGGCAGATATGGCACATTTCTTCACTCGGGGGGGGGATATGGTTGTCATATCTTTTTATCGTGGAGTGTCCCGATTTCCTAGCGAGTCCAGGCGAGCTCTCAGTTCTCGCACCTCTCAAATTACTTCTCGGGATTCATCTGATGCAGAAGGAGCAAATGACCCTGGTAGAGCATGACGGCTGCCAGCGGGAGACGCGATTGTATAAGAATCTTTATTGGTCCCAGGGTCCTGGTTTGCTTGTCCTGAGGTCTTTGGTGGTTGAGAGTCTACACTTGACTTGATGTCTAGAACTGCTTGGGTCAAGGCTTGCATTGACTCGATCATGGTTTGTACCATGGCCTCGAGGATTTTGAGGTGTTGTCGATCACTGGGGCCTTTGTGCTCATCCCCTGCCATGTATGATGTCCTTACGTGAGGTGAGATAGAGGGGACAGTAGACGTAGCACTTTCTACCTTTGACTCTTGCAGTAAATATTCATCGGGGAACGTCGGTAGTGCGTTGTCTTATTCGGACTTAGATGGAACACTGCCCCCGATGTAGGAGGCTGTGTCTTCTTTATGAGGGTGGCTTCCTCCAGGGATCTCAATACCCGCTCCCTGGGAATCACCGTCGTCTCGGAATGCTGGATTATTGTAGAGTTCCATGGGATCATGACCCTCATCTTCTGCAGTCATCTGGGATCCCGAAAAAGAGCTACCCCAAGTGGGTGACAGCTTCTTCTTTGAGCGGGTGCCCAAAAAAATATCTTTCGTAGGTCCTGCTGCTTGTCCTTCTTGGACCCGCCTCTTCGACACACTGGTCGAGAGTGACAAACTAGAGGTGCTGGACTTCCGTCCTTCCTTTGCGAAGGGGGCCTTTGAAGCCAAATAGCATTAGGCAAAGAACGGCTCATCCTGCTCTTCGGGCTGCTGCCGGCTGGGTTCCCTTTGTTGTAGTTGTTGGAATATTGACTGTCTCTTTGCAGTTACTTCTACCTGATTAAAGCAGCAGTTGCTGATAATACTGGCACAGTGATGCCCCAAAGGGGCTATTTCTCATGCCATGGTTGATTTCCTTGCTTTGCACTTATGATTGATTATGTTGCTCAAGTCACTCGAGGGCTGATTTACCTTTACACCCTTGTTATGAGCACACGGGTCTGTAGGTGTTGTTTTTGCTCCTTGATCTGGGATTAATGGAAGAAATTTTTCTAAGTCGTCAGCAGAAGACTTTTGAGATTGACCCAGTCCTCTTGCCACTGTCGATTGGAGACATGTGTCAGTCTTGTATAGCTTTTTGTCCGAGGCGCGTATAACAGTCAGCAATGCCTGTTGATGGTCCATCGAGTGAGCAGTTGCTTGAGCTTGGCAAGCTTGCACTGCCCTAGACTTCTTCGTCTTTGCACGCACTGGTGCATAATACAAAGATTCCAAGTTTGGGTTTTCACCATTCTCAGCATGGCGCATAGGATCAGTGTTGTGTGAGATTCAGTCGAAAATAGAGGTTCTGCTGCTGTGTTGGCCACATGTGGTCATTTGTCTACGGCTGCAGACTTATGCGGCTTCTGCTGGGGCCGCATGGAACCTGTCTCAATACTCGAACTTCTGACATCGTAGTATTTTTCTTTGCCAGAGTTTGGACGCTGAGCGCCTTTTTCGACTGCCGCATGAACAGGGTCAGCCTTGGTTGACGCATGATGTGCGTCTGCAACAACAAGGAGAGAAGTGGGGAGCGTATACTACATAGTTAGGTGATACACAGCGGCCTTTGCTACTCATGTCCTGTGGGTCTTCTTAGGCTTTGTTTGCTTTGGAGAAGGACTCGCACTATCCCCTGAAAGCATATTCTCGAATGCTTGCTAGTCGAAGCATACCACCAGCATCCTTTGGGTTGAACCCAGCTTGGCTGCATCAGACTACGTCACCACCTTCTCATCAGAGGAGAAGGACGACCCCAGCAGAGTCGCCACCTTATTTGCCATTAAAATTTGGGATTACTTTAACAACCAACTAAAGAAAATACAAAGAGGTCCTAGACACACGATCTATATATAATTTTTGATTCTGGGGTGTAATGATAGATAAAGAGTGCTGCAGGGACTATTTTACTCAATTGACAGTCCAATGCAAGAGCGATGAGGCTCTTCTCTGTTCTCTCTCCTGTGCCAGGAGGTGGTGTCACACCCCGATCTTCCACAGGAATCGGCTGTCTCCGCTAGACGTGAATTACCGCACCAGCGCTCCCGCAGGACGATCGTTTTCATCGGGACGTGATGCCGCGCGAGCCTGGAGTTGCGCCCGCACGAGACAAATACCGAAACGGCCATTGATAACTAGTTCGCAGAGTCGTCATAGCAAAAATATTGAATAAACACAAGTATTGAATTCAATCTAACTCTTTATTGATATGAAGTAAAGATTACAAGAGGCGCTAGGCCGAGATTACAAGTCGCTCATGTTCTCTCTCTCTCTCTCTCTCTCTCTCTCTCTCTCTCTCTCTACAATAAACATGCCCTTAGACTTAGAACTGATTCAAACGATCTGGATGATGATGTTCCCATATATTATGTCTCATATATGTGAGCTCCAGGTCCGCGCGCCACGCTCCAAGATGCCAAGTAAGGTCCGGTGCCTCATTGCGTTAAGCGATCTCCGAATCTGTACGAGTTCTCCCTACATCATGCATGCAGACTGGTTGGGTATCAGTACATTGAATGCACTGGTGGGAAGGCCTCTCGCCCATGCCACAAAATAAGCACGTTCATTAGTTATGTGCACCGACTGATTTTGTTGTCTTTCTAGTCTTTTTCCTTAGGATCAGTTATATGGCAATATAATGAAAGTAATATCCGTGTCAGATCAAGAGTGTCATTATAATGAACAACTGAGTTTGTCTTACCATTTCTTACCATTCGGTCTTCCCTGTCATATGCAGCAATATGAATAATGAACTACTTAATAACAAAGAACATCTATAAAATTCAAGTGTTGTGTTTGTGTCTCTGCCTCAGACTCATTCTACTCGAACTATGTTTATTACCATGCATCCATTCAAAATATGCAAAGTGTCGTTCAAAAGTACTCCTTCAAGTTGCTCCTCTTCTGAATGCAGATAGCCGCTATGTAAGCATGACTTATCTATATGAAGGTCACTGGCTCTGTTAGCCATATTGGACATGATCTGCGATGGAACGGTTGTCTTTCCAGCTCGGTTGCTAGCCTTGCTGGGCCTCCTAAACCATCCAACGAGTCGGTGACCATCCAGATCGGTAGCAAGCCTTGCTAGATGTCCCATTCTCGTCCACTAGTCATCAGCTAGCGTACTACCAGGACTACACTGGTATTGTCCTCCCGGACCGACACGATTCGTATGCCTCAGCAATCGTATCGAGGACTCTCTACATGGTGTGCAATCAGTTGTCTGTGACCATGCAACTACTCCCCCACTTCCAATCCTAGCCGAGATACAACTCAGTTCGATCTTTGCCAAGGACTACACTCGGATCTTTCTTCTTTACGCAGCTCCTTGATTAGAGACTGCCTCGGTGATCTGCATATCCCGAGTACTTTCCTTTCTTTCCTTCTCCTGACTCAGAATGACTACTTGATAGTCTTTCTCGTCTATGTATGCAACATGATTATACTCTATCCCATGTCATGTTCCGTATGGTCATATGCCTTAGTATGAACTCAATTATCTTTGTGGCATATAATAAACTACTAAATTTCAACTCAATAAACCCGACTACGCAAATAGCAAGTAAGATCTACATGTTCTATACAATGATAAGGCGGGGTTATCCCCTTAGCTATGTGCGTTCAACTCTTTTATTAGCATGCAAAAGTTATCGCCTAAAAACTAGCATGTATCATTCATTTTCTTAGTGTGCAGCTAAGTAGAGACAGGTTCACCGGGGCCACCCACCTTAGCGATGAATCATATCGGTCGAGCGACACTCCGAGAGCGCATCTGAAAGTCTAAGTCCGAACTTCATTTGAGGATCCAAGTCTGAATGCCTTTGCATCAAGTGAGTCTTTTCGCTGAGCAAGGCGGGTCGGTTTGCTATACTTGTGCTATTTGAATCGGCCCTCCGGGTTGAGCGGAGCGGGTCATTACATTATACACCACTCAAAATAAGTCTCGTCCTCGAGACTTCCTGAGCAGAACTCGTATTATCGCACAACTTCTAAACCAACTCTATGCATCTTGTCTAGCTTCCAAGGACTGTTTTAATACTACATTCATTTATTTCCTCACCACGCGTTACGCACACATGTTTAGCCAATTCTCATCAAACGACTCTATCGTTCAATGCTATTGAACTATGCTTGACTTAATGGTTGCACTCCCGACTCAAACTCTGTTGTGCCTGGCGCAGGGCTGTATTACCAAACACGGGGTATTCTATAACTCAATGTGCACTAGAAAATTTTGACTTTGGGTGGACTTGCCCAAATTTTTATATTCTATCCATACGAACCCAACGCATCCGACCGATTACTTGATGTCACCTATCGAAACCCATCGTTACGCCTAAACCCAAAAGCTCGAATCTTAGCTAACTTTCTAAATCTTGTTTGCATCAATATCTTTCTGAGTCATCGTCCAATCTTGCTAAGTAAATTTACTGTCAGCCAAGGTCATCGCATTAAAGCCGTCTTTGGTCCAATTAAACTTTTAACTTCCTATTCGTTTACTCGTTCTGTTTTGCACGAGTGCTTAATCATTTTTATCGAACGATTCATTCGTTCAACTATTGCATTCCCAAACTCAGTCTCTTACTGTGCCTTAGCACAGAACTGTCTCGATCGCACGGAGAACATTACAATCTTTTTTTTATAAAAGTCTAGGTTGAGACTAATTTACTCCAGTTGTCATACTCGTCCATGCGAAGTCTGGATCGTACCCATATTCAAGGTGTCCCCCAAATATGTGTATTTTAACCAAGCTTAGTGACAGTTAAGTCGGACAAGCTACTTGTGAAAATCTTTCGAATCGTCGACCATTTCGCTACACGAATAATCGAACTCTGGTTCATTTTAGTTATCGTCTGCTCCAATCTCACCCAAATTCAAGATTTGCATTACCAACAACTCACCTCTTCCAAGCAACAATTTAACTCGTTATGCCAACTTATCTCGAATATCACCAATTTCAAATTATAAGAGTTTCTTCCGACAATTATCTAATATCGTCTTATTCCTCACCATCGCATAACTTATCCAACCAAATCAATTGTCACCCAAGTCCCATCTCCCATTGCATTCATTTTAACGCCAACGTCGCTAGTATACACTCCCAGTTTCAAGTCCTAACTCTAAGTCCCGTTGTCCCAGTTCTATATATTCCCCAAACGATTACTCTGAAGTCAGCCACTCCAGTTTAACTCAAGGCATAGGGTCATCTGCCTAGCCACTAGGTCAGCTCACAAGGTCATAGGTACAGTTTAAGTTTGTGACTCATCATGCAATCGCGTTGCACGAAGCTCGCCCCAAATACCCTAAGGTCAAACCATTGTTCTTTTATACGGGTATTCTACCCAAGCTCGTTTCACTCAGATTTTTAAACATCGAGCACAGATCATCCTATCACATCAACACGTTCGTTCAACCGAACCCACGATATGTCCACGTCGTATTCCAACCTATCAATTTGGATAGTCTATCTCCTTAATCACTTGATAGGATCCATATATCCAATCTTTTCTAATTCTAGACCACCAAGTCACGATTCAATTTATATCTCTTCAATATCGATCATAATTTCAAAGTCGTACAACATAATTCACGTATCCATTCACTAAACTATCGAACGTCTTGCTTCATGTTCTAAACTAACTTATCCCCAAAATATCTTCGATTCACTTGTATTCTGAAAATTGTCTTATCGTGTCGAACCACAAGTCAAAATAATCCTTCAATTGTCATGTTTTGGCCTCCCATAAGTTCAATCATCCCCGTCGGACGTGAGATCACCACGCCAACGCTCCCGCGAGATAATTATCCTATTCCGGACGTGACGCATGCGCGAGTAAGGAGTTGTACTCGCACAAGAAAAGAAAGCCAAACGTTATGGTTATCACCGAATGAACAGACACATTATCGTCATTCTTCGTTTTATCCCAAGTTGTACATTGATCCATCAAGTCATGTTCTTCTAATAACCATTCTTGCCGAATTCAAAATTCGTCTAGTCAAATCATCCTACTTTAATCTTACCGTTTTGATCATTTCATAGTCTACTTCTAGCATTCCTCAAATAACTAAGTAAAAATCTCAAATCCAAGTCTATTCACTTTCGATACGTTCCACTTTATCGAGTTCGTTCATAACATCATCGAACATGTTCCTGCGAGTTCGATCATCCCCGCCGGACATAAAATCACCACGCCAGCACTCCCGCGAAATAATCGATCTCGTCTAGGTCTGTTGTCGAGTGTTACCCTTCGAACTCGACTCAAGATCATTCGTCCAAGTCAAGATTAAATCCGTTATCGCTTGTCTCAATCCTTAAATCATAATTTTGCTAACTTGCATCAATCCGTGCTATCTTCCAACCATTGTTATGATCTAAAGTCTTCCAAATTTGAAACTATAGCATAACCGAACTCTATGGAGCGATATCCTACTTAAATCCAAAAAAATTCATGTGTGCTATCATTCGTTCGCGTCATATTCCAATTTTACTAACTCCGATTGCATCTCCGATTATTCCGTCTCAACTCAAGTTTTAATTTGTTTGTTTTAACTCAAAATTGTTCGTACGATCCACTAAGTTTTCTCGACCATGATATTAATTCCAATTCCCCTGAATTCCTATTCAATGTATGTCTTATCCCTTGTTCAACTCATTCTAACTCGTTTGAATCTGACCTTGCATGCTTCCTACGAGTTCGCTTACTTGCTAGGCATATTATACTAAGGCCTCGCACAATCTCGTTGCTTGCCTCTAGACTCGTTTAGTACTCTAAAATCCCTGATTTGTTTGAACATTTCTAAGCCGACCAATATACCACTCAGGGTTCGAGCTATACTCTATGAATCTTTATAACTCATTTTATCCCCAATTCGCTTATTCGATCCTGAGACTATCAAATACACTACTCAGAAATCGAGTCATCATATTAACTCATGAATCATGTTCGCATCCTTCTCTTGTATATCCAATTTATTCCTTATAACTCTAGCATGATCCCTATTTGTCGCCTGAACGAACTTAGGCTCGTATGCACCCTTATCCATATTCCTCCATATAAACTATGTTTTGAATCATAACTTATCATTATGAATAACCATCCAAACTATATCTGAAAATCCAATACGATTCCTATTATTCGCCTTAGCGGTACTCCGATAACGTTTCTATCGATATCCTTTCTAAGTTTGACTTTACTCTTATCCGAACGATACCCAAATCTTGCTACAACTCACTAGCACCAAGGGTCTTGGCGCATGATACTCAACATAACTTGGCCAAAAGGTTGTGTGCATAGGCAACTGTCCGAACAATATTCTATCTCGCACACCAACCCGCTTGGTATTTTCATATAGGCATTCAAGCAGACATATAACTTGCCAATTTTAATACGAGTCTATTCCCACAATGTCTGACACAGGTTGGCACAAAGGCCCTCGTAGCATAATCTCGTTCAAGCAATCGTATCATTTACATGCACTTTTTAAAAATATTTAGACTTATTATATGGAACATTCATCGAACATCGAGAGAGAGCATCCATCACTTTTTAATACACAAGTTCAAAACTGAGAGAATCGATACGAATTTCAAGGACGTAAAGCCGTGCTCTGGTACCAAAATGTCACGTCCTGATCTCCCGTAGGAATCGACCGTCCCCGCTAGGCGCGAATCACCGCGCCAGCGCTCACGTAGGACAATTGTTTCCATCGGGACGCGATGTCGCACGAGCCTGGAGTTGCGCCCGTGCGAGGCAAATACCAAAACGGCCGTTGATAACTAGTTCGCAGAGTCGTCATAGCAAAAATATTGAATAAACACAAGTATTGAATTCAATCTAGCTCTTTATTGATATGAAGTAAAGATTACAAGCGGTGCTAGGTCGAGATTACAAGTCGCTCATGCTCTCTCCCTCTCTCTCTCTCTCTCTCTCTCTCCAATGAACATGCCCTTAGACTTAGAACTGATTCAAACGATCTGGATGATGATGTTCCCATACATTATGTCTCATATATGTGAGCTCCAGGTCCACGCGCCATGCTCCAAGACGCCAAGTGCGGCCCGATGCCTCATTGCGTTAAGCGATCTCTGAATCCGTACGAGTTCTCCTGCATCATGCATGCAGACTGGTTGGGTATCAGTACATTGAATGCACTGGTGGGGAGGCCTCTTGCCCACTCCACAAAACAAGCACGTTCATTAGTTATGTGCACCGACTGATTTTGTTGTCTTTTTAGTCTTTTGCCTTATGATCAGTTACATGGCAATATAATGAAAGTAATATTTGTGTCTGCTCAAGAGTGTCATTATAATGAACAACTGAGTTTGTCTTATCATTTTTTACCATTCGGCCTTTCCTGCCATATGCAGCAATATGAATAATGATCTATTGAATAACAAAGAACATCTATAAAATTCAAGTGTTATGTTTGTGTCTCTGCCTCAGACCCATTCTACTCGAACTATGTTTATTACCGTGCATCCATTTAAAATATGCAAAATATCGTTCAAATGTACTCCTTCAAGTTGCTCCTCTTCTGAATGCGGATAGCCGCTATGTAGCATGACTTATCTGTATGAAGGTCACTGGCTCTGTTAGCCATATTGGACATAATCTGCGATAAAACGGCTGTCTTCCCAGCTCGGTTGCTAACCTTGCTGGGCCTCCCGAACCATCCAACGAGTCGACGACCATCCAGGTCGGTAGTAAGCCTTGCTGGATGTCCCGTTCTCGCCCACTAGTCATCAGCTAGCGTACTACCAGGACTACACTGGCATTGTCCTCCCGGGCTGACACGATTCAGATGTCTCAGCAATCATGTCGAGGACTCTCTACCTGGTGTGCAACCAGTTGTCCGTGACCATACAACTACTCCCCCACTTCCAATCCTAGCCAAGATAGAACTCGGTTAGATCTTTGCCAAGGACTATATTCGGATCTTTCTTCTTTACGCAGCTCCATTATTAGAGACTGCCTCGATGATCTGCATATCCCGAGTACTTTTATTTCTTTTTTTCTCCTAACTCGGAACGACTACTTGATAGTCTTCCTCGTCTATGTATGCAACATGATTATACTCTATCTTGTGTCATGTTCCGTGTGGTGCGATACCTCAGTATGAACTATCTTTGTGGCATATAAGAAACTACTACATTTTAACTCAATAAACCCGACTACGCAAATAGCAAGTAAGATCTCTATGTTTCATACAATAATAAGGTGGGGTTATCCCCTTAGCTATGTGCGTTCATCTCTTTTATTAGAATACAAAGGTTATCGCCTGAAAACTAGTATGTATCATTTATTTTCTTAGTATGCAGCTAAGTAGAGACAGGTTCACCGGGGCCACCCATCTTAGCGATGAATTACATCAGTCGAGCGAGACTCCGAGAGTGCCTCTGAAAGTCTAAGTCCGAACTCTATTTGAAGATCCAAGTCTGATTGCCTTTGCATCGAACGAGTCTTTTTGCTGAGCAAGGCAGGTCGGTTCGCTACACTTGTGCCGTTTGAATCGGCCCTATGGGTTGAGCGGAGCGGGTCGTTACAGGTGGTCTGATCTTTCTGAAGCAGAAAGAAAAAGTCAGCATCTAGAACATTCAAATTGCTCCTATTTATAGCCATATAGCTGATGGGCCATACGTGCCGCATATGCCTCTGTTTTGTGGCCGCATAGGGATTCTTCAACAGAATACGGTTGCAACTATAATCGCATGCCATGGATAAATTGCCACGTAGTCTTGGTTGAGATATGTTGTTAAAGAGATCTCGGTGTGGTTGTGTGTGTGACTTCGTCAGCTGGACACGTAGTCAACATTGATTGTGCGAGAAATCGTCTTCGGTTGTAATAGAAATATTCTGTAAGTTGAGAGCCGCAAAATATCTTGGCCGCATATCGCCATGGCCGTATATGTACTCTTGTTTGGCCTTGGTCGAATGAATATTTTGGCCGCAAGGCGTTATGGCCGCATATATGCTCTTGTTTGGCCTTGATCGGATGGACACTCTGGCCGCATGATGACGAAGACGCATGGGTATATGGCCGCATGCAAGCTCTCGTCTAGCCTTGGTCGGATGGACACTCTGGCAGCATGATGACAAGGTCGCATGGGCATATAGCCGCATATAAATGGGCACATGGTGTCACGCCCCGATCTCCCGCAGGCAAATCGGTCGTTCCCGCTAGGCGGAAATCACCCTCGCCAGCGCTCCCGCGGAACGATCGCTTGACCCATCCGGGCGTGATGCCGCACGAGCGTGATCCACGCCCGTGCAAGGCCATGGTTCATTGGCTGGCGGCAAGAGTTCTAAGCCACAGAGTCGCACAGATTGTCCGAGTGCAGCAGAGTCATGAACGCATAGGCGATCGGTAACAGGTTCACTGAGTCGACAATTATAGCGGAAGCATTGAAACACAAGTTAAAATAAAGTAAGCTCTTTATTGATAGGAACATGTGTTGCAGGTGGCGTATAGCCGAGATTACAAGTCGCTCAAGCCTCTCTCTCTGAAACAGTAAAAACGTGCCAAGTGGCTACAATTGTGGAATGATTGTACAGGCGATGTTCAGGCGAGTTTGGGCTATGTTCCAACATTATGTCTTGTATATGTGCTTCAGTTCCGGACGTACCATTGCAAGGCTTCAGAGGAAACTCCTGGCCTTAGCACGCACGAAGGAGGCATCCGCACCGAACGAGGTTCTCCCGCACCCTGTATATCAAACTGGTGGATTATCAGTACATTGAATGCACTGGTGGGGAAGCTACTCGCCCGCTCGACAAATCCAAACACGTAATACAGGTTTCGTGTACATCTATTAAGTTGTCTTTCTAGTTGCCTTAGGATCAGTTTCATGCAATATTTGAATAGCCTAACCCGTGTGGCAGTGCGCCGTGCAACATGAGAGGAAAACACGGCGAGACTTACCCTTTGGCCTTTCCTGTCCAAGGCAAACATTGTTAATTTAAGCACGGGCAAGTATAAGCATTCAGGAGCATAGCATATGCAACATGCAAACACGAGAGTCATTTAACGGGATAATATTTGGTGTGCTCAGTTGTTCTTTGATGCGATACAATGACTCGCACGCGGATAGCCGCTAAGCGAGGATGACTTATTTATATGAATATAAGTCGCTGGCATAGCCATAAAGGACTAATCTCAGACGAGAATGGAACACAACGAGAGCACACGATGCGCTACGAACCATCTTGCCCGTACACGATGGATTACACATGAAGTAGTCCAAGGCCAAGATGGAATGCAAAAAAAGTACACGATGTGCTACAAACCATCTTGCCCGTACACGATGGACTACACACGTGATATGGTCCCGGGAAAATAGAATGCAACGAAAGTACACGAGGC
This sequence comes from Iris macrosiphon, assembly GCA_036927795.1. Lineage (NCBI taxonomy): Eukaryota > Viridiplantae > Streptophyta > Magnoliopsida > Asparagales > Iridaceae > Iris > Iris macrosiphon. The sequence goes on along the minus strand of JAYESA010000013.1, from coordinate 166,947,662 downwards.
GCTACAAACCACTCGCCCGAACACGAGGGACCACACGTGAAGTTTCATCCGGATCGGATCGGCCCCAGTGCCCCGGTGACCGTCCGTGGAACTATACCTCATTTCCGAGTTGTCCGCGACATGCACTTTCTTTTGGGTCTCTCAATTATCACGAGATACACGAGAACACGAGAACACGAGTGCACATGAACACGAGAACATGAGTGCACTGGAACACGAGTACACGAGTACACGAGATACTTGGATCTTGTTTCTGTACAATAACTTGCCTTGATGCATTCCCCTGGTTCAGGGCTGCCTGGTGACCTAACGGTCCCGGATACTTACAGGTTCAATCATGCACGGAACGACTACTTAGTAGTCTCCCGGGGTTTGGATGAAAATAAGGCAACATTCAAGCAGACAAGCATGCGTTTCTAAGGGGCATAAGTAAACACGTTTGCTCGGACCCGAAGGTAAGCCGAGAGATAAAACCGTTAAGGGACTTAGCATACGAGGGTATGAACATAATCAATATTTTATTTTCCATGTTCTAGCAAGCAATACAAGTTGGGATTATTCCCTTAGCTAGGTGCGTTGGATTTATTAGCATGCAGGGGGTGATTCACCTAGCGACTAGCATGAACATTCCAGATTTTATGTGTGCTGGCTAAGCAAAGACAAGTTCACCGTAGCCACCCACCTTAGCGATGATTCGCCTCGGTAGAGCGATACGTCAAGTGAGCCTCTGAAATCCTAAGCTGAACTCCTGTAGGGGCAAGTCTGGATATCCTTTGTTTCTTGTTTGAGGCAAAGCCGGTCGGGACAGTTGTATTTTTGCCGTTTGAGACGGCAGTCCGCTTGAGCGGAACGGGGTGTTACATCCTACCCAACTCAGAAAAAGTCTCGTCCTCGAGACTTACTGAGGACAAGCAGTAATCTAGGGTTGAGGCAATCCTAGACAAGTCGTTGCACTTGTTTATTTGGATTTTCACTTGCACAAGCGTCGAAATCAGCATATCGCTTAGACTGGATCGTGCGCACTTTCGAAGGGCCCCTCTAGCGTGAACACGTCAACCAGCTTAGTGATAGCGAAGTCTCAGCACTCGAGTTTCACCTTTTCTTAAGTCTTGGATGGTGCACTAGTTCAAGGCGTCCCTCGAATAGTTGCATTCAACCAAACTTAGAGTTAGTAAAATCGGACAAGCTACTAGCGATACTCTCAAGGGTTCGCACAGGTTGGCACAAAGGCCTCTCGCAGCACACAATCATACAAGCAAGCATATCATTTAAAATGTATTTTGAAAGTATTTAGACTTATTGTTGGAACATCCCATCGAGGCATTGAGAGAGAGCGTGCACATAACCCACGAACGAGCTTTCGAAACAGAGATATCGAATCGAAGTCCAAAGGCGTAGAAGCCAGGCTCTGATACCAACATGTCACGCCCCGATCTCCCGCAGGCAAATCGCCGTTCCCGCTAGGCGGGAATCACCCTCGCCAGCGCTCCCGCGGAACGATCGCTTGACCCATCCGGGCGTGATGCCGCACGAGCGTGATCCACGCCCGTGCAAGGCCATGGTTTATTGGCTGGCGGCAAGAGTTCTAAGCCACAGAGTCGCACAGATTGTCCGAGTGCAGCGGAGTCATGAACGCATAGGCGATCAGTAACAGGTTCACTGAGTCGACAATTATAGCAGAAGCATTGAAACACAAGTTTAAGTAAAGCAAGATCTTTATTGATAGGAACATGTGTTACAGGCAGCGTATAGCCGAGATTACAAGTCTCTCAAGCCTCTCTCTCTGAAACAGTAAAAACGTGCCAAGTGGCTACAATTATGGAATGATTGTACAGGCGATGTTCAGGCGAGTTCGGGCTATGTTCCAACATTATGTCTTGTATATGTGCTTCAGTTCCGGATGCACCATTGCAAGGCTTCAGAGGAAACTCCTGGCCTTAGCACGAACGAAGGAGGCATCCGCACCAAACGAGGTTCTCCCGCACCCTGCATATCAAACTGGTGGATTATCAGTACATTGAATGCACTGGTGGGGAAGCTACTCGCCCGCTCGACAAATCCAAACACGTAATACAGGTTCCGTGCACATCTATTAAGTTATCTTTCTAGTTTCCTTAGGATCAGTTTTATGCAATATTTGAATAGCCTAACCCGTGTGGCAGTGCGCCGTGCAACATGAGAGGAAAATACGGTGAGACTTACCCTTTGGCCTTCCCTGTCCAAGGCAAACATTGTTAATTTAAGCACGGGCAAGTATAAGCATTCAGGAGCATAGCATATGCAACATGCAAACACGAGAGTCATTTAACGGGACAATATTTGGTGTGCTCAGTTATTCTTTGATGCGATGCAATGACTCGCACGCGGATAGCCGCTAAGCGAGGATGACTTATCTATATGAACATGAGTCGCTGGCATAGCCATAAAGGACTAATCCCAGACGAGAATGGAATGCAACGAGAGCACACGATGCGCTATGAACCATCTCGCCCATACACGATGGATTGCACATGAAGTAGTCCAAGGCCAAGATGGAATGCAAAAAAAGTACACGATGCGCTACAAACCATCTTGCCCGTACACGATGGACTACACACGTGATATGGTCCCGGGAAAGTGGAATGCAACGAAAGTACACGAGGCACTACAAACCACTCGCCCGAACACGAGGGACCACACGTGAAGTTCCATCCGGATCGGATTGGCCCCAGTGCCCCGGTTGTCACGCCCCGGCCCCGCCCGGGCCGCCGCTCCGCCCTGCCCCGCGCCCGTGCGGCCGGGAATTAATGAACCGGACACGTATTACCGTGCCTCGACGCGCCGGACGTGAATCACCGCACCCGTCCCGCGGGTGCGAGGGAGGAAGGGAGCCAAGCGAATGGCCCGTTCGAGCTTTCGGGGGACGTGATGTCGCACGGGCCTGGGGTTGCGCCCGTGCAAGGCCAATCGTTTAAGTTGATAGTTGGCTATCATCGCATCAATCGAGTTAGCAGCGGAAAGGGACTTGTTGCAATGCAATGCATTAGCCAACTGAGTGTTCGGGACAATCGAGGCAACTTGGGTTTCCTTTAGCAAAGGCACACGTTCGTTCCATACATTATACCCCCTTATACGATAGCATTCTCGGGGCAACAATCGAAACCAGGATTTCCGGGTCTTCGGGACTGTGGCACGCCTATCGCTTCCTCGGACGATCCAGTACCTGCGAACAAGTAAACTGTTGGTGTGTCAGCACTTTATACAAGTACTGGTGAGATAAATCAACTGAACAGAAACAAGCATTCACTCAAACAGGCACTAAGTAATCATGTTAGAAAATATTACATTACTAGTGATCTTTCTAGTTTTACCTAGGTTCGTTTCATGCAGTTCTAGCAGAGTCGATTTACTTGTTTAGAAACATGTTTGGAAACAGAGTTTCATATTGAATATGCAAGCAAGCAAACCGTTCATGTTTCAGGGTGTGCGCAGCGTGTCTCGTGCGACTCGAGGGTCTGATGCAAAGCTAGACGCACGATGCATATTCTTAGGGGCAGTCACTATCCAAGCCAACACAATGACTTAGCTATATGCAGGGCGGTCCCCGAGTATCTCAGGATCGGTAGCGGTTAGTCCAGCATACCAATGACTCTTTATCTGATGCTAGAGGCAGCTGTGACTCATGGTTGCTTTGCACTATCATGGTAGCAGCCGGGACACATGCAGTTCAGCTCTCCACCAATAGCCATTGTCCGACCGTGTGCGAATGCATGGAACACTATCAAATAAACTCTAGTATGCAGACGAGACGAACCATCAGAATACACTCATTGTTGCGAGGTAATCCGACTTATCACTTGAACACGTTCAGGCACATATGGTTCTCTCGAAGCATAGACGATAGTGAACATGTTCATTCACTCTAAGCAGGCGATTCAGGATTCTCGTTAAGCAGGCATTATTTCAAAGACAAGCTAGGTGAGTTCGTTCATTAACATACAAGGCAGGTTCTATCATTCTCTTAAGAAAATATTGCAAGCAAAAACTCAGGTTATTATTAAGGCGTGCAAGAATCAGAGAACGAAGTTCTGCCCACTCACCTTGATACATAACGTCGGCGCGGAGCGGGGCGTTACATACTTACCAACCAACAAAAAGTTTTGTCCTCGAAACTTCAAGGATAAACTTCTCGATATCCCGAGTAGCGATAGTGCCGTCCCTCGCCGTACTCAATCGAAACAATCAAGCAATTCAAGTTCAGAAAATATTTTGCACTTTGAGAATATCTATGGAATAGTATGGAACGCTCTTTGCAAAACCATATCGATAATATCTCAGAGTCATAGCAACGGTTTGGGCCAGAGAATCGATTCTGCTCTGATACCATTCTGTCACGCCCCGGCCCCGCCCGGGCCGCCGCTCCGCCCTGCCCCGCGCCCGTGCGGCCAGGAATTAACGAACCGGACACGTATCACCGTGCCTCGGCGCGCCGGACGCGAATCACCGCGCCCGTCCCGCGGGTGCGAGGAGAAAGGGAGCCAAGCGAATGGCCCGTTCGAGCTTTCGGGGGACGTGATGCCGCACGGGCCTGGGGTTGCGCCCGTGCAAGGCCAATCGTTTAAGTTGATAGTTGGCTATCATCGCATCAATCGAGTAAGCAGCGAAAAGGGACTTGTTGCAATGCAATGCATTAGCCAACTGAGTGTTCGGGACAATCGAGGCAACTTGGGTTTCCTTTAGCAAAGGCACACGTTCGTTCCATACATTATGCCCCCTTATACGATAGCATTCTCGGGGCAACAATCGAAACCAGGATTTTCGGGTCTTCGGGACTGTGGCACGCCTATCGCTTCCTTGGATGATCCAGTACCTGCGAACAAGTAAACTGTTGGTGGGTCAGCACTTTATACAAGTACTGGTGAGATAAATCAACTGAACAGAAACAAGCATTCACTCAAACAGGCACTAAGTAATCATGTTAGAAAATATTATATTACTAGTGATCTTTCTAGTTTTACCTAGGTTCGTTTCATGCAGTTCTAGAAGAGTCGATTTACTTGTTTAGAAACATGTTTGGAAACAGAGTTTCATATTGAATATGCAAGCAAGCAAACCGTTCATGTTTCAGGGTGTGCACAGCGTGTCTCATGCGACTCGAGGGTCTGATGCAAAGCTAGACGCACGATACACATTCTTAGGGGCAGTCACTATCCAAGCCAACACAATGACTTAGCTATATGCAGGGCGGTCCCCGAGTATCTCAGGATCGGTAGCGGTTAGTCCAGCATACCAATGACTCTTTATCTGATGCTAGAGGCAGCTGTGACTCATGGTTGCTTTGCACTATCATGGTAGCAGCCGGGACACATGCAGTTCAGCTCTCCACCAATAGCCATTGTCCGACCGAGTGCGAATGCATGGAACACTATCAAATAAACTCTAGTATGCAGACGAGACGAACCATCAGAATACACATTATTGCGGGGTAATCCGACTTATCACTTGAACACGTTCAGGCACATATGGTTCTCTTGAAGCATAGACGATAGTGAACATGTTCATGCACTCTAAGCAGGCGATTCAGGATTCTCGTTAAGCAGGCATTATTTTAAAGACAAGCTAGGTGAGTTCGTTCATTAACATGCAAGGCAGGTTCTATCATTCTCTTAAGAAAACATTGCAAGCAAAAACTCAGGTTATTATTAAGGCGTGCAAGAATCAGAGAACGAAGTTCTGCCCACTCACCTTGATACATAACGCCGGCGTGGAGCGGGGCGTTACACCGGTGACCGTCCGTGGAACTATACCTTGTTTCCGAGTTGTCCGCGATATGCACTTTCTTTTGGGTCTCTCAATTATCACGAGATACACGAGAACACGAGTGCACATGAACACGAGAACACGAGTGCACTGGAACACGAGTACACGAGTACACGAGATACTTGGATCTTGTTTCTATACAATAACTTGCCTTGATGCATTCCCCTGGTTCGGGGCTGCCTGGTGACCTAACGGTCCCGGATACTTGCAGGTTCAATCATGCACGGAACGACTACTTAGTAGTCTCCCGGGGTTTGGATAAAAATAAGGCAACATTCAAGCAGACAAGCATGCGTTTCTAAGGGGCATAAGTAAAAACGTTTGCTCGGACCCGAAGGTAAGCCGAGAGATGAAACCGTTAAGGGACTTAGCATGCGAGGGTCTGAACATAATTAATATTTTATTTTCTATGTTCTAGCAAGCAATACAAGTTGGGATTATTCCCTTAGCTAGGTGCGTTGGATTTATTAGCATACAGGGGGTGATTCACCTAGCGACTAGCATGAATATTCCAGATTTTATGTGTGCTGGCTAAGCAAAGACAAGTTCACCGTAGCCACCCACCTTAGCGATAATTCGCCTCGGTAGAGCGATACGTCAAGCGAGCCTCTGAAAGCCTAAGCTGAACTCCTGTAGGGGCAAGTCTGGATATCCTTTGCTTCTTGTTTGAGGCAAAGCCGGTCGGGACAGTTGCACTTTTGCCGCTTGAGACGGCAGTCCGCTTGAGCGGAACGGGGTGTTACACATGGTGTGGCACTTTTGTCGAGACCATCAATGAGTTGATGTAACCTTTTGTCTGTTCCTGAGTCATCATCTTTATGAATCTCGAAACATCTCGGTGTGATGAGTGATGTGTCAGAGTCTGACAGTCGTCAAATGTTGTGCCATGGAGGTTTTATGCGGCCTCCATGCTCTGTGGTTGTTCAGGCCTCATAGAGTATACTATGCGGCTTCTAAATCTTTGGTTGACCAGGCCTAATGTGTCTTCTCTTCGACTTGGTTGTTCATGCCGCATGTGGCTTCTCTGCGGTTTGGTTGTTCAGGCCGCATGTGGCTCCTCAATGGCTTGGTTTTATTTTTAAGGAGGCATGACATCTATGCGGCCTGCATGATTTTTTATGCTTCTATACATCTATTTGATGAATAACTAACTTGTGAATTGCACTCAAAGAAATCAACATCCTGATGGTCATCATCCGTGCTACTGGAGCATATGTGTCAAAGTAGTCGATTATCTGCTTTTGAGAAAACCCATTGGCTATCATTTTTTCTTGAACTTGTCAACAGTTTCATCGACCTCCATCTTCTTCTTCAAAATTTACTTGCATCCGATTGGTTTAGCTCCATCAGGTAGATCGACCAACACCTAAGTGTTGTTGGAGGTTATTGATTCATACTCATCATTGATAGCCTTCCTCCAGACGATAACGTCTCTGGTCTTCATTGCCTCATCATAAGTAAGCAGATCTGCTTCTACATGATAGGTGACGATATTATCTCCGAAGACCTTATGTCTACTCACTCGCTTAGACACTGGTTCTGCGAGTTATGGTTTGATCATTGTTCCTGGAATGTCAACTTTTGTTTGGACTATATCTTCATTCGAAATATTAGCCTCCTATGCACTCACACTATTCTCCAGAATATTCGCGATAACATTGTTCTTGTGCCTTGCAAACTTATCTTCAAAGAATTTTGTGTTGCGAGATTCGATGATATGATTTGATTCAATATCAAGAAACCTCTGAGCATCACTCTTCTCAGCATAACCCAGGAAGATGGTCTTTGTAGTCCTCATATCCAACCTCTGAATCTTCAAGTCTGGAAGCTTCGCATACGCCAGGCACCCCCACACTTGAATGATATTCAAGTTGGGCCATACTTTGAACCAAAGTTCATGAGGAGTGACATCAGAAGTTCTATATGGCACTCTGTTCAGAATGAACGTAGCTGTTAGCTCAGTTTCTCCCCAGAAGTAGTTTGGAAGACCCGCAGCCAACAATATTGAGTTCATCATCTTTGTCAACATTATGTTCTTCCTTTCTGATACTCCATTTGATTGAGGAGAATACGGAGCAGTTACCTCATTCACTATTCTATGTTCCTTGCAGAACGATACGAATTCAATAGACCTATACTCTCCCGCCTTGATCACTTCTGAGTCTCTTGAGTTATTGCCTAGTTTGACGTTCAGCCTCAGTCCTAGAACTTCTTGAATGCTTCGTCTTTTGACTTGATCAGGTAGACGAATGCTTACTTCGAGTAGTAGTCGATGAATGTAATAAAATACTTTATCTTGGCCTTTGTGGAGAACTGTTTGAAGTCACAGATATCTGAGTGCACCAACTCCAGAAGATATGTGCTTCGGTTTCTCTGTTTGAACGATTTTTTGTGATCCTTGTCTGCTCACAGACCTCACACTTCTTCACTGCCTTACCCCCACATTTGTAGATAAGCCCAAGACTAGACATTTTGTTTATTCTTTTACAATGAACATGTCCTAATAGAATAATCAGAAGAAGATACTGCATTAATGTTATTGGCAGGAGTTAAAAGCTGAAGTTTAAACATTCCTTCGGTACAAAAAGTTTTTTTGAAGTATGTTCTTTTGTACGACATCACCATCTGTCCAGCATTGATGTACATCCTCAATCCTGCGTTGCAGAGTACACTTTCCGAGACCAGGTTCTTGGCTATCCCTGGTACGTGCTTCACATCCTGAAGTGTTAGTGACTCTTTCAAAGTCATATTTAGTACCACCATTCTGGTCCCAAGTACTTCATCTTGTGCCTGGTTTGCCACCATGACCTTCTCAGATGTAGGCTTGTAGGTGGTAAACAACTCCTTCGAGCAAACATGACAGGATGTGCCAGTATCCACCCACCAGTCAGTGTCAACACCATCCGTTATAACCTGCGCAATCATAGCAACCTTATTAGGCTCACCTTGCTCTATCTGTTTGGACTTAGATCTGCAGTCTTTTCGGTAGTGCCCCTTCTAGCCATAGTTAAAATAAGTCACATCTGACTTGGGCTTGAGCTTCGGGTTGAACGAAGCCGACTTCACCTTCGGATGGTTAAAGTCATTTTTCTTGTTGTGAGAAGCCCTCTGCTTTTCTTGGAGTCACCAACATGCACCAAGTTGGCCTTTGCCAACTGCTTGGACAACATGTCCACTTTGTTTTGATCCCGCAGCTCATCTTAAACGTGGATATTGTGCATTAGTTGATCAAGGATGATCTCCATCTTCTTTCGATGCATGTCCGAGATAAAGTTGCTCCATCGAGATGGGAGCTTGGCTACGATAACTCCCATGACGAAAATGTCGACCATGGGCATGCGATCATTCTCAAGTTTTTGATGAAGCTTGGGAAATTCCTTGACTTGAGGCAACATCATCTTGTCATCCTCAAATCGCATGTTCCAGACCTTTTTGATCACATAGATCTTGTTGCGGTTCTTATCCGCCTTGTAATACCTTTTCAGTAACTCTTAGATGACCTTAGCATGGTCTGTCTTGTTGTATAACTCTATCAGCGTATCCTCCATGGAGTTCAAAATCAGCAGCTTGCAGAGGCTCTTGTCTCTCCTCCACTTGTTCTGCTTAGCAGTTGTATTTGCAATCGCCCGAACAGTAATATTATCACCCTCCAGACCAACAGGCTTAGGATCTATCAACACAGTCCACTTATACGAGTTGGAGATTAAGGCTGACATTTCTCTTCAATGCGTTGTAATGCTTCCCGTCAAACTTCTCAAGTTTGTTAAAACTTGTGTCAAAAATTTTTCTACGGTTGTTCTCCATCTTACTCGGATCTTGCTTTGAGGTTGTTAGTCCTGAGGCTGAATCAAAGATGGTAGAACAAAAGTTATAGTCGAGATCAGTAGTTCACACAAAAGTTGTTAGCCCAATAATCAAATTATATTTTTTTAATATGGTTAATCTATTCTATTTAACATTATGACATCACTAATATGCATGCTATCACTACTTTGAATACTTAAACTTAGCATAGTCCAAATATGCATTAAAATGTTATCCTACTTACTATAATGTATATTGATTTATTTGCCTAACTTGTATTTACATAAAAGAAATAAGAAAGATCAAACATTGACATATGTAATGAACAAATCATGATGGGCCAAAGACGACGACATCCCATAAGATTTTTCTGAACCGCCTACGACATCTCCAAAGCCATGCACTTGGAGGTTCCGCTACCCAGTAAGAGGCGGGGTCGAGGGGGCAGCGCCTCCCGTGGGGGTTCGGGGGCGAAGCCCCCGAAAGGTATTCAAATTTCACAACCTGGGTATCTGTTACGCCCCAGTCCCAAAATACGTAGGACTAGAATACGTAAGCATGCCAGCCGAATGTATATTCCAACTCCAATATATGGAAACTATAATACATATGTACGCTTTATTATGAATAATAATTCACAAGCGGTATAGATATATGTCATAAGTCACAGGGCATAACTAGATCTCATCCACAGAACTGAGTAGAATTGCATAATCAAAATATATCAAATGATCCATAAAAAGAAACTAATGGTTGCGTGGAGACAAATCCACTACCAAACTAAAATATGAGAGAATACAAAATAAGTACATCTAATGATCAGTGAGGCTCGAAGGAAAGACCTCCTCGAAAGAGAAAGAAGTAGCAAATATGGGTCCGTGCTCCTGCAAATCGTCGAGATCGTCTACACCTAAAAAGGTACTAGGTCATCAGAGGGACGTAACAAGATACATAGAAGCATACCAACCATAAACTGAATATAAACATATGTACTGGGTACTAACCAAGCTACGTGAATACAATTGAGGATAACTGTAGCACGAATGGGCTCTCTGCTAAAATAGTGGGATGGACATAGTTCTCTTGGAGATCCAGGGGCCATGTGCATAATGTCACGGACGTCAGAGGCCGCCAAGTAAATATAGGGTCATCATGACTCGCGTCTCCAGTGGAGCGTACGACCTGTATAGAAAAAGTGTAAAGTAGCTTAAACGACTAGTGTATATCCTCCCCACCCAAACGACTGTCAGGATCGTATCCCTGATACGACACGTCTAGTTTCTCACCACTAAATCCAATGAATGCATCCTAAAACAATAAATATGACTAAGCCAACACACGTCCCTTATTCCTCGGGAGCAACCCGAATACGATAATTAGTGTCCTCTCACGTTTATCACACATACGTGTATGTACAAAATATGTGTCAAGGTCATGAAGATATAAAAATATCTCACCAATATAGGGTGGTCATATAACTCTAGGTCAAGGTGCATAATGAATAAAATAAAGACGGCGCAATCCACCGTTGCACCCAAGTCTATCTTGGACGCGCAGTTTTTATAAAAAATAACTAAATAAATAAGTAACATAAATGCAAAATACTGTACAAAATATAAATAAGCATTCATCAAGGTAGCCATATACTTGTCTGACAGTTATTTGGTGCTAAAATGACTCAAGTCATCAGGTACATCGAACCAGGAAATATAAGAACAATGCAAACGTCTTCGGGTACTGCAACAGACATCACCAATATTTCCATAATATAAAAAATATCTAGGATTTACTGCCCATAAGTCCAATTTGGACACATGGACAAAACGATAATTTTGGGTCAAAGCGGGTCCACATGTGAGCCACTTTGTACCGAAATACGTGACAGGGATAAAGATTTCTAAATAGAAGAAACTATAGGTCAAACAAATCTTAAACGACAATACAAACTCAACGGTATGTCTAATTTTGGATTCCGGTGAGTCGATCACAAATCGCTCGTCAAATCAAACTGTGGGACCCGCGAATAGGTGGTTCGGTCAACTATCTCAAAATTACGTAAAACTTGGGTCACAGGACCAGCGTGATACCACGGATCTGTTGACGCAAGTTTTGTCATATTTCGAAGAGCATGCACCATCTAATAGGAAAATTTATAAAATATCGATATGGGAGACTTTTTACGGATACAGATTGATTTCGACGTGCACACACACCCAAATTAACTTTCGCGAAAGACCACACGTCATAATATACCATACGCGCCTTTTGGTACGTGACAAGTTGGTCCAGTTTTTTGGAACGTACTCCGTATCGCAATATTTTTGGATTTGAAAACAGATTTTTGGTCAACTTCTGACAGAAATATCTTGACAAATAAAGCAATCTCTGAACAAATAAAAGAAAAAAAATCTTGGTTATGCTGTGAATAAGTCCCTTCAATTAGATTTTGAAAATATTAAACTGGTTTGGTGAAAAATTGGACATGAACATGGATTGTTGGATTAAATTTCTGAACTATTTTGAATAGGTTTTCGGCTAACTTTCGGTCAATTTTTTGATCAATCCGGGGCTCCAAAATTCGTTCCGATTAAAAAAATTCCTAGGGGGGCAGGTTGCGAGTGTATACAGATAAACCGTTCATAAAACGATGCGACAATGAGGGAGATAACTTACTACTAAGTTGGGGGAGTAGGATTGTTGTTGCTGCCTCTGTAGCCGTGGCTGCTGCTACGGTTGCTCGTCGGTCGGCCGTGCGACGGTGTTCGCGACGGCCAGGGCGGCGCCGGTGTTGGGGACGGCGCAAGAAGGAGGGGGAGGAGGAGAACTGGGGTTAGTGCTTAGGTTTGATATTCATAAACAGAGAGATGGAGAGGACCAATCGGGTGTATATATAATAGGATATGGGGGTGATGTATGCGGGTCAGGGGTTTCTGGGTTAGGAATAGCTTAGTATTACTTAGTAATCGTATCTTATATATATATATATATATATATATATATATATATATATATATATATATATATATATATATATATATATATAATAAAAAATTTATAACCAATCCATCTATATGACTAATTTTTGTAACAAATTATTTATCGAATATAAATATATATGAGTTGGAGATCTACTAATAGATATGTAATAAAAATAACTTCCAAAAAATTCATAACAATTGGATAAATAAAATTTACACTCAAATATATATATATATATATATATATATATATATATATATATATATATATATATATATATATATATATATATATATATATATATATTTGGAATAATTCCAATATAAATAAATATTTATATAGTTAATAAATCAAAACATTTTATTATATATATTTTTCAACAAATAATTTTAAAATAAAATCAAAAATAAATTTCTTTAAATCCTTTTAAATAAATTATTTATATGAACAATTAAATCAAAGAATTAATTTCCTAATTTAACTAAGAAAATACTCTAAAGAAATTCATCATTTAAATAAATATAAAAATACTTAAAATACAAATAAAATTAGGGGGATTTCGTCATGGTTAGGATTAGGATTGGATGTTTCCTAATTAGGTTGTTAGTAACTAATTGATCAAGCTTATCCAATTGTAATAATATTGAAGATTTGATTGGGATTCTAAAGGGATAATGATAATGGCAAATAATAATATGCAAATCTCCCAAAAGGAAAATTGTCTAAAATGTCATGGAGAATTATGGGATGCTAATTGTAAATAGATTAAAAAATAACCATAAATAAATTATTTAAAAAAATATCTAACTATTAAATACAAGAAACTATGGTTATTACACTAGTGTCATACCAATGCCAAATGATCGAATTTTGAGTCACGGAAAGATCATACAAGTAGTGTCCCCAGTGTAGGCTACTTCCTACGAAGGGCGATGCAGATTATGGGGCCATCCTATATTATTAATGTCCAAGCTACGGTATAGTATCCTAATGCAATCAATTAAGCTTTAATTGATTTAAAGAAATTCAAACTAAAAATAATAAATATAAAATATACACAAAATACCTATTTTTGGGTGAGGGCATTTACAGTATCTCAGGACTGTTCGCCATTAAATGTGTTCTTGCAAACTTTGTATTTAAGGAACTAAAAAGAGTACAAATAATCCTAAACAGAATTATCTAAGTATAATATTTTGATCTGGGGTGTGACGATGGACAAGGAGCGTTATGGCGGCTCATTTACTCCGTTGACGATCCGATGCAGGATAATAAAGTTTATGTTCTCTCTTTGCTCATCTTTGTATGCTCTCTCTATGTTAGGCGACCCATGTCTGTCCTTAGATAGGCCACCCGGGTATATATAATCATCCTTGGGAGCGTATATGATGGGCCGCATAGATGCTAGAGGGTGCCACGTGTGCCTCCTTAATAGGGTACAGGTGTAACCGTGAGTGGGCCAGAGTGTCACGTGGGCACTTGTTGGGATTTTCTGTTGCTGAAGATCTGAGTGGTTCTCGTCCTTTGTGGGCATGACTTGGTCAGCTTGACACATGGTCCGCACTTGGTTGGAGAGAATCACTCATGTCGTAACATCAAGATTTGGTCTTCATGGAGTCTGAAACATATGTGGCCAAAGAGCTTGGGACGCATGGAGTCTGGGACGCATGGGACCAGAGACACATGGACCGCATAGAGCCTGGGACGCATGAAGCTAGGGACGCATGGGACGCATGGAGTCTGAAATACATGGGGCCAGAGATGCATGTAACGCATGGAGTCTGGAATACATGGGACTAGAGACGCATGGAACGCATGGAGTCCAGGACGCATGGGGCCAGAGATGCATGAAACGCATGGAGTCTGGAAACCATGGGACCAGTTGTGCTGCACACGTGGCACTGCACATTCATCGAGAGTAAAGTTCTGTGCTGACATGAGACTTCTGTCGTTTAGTGTGCTCACGTCTTTTGAGGCATTCAGAAAATCTTTTTTTATCAGGATTCGGTGTCAGAGACGATCATGTTGCTAGGATGCTACGTCAAGTCCATTTGTGGCCAAAGCTGTTTTGGCTGATTGGGACGCATAGATGTCTCCTTATTGGGCCGCAGGGTGATTCTGCAGTGTATCTCTTTTGAGCTTTACATTAGGGCGCATGGTTGTTGGACACATGGATGCATATTTTTCATGCTTCTACAAGACCTCGTTCAAAGTTTTCCAAACTGACAAGTTTGAAATACTATAAAAAAGAAGCATGGAGGAAAAGCACTTTGGTCGCATGGATATTGTGTCGCATGGACATTGGGACCGCTTGGTCGTGGACCGCATGGATGAGTGCTTCCAGGATGTCACTTTTGCATTAACTGACAGATTTGTTTCAATTTTGGAGCGGATCACCTTTTGGATTCTGAGCCATCTCCGGACGTGGGGCTCGAGGCAACAATTTCCAGGGAGATTAAAGTAGACCCCACGAATTAAGGCGTCATGTTCATCCTCATAACTTCTTGGTTCATTGCCTCGATCTCTTCACATGGCTTTGAAGCCTATAAAATAGGAGGCCAGGAGGGGAGAGAGAAATTTATTTCTTTGCTTTGTTTCTTATTTCCTCTAAAGAATGTCGATGGCTGCGGCTCTCCTTACTGAGGAGTTTGTCAGGGGAGGTCTTGGTCCTTGGCCCCCTGATTTTGATGCTTTACTTGGAGGTAAGAGTGTGTCGCGATGGCAGGGACATAAAAACAAACACAGAGACACAAGTACATGGCCTTGCAGCATGGATGAGAAATCATCTAGAACACGCGCAGGCCCCACCCTCACAGATTCATGTCGCATAGCTCTGTAGTCATCTGTAATATGCTCGCAGAGCCTATCTGTGGCTGGGTCGCATGGATGAGGAATTGGTCCATCTACGACTTGGCCGCATGGACGAGAATTTCTCTTTCTCATGCGTGCGGTCTTGGCTATCTCGAGATGTCCCCTCCAGCGCTAGCTGCGACTTGGAAGTGGTCATGCGGCCGTTGAACATTTTTTGCAATCTTCCTTGTAACTGATGTGTGTTCTCCTTCATGCAAGTTTTACCTTCTTTCGTTGTGTCCGGGATGGAGCATGGAAGGATATCATAGAACCCATTATTGGAAGATATTGTCACCTTTATGCGACAGTTTCTCGTCAAGAACTAATCCAGGAGACGAGGATAGTTCGCCAAGAACTGACCCAGGAGACGAGGATGAGCATCATGCATCACGCGCTGGACTATTATTGTTCATGCAGTATGCTAGATGCGTTCTCCCCTATGTGCAGCTTGCTACTGGCTGGGGGCTTGCGGCATCGATGACATAATTTGGATTAATTGTCATTCTTGTCTTCGGTCTTTCTGTCTGGTTGTAGAACGTTCGCCCATGCTCCTCCCTTGTTATCCATCAGTATGTATTCTTTTCCATGTACTGAGGTTTGCATTGTGGAGGAATGATCCAGAAAGCATTAATGAGTCCTACTACCGATCTCGCTTGTATCCGTGGCAGAAACAGCATAGGGGCACATTGTAATGGAAGAGGTTCTTGTCGGCGAGAACCTATGAAAACCTTTAAAAGGGATTCCCATCCTATGCACCCGAGACCTTGAATATTAATGAAAAGCCTTAAAAATGTAGTGGATTTCCATCATATGTACTCATGATCTTGAATAAAGGTTTCTCTTTTTTCAGAACTTCTTCCTTCATTTGTCTTGTTGTGTATGAATTTTATGTGAACTTTGGATATTGTACTAGAGGTAATATAGACGTAGTACAATATCGTAGCCTATCTAGGATGTTCCGCTGAGGGACTTAGGTGGACCTATTATTTGTTGCGCACGTTGAGTGCAAATAATAATTTCAAAAATAATCCCTATCAGAAGTAATATGGACGTGATAGATTTTGTGGACCCATTGTTTCTTGTGCACCTGAGTGCAAGTAATAGGTTTGGAACAAGCCCAACCAGAGATGATATGGATGTGGCAGGTTTTGTGGGCTTAACACCGCTGGCGTACCTTGGTAAGTACGGGTGATAAGTGAAGATGACAACCGATATTATAGGTAATATGGACGTAATGATCGATAGCCAAGACCCGGAAGGTTTGCTCAGAGGTAATATAGACATGACAAACTCAGCCGGGGAGGAATGTTATGACAGTAGTTCAGAGATAATATGGAAGTGAACCAATATCCGAGAAACTCATTAAGGAGTAATTTGTTGGGGGTGATCTATCCGAGAATGAAGATAGACCTGAGGATTGCTCCGTTGGAGAGACTAGAGTCTAACGAGACTAATTTTTGGGTGGTCCAAGCGGGAGTGTGCCGGCGGACCTGAGGACTGTTCTGCTAAAAAGGCTTTGAGGATCCATTATCTGTTGCGTATCCGGGACTCCTGGATAGAAATAATGGCTTTTACAGAAAGTCGTAAAGAAGGGAAAATATTGTACGTAGGCCCTTGTTGGGGATAAAGAACCAAGAGTGTAAGGACTGTACATCTTGATTGCCCGGCTGGGGATAAGGGGAGTACAAGTCTAGCTTTAGATATAGTACTTTTTTAGGAACTTGTCGTTGATAGGCATCATGAGCAAGTCACCGTTGGATTTCGCGAGCTGGTAGGCTACCGATTCTACGACGAACAGGCCTTCCCATTTGGGTTAGAATTTGTCGGCCGTCTTGTGGATCATAACCATCAGCCTCCTTACGGTCATGACGAGATCACCCACTTGGTAGATCCTCTTCTTCACTCGTTTGTTGAAGGCTCCTGAGAGACATGCTTGGTATAGCTTAATGTGCTGCTAAGATAAGAGACGTTTCTCGTCGAGTGCTTCTAACTCTTGTAGTAGTCGACGGTGATTGTCGTCGATGGTTAATTGATTGGAGAGAGCTACTCGGAGTGAAGAGATTTAGATCTTGAACGGGAGGACCGCTTCACATTCGTACACCTGAGAGAAAGACGTATTGCCAGTAGATATCTGGACCGTTGTACGGTAGGCCCAGAGACACTCACCCAGTTTATCATTCCAGTCGCGTTTGTTGGATGACACAAACTTTTTGAGTAGCTTTATGATGGTCTTGTTGAAGGCTTCTGCCAGACCATTTGCTGCCGGGTTATAGGTAGTTGACGCTACATTCTGAATCCATTTTTTATCGTAAAATCGGTATAACGCGTGACTTGTGAACTGTGGACCGTTGTCATGGATGATCCTTTGTGGCAAGCCGAAGCGGTATATGACGTAATGCTTGACGGAGATGATCATGTTGGATGTCTTGACTTCAGCAAATGGTACGACTTTTGTCCACTTAAAGAAGTAGTCGTTGATAGCCAAGATGAACCGATGTCCCTTAGCCGAGGGTGGACTGATTGGCCCTATGATATCCATGCCCCAGGCTTTAAAAGGCCAGGACGCCACGGTCATGTATAGAAACTCCGAGGGTGGTGGATAAATTCAGCATAGATCTGTCTCGCTTGCCACTTCCTTGCGTAGTCAACAACCTCTGCTACAATTGTGGGCCAATAGTAACCCATTCTACAGAGGGGGTCCTGTAGCTTAGGCCCAGGCTGATGGGCACCGCAAACCCTGTCGAGAGCCTTACAGAGAGTCGGTTTCACTTCTGCGTTCGATAGGCATCGTAGCAAAAGACTGTCATAGGAGCGGCGATACAGCATTTTGGTAGTGGTATCGTAATAGAACCGGAGGAAACATCTTCTGATCGAAGTAACTTTCTTTGGGTTCTCGAGGAGAATTCCATAGACTGTGTAGTCGATGAATGAAAATCTTCAGTCTTGTGAGTCGGTGCTCGTCTCTACTGAGTAGCTCAGGCACTGATAGAGGTTGTTCTTCGGGCAAACCAGCTCTCGATCGATCACGGTGATCAGTTTATGAGTATTGATCGGAACAGCTAGAAAGGATGCGAGACCAGTCAGGGCATCATCCTCAATATTTTGCAATCGAGGGACGTACTCTATGAAGAACCCCTCGAAGGTAGAGATTATTCCAAGCGTGGCTTGGTGGTAGGGGAGTAGGTCTTTATTTTGGACTTCGTACTCGTCTCGGACTTGATTGACTATCTACTTGGAATCGCCGTAGGCTTCCAGGTGGTCAACTCCCACTTGTTTAGCGAGTTGGAGTCCAATGATGAGAGCGTTGAACTCGGCCATATTGTTGGAGCATGGCTCAGTGAGTGAGTAGGCACGGTTGATAACCGGATCATATGGAGAGATTAAAACTATCCCGACTCCAGCGACGATGTCGCCTTTGGGCCATGTTCTTGAAGCACCATCGAAAAACATTCGCTAAACGGCTTCTGCGCTCATGGTCAGGTTTGAGTTTGCAACCTCGACTGGGATCTCCTCGTAGAGCTTCGAGGTTTCCGGTACCGGGTGGGCTGCAGGAAAATCTGCCAACGCCTGACCTTTGACCTCCTTCTGTGGGACGAATACCGTGCCATATGGTGACAGCTGTATTGTCCATGTGGCTAGGTATGAGACTCGTCTCACAGTATTTTATACGGATACGTATTTTTGTGCTAATTATTGTATTTTATTGGATCTCGATGAAGCTCAAAAATTATCAAAATTGAAACTTTACTACCTGACCGGTATACCGACAGTATACTACAGTATACCGATGGTATACTGCCCGGCAGATATTTGTTTCACTTTTTGAGATATTTTTGAGATATTTCTCTATAAATAGTACTTGATTCATTTCATTTCTTTCTCTTTCTCTTTTCTCTCTTCTCTCTTCTTTATTTATCTCTCGAGCTTGGATCGTGGTCTTGAGACCTGGAGTGTGGTTTCTGAACCCCTTCGTGGTGGTAGACCTGTCAATGGATAGTCAAAAATTCGAATCCGATTCGATTTCGTATCTGAATTTTTAGATATTATTCAAAATTTTGGATATTGAATTCGGATATCCGAATATTTTTCGGATATTATCTTTTTTTCGGATACGAATTCGGATATTAAGATATTTGAATACATTAATATACGATCCGATTTTAAATTATAAATTTCGGATATCTAATTCGGATATCAGAAATTTTATATATACTTTAGTATGATGTATATGTAATATGTAATATGTAATATATAATATATAATATATATTAATTATAGGAGAAGATGAAAGGATTTTATTCTTAAGTGTATTTTTATTATTCTATTCCATCTTTATAAGCGAGTGACTTTTCATCTTCTACCTACTGTATATATTTATTTAACTAGTCTTTATTACACTCAATATTCTTCGTATTATTTAAGTAGTCTTTATTATTTTTCATTCTATCAATTTAACTAGTCTTTATTACACTCAATTCTTTATATTATTTAAGTAGTATTTATTATTCTCCATTCTCCAAGTCCAAGTCGTCTGACTTCTCATCTTCTTCAACTAACTTCTGAGTATAAAACTAGAAAGATGGAATATTCGAATAATATAATTAGTTGAAGAAGATTACAAATTTCGGATATTCGGATAATAACTAAATTTTGAATATTTTGGATTTCGGATTTCGAATATTCGGATAATAACAAGATATGGGATAGATTCAAATTTTTAACTTATCAGATCGAATCGAATTTTATTCGATATTCGTTAAACTAGGCGGATACAGATTCAAAGTGTCAAAAGAAATATCTGTTAGGATATCCTATCGAATTAGGATATTATAAAAAAATTTGAATATATATTTAAATATTGTCCTATCCGTACTGATAAGCATCCGTTGATACCGCTACGTGTTGGTGGACTAGACGGTTTAGGCTGGGAGCTCGCTTTAGGCAAGTACACCTTACCAATTTCTTGAACTTCTTTTACTTTCTGTCATTTAACTTTCCTAGAGCTTTGGTTATTAATTTTTATCTTAGACTTGATTTACTAATATTGTTCATATCTTAATTTCTAGCTTAGTAACCGTCTCGATTTTAATTTCTGGTAGAATCTTGTTTCGTCCATTTTTGGTAACTCGGGAAATGAGACGGTACCGGAGTTGTGGCCGTGAGATTAGTCCATATTGTGATATGAGACTTACCCTATACTTGAATTCTTGTTAGACTTGGTTCTGGTAATTTTTGGGATTTGATTTGGATTTCGAAAATCAGACTTGACTTTAACTATGTCTAACCTTGGAAACCGACATACCGACGGTATATTACAGTATACCGACGGTATACAAATTTTGACCGACTTGGATTTCTAAATATTTTCTATGAACCTATCAGCATACCAACGGTGTACTAAAGTATACTGATGGTATACCGATCATTAAGACAATGTTAATCGACTCCAGGATATTTGTCTTGGCCGGCATACCGACGGCGTACTGGGCTTTGCCGATGGTATACCGATTTGGGAAACTTTATTTTCTGGTAACTTTCTTGCCTACTTGGAACGGCATACCGACGGTATACTACAGTATACCGACAGTATACCGATTTGTTGGAATCCAGAACTTGTTGTATTTTTCTATCTCTGGACCGGTGTACCGACGGTATACTAGATTGTACCAACGGTATACCGATTGTGCTCTTTCTTTAAGAATTCTTGGTTTTTCGTGATTCTGTTATGATACTTCAGGCTTTTGCTTGGACACGCGATGACTTGACCTAATTTGGACATGAACTTACATGGCTTCACATGGTTGTACATGGTTTTACTTGACTTCACCAGAATTGACATGGCTTCACATGGTTGTACATGGTTTCACTTGGCTTCACCTAGATTGACATGGCTTTACTTGGCTTTACCTGGCTTCACTTGGTTTCACGTGGCTTGGTTGTTTTCGTGGTTTATATGAGTCCATTTGTACAATGTATATTAAACTTGTGTATATTACTATTAGAACTTATTTTGTTGCATCATGTCTAGGATGGAT
The DNA here is from genome assembly GCA_036927795.1 of Iris macrosiphon. Classification (NCBI taxonomy): domain Eukaryota; kingdom Viridiplantae; phylum Streptophyta; class Magnoliopsida; order Asparagales; family Iridaceae; genus Iris; species Iris macrosiphon. Next base: position 166,926,195 of record JAYESA010000013.1, on the reverse strand, counting down.
TTTGCGGAATACCACACTCGGATTCATATAAGAAACTGGTGGGGGTTAATAACTAGAGATTCACTTAGTACATGGCTAAAGATTTTCCTAGATTACATGCAGTTCCGGTTATTCATACAGTTATCTTGTGGAGTATCCAGTAGTTTATATTGTGGAGTATCTTGAGGAGTATCCGGTGCTGGTTTGTGCATATGGATATCCCGAAACTGCAGGGGCATGCGATCAGAAGGAACTCTAGCATCGCGTTACATTATAATTGTTAGTAATTAGGATTGTGATAACCCTAGTTAGTTAAAGTATCAAGCCGTACTTATATGATTTGCCGTGATGTATGGATGATGGACAGTCTAGGCTTTACATGATCACACCTTTATTTTTAGCACTTGTTACTCTATTGATTATTAGTTAAAGATGTGTCTCATTGCAGGTTTACAATTTTTTTTTATCCTGAGATCATTCACATTCAGTCTTTACCTTCAGTATTTGTATTATTTGTGTTGTTGGTTTAAGTTCCTAGATTGGCTTCCTTTGTGGTACTTGTTATTTGGGGGTCTGATCCCACTGGTTTGCATGGTCAAATCTAGTAACAGCACCATAGGATCTTCCATACTTTTTTGAGGGCTCATAAGGTATTCCTTGATGTCGTCGAAAGCACGTTGGCATTCTTTATTCCAGACAAAGGAGACTCCCTTCTTCATAAGCTGAGTGAATGGCCGACAACGTCCAGAGAGGTTTGATATGAACCTCTTGATATAGGCCAGTCTTCCTTGAAGGCCACGAAGTTCTCTGAGGTTCTTCAGTGGGCGCATTTCAAGGATCACTTTGCTCTTGTCAGGGTCTACTTGGATACCCTTCGAAGTTAGGATAAAATCCAAGAATTTGCTGCTGGAGACTCCTAGGAATGATTTGGTAGGGTTCATCTTGAGCTGGTGCGTACGCATGAGGTCAAACACAGTCTTTAATTCCTTGAGATAATCATCTTTGGAACGACTCTTGATGGCGATGTCATCAACGTAATACTCAACCGTATTTCGTAGATGCTCACGGAAGATGGTACTCATAGCTCGTTGGTATGTAGCACCCGCATTCTTCAGACCGAAGGGCATGACTGCGTAGCAGTATACTCCTATCGGCGTTCGAAATAATGTATGCTTCTGATCGTCAGGAGACATCTTCATTTGATTATAGCCTGAGAATCTGTCTATGAAGGACATGCACTCGAAGCCACAGGTGTTGTCGATCATTATGTCTGTGATTGGAAGGATAAATTCATCCTTAGGACAGGTCGTATTTAGATCACAAAAGTCAATACAGATCCGGATCTTCTCGTTCTTTTTGACAAGCACGATGTTGGCTACCCAATCTGGATGTTGTTCTTCGTGGACGAAGCCACTAGCTATCAGTTTATTGACTTCAGCTTCGATGGCGTTCATAATGTTCGACCGGAATCGTCGTTGTTGCTACTTGACAGGCTTAGCGTTCGGCTAGATGTTGAGCTTGTGGACCATAATTTGGGGGTCTAGTCCCGACTTGTCTTCGTAGCTCCAGGCAAAGACATCAATGTATTCCCTGAGGAGCTGTAGCAGGGATTATCGATCCTCATCAGTCAGACTGTTGCTGATGAAGATAGGTTTAGGGGAGGATTCGTCGCCCAGATTGACTTGTACGACTTCATCCTCGATAGAAGGTTCTCGTTGTTCGAACTGTATCTCCTATTGTGTGTCTAGGTATTGGGCCCACGGTTCTACTTGAAAAAGTTTTGGTGGATCCTCGTCATCTTCCTTGGGGCCAGCTGACACCATATTGCCAGATAATGTTTGCATGAGTATCTCCCCGATACTGACGTCGGAGTCCCAAGAGGAAGACTCAGAAGAGTGAGAGTGTAACTCATCTTCTTTATCTGAGCCTTTGGGGGTTGTAGGAGGTGTGACGTACCCTAAGCCATGCTTAGTCTTATGGTAGTAATCCTTGGACTTGCCTGAAGGAGCCCGCAGTCGCAGAGGCAATCGTCGACCTTTACTGTAATTTAGACCTCAGTTGCTTTTAAGATCATAACCCATCTTCTGGATGAGGTGTTTGGCTTGACCACTGAACCGATAGAGTTGAATTTTGCCGGTATTGGGTTCTGGCTCTTGTTCCTTTGGGATGAAGGACTGGGGGCATTCAACCATGCCGAAGATAATGTATTTGTCTCCCCTCTCCTTGTTGGGACCGTGAAGTAGGAACCTTGGCTAGGGAGGATCTGGTTTACTACACAGGTAGTAGTCACCTGTGTCTGCAGGCGCATGCCTAGACCGTGCTCCATGGAATATAGTGTGCTTATGTGTGCAAATTCAGAGTAGTTTAAAGATAGCCCTTTATTCGCAAAATAAGGTATTTTTCTTCTGGGATTATATCGTCCAGAGAAGCGATGTTTTGCGTGAGCAACTATATACTTCTCCAACTCGTCCTTCCTGAGATCTACCACCAGTGTGAGCGACCACTTTGGAGGTTTCTGGTGGAGCTTTGCTACCATAGGCTCGGACGTTGTAGGAGGCGGCGGAGCATCCTTCAGAGGTTGACTCGACCTGTGAAGGCGAACGACCAGAGGTTCGGACATGGTGGATGGTGTCGGACCTTCCTTCGATGATCGATCAGTCCTACGAAGGTGGACGACCAGAGGTTCGGGTACCTTCCTGTGTAGTTTTACGACGAGGGGAGAGGTTGTGTCGAGATCGCGTGCCTTTAGACGGACTCTCAAGGGCTCTTCTAGTGTTGTCCCATCCTCTGTCTCATCATCGGCGTCATTACCACCTTCATCCTGGTAGACCTGTTTGTAAAGGATCGAATCGGAGTAATATGCTTCGATCCTTTTGAACGACATCAGCAAACTCTGTTTTGACCGTGCCGTGTTCGTCGATGTACTTCAAGCACTGGTGCAGGGCCGACGGCACTATCATATATTCATGTATCCATGGGCGTCCGAGCAAGATATTGTAGGATACATCTATGTCAATGACATAGCAAGTGACCTATATTTTCAAGTCATGATATTACAGGCGAATATTGCCCAGAGGGTAGCTCCTTCCTGCGTTGAATCCAGTGATGGCAGTATTGGTGGCTTCCAGGAGATGCATCGGAATGCCCAGGGTCTGAAGTAGACTCCGCGGGATGATGATGATTGATGAACCGGGATCTATGTGCATGTGGTCCACCTTGATGGCACCAATGTGCCATGTCTAATACAGGGGATGATCATGCCGGTTATTCTTTAGCAATATGTCCTGTTATGAGAATATAATATTGGGTATTGCCTCCATGATATTATTGCAGTGGGGACAAGCAGTCGGATCCTCAGCTGGCGGCTTGACCTGCGCAAGGTAGGTGTCGGCATTTTGCAAAGCCTCACACAGAGTGGCCCGAGTATCTCTGGAGAGCCGTAGAAGCTCGAATAGTGACATATTCGCTGGAGTGTTAGCCAGTTGGACCAATATGTCAAAGTTATAAGATTTTTTCAACCCCTGGGTCGTATCTTTGTGCATTGGTTTGTCGAAGCGAGTATCTTTCTGCTTGGACTTATCCGCCGGCGGAGGCTGTGATGGACCCGGATCAGAGGAGGTCAGTGTGACAGTCGGAAGTACAGCATCATCAGGGGTATTGTATTCACTCTGGTACATAAAGCATGACCTCGTTGCTCCTGTTATAGCTTCCTCAGATGGGAGGAAAATGGTATAGCAGGACTTAGACTTTTTGCCCTTGGACTTGGTAACAGAAGGTGTTTTCTGCTGCATCAATTCTGGAGCAAGATCGGGGTGAACCCACATGACCTCCCCATGTTACGTGGTGAGAGGTATCAGTCCACCATTTGGTCACAAGCTGGAGGAAGACTGACGACCTCCATCATTGTCAGGGGAATTTGGATTACCACATCCTGGGCAGTTATCGCCGGAAAGTTGTCGAACTGGAGTGATACCATGTTAGCGACAACCGTCTTGTCATCGATATTCAAGATAAGGGCCTTGGTGTCGAGAAGACGCTGGATGTACCACTTCAGCGTGTATCAGTCCCTCATCGCATGATGGACATAATTATGGTAGTGGCAGTACTTCAGATTATTCATCTCGGCTGCCTCAATAGGACGTTTGACGTAGGGTTGCCGGAGCTTACCACCCGTCATGAGTACGTCGAAGATGGGCATGACATCGTCATCTTCGAAGGAGTAAGTCTCCTTGGGCTTTGAAACATCAGTCTGCTTTTGCTCGGACTTCTTGGTTAAATTGGCCACCAAGGCCTGCTTCTCATTTTCCATCGTGGCTGTTGTTGTTGTTGGGAAGTTTTTCCCTATCGCCAGTAATAGGGATCTGTATTCCCATGAGCCGGGCGTCATTGACCTTCTTCTCAGCACTAACAGCGCTTATGATGAACGTCGTCCAGTCTTTAAACTGACCGTCGCACATCCAGAGGTTGACTATTGGAAGTAAGTTTCTGCGGCACATGTCCCTCAGTGTCAACTCGGGATTGCTTGGGGGAAACCTCAGCGCTGCTTGTCGGAAACACTCGATATAATTTCAGACGAGTTCCATTTTTCCTTGGGAAACATCCATCAGGGAGGACATCGTCATATCGCTTCCTCCGTCATAGAATCTTTTGAGAAAAAGACACTTGAGGTCGTCAAACGACGAGATACAGTTATCTTGTAGGCTGTAAAACCAGTTGAATGCTACCCCGGACAAGGCCCCCACAAAGAGCTTGGTGAGGAGTGCGTCACGGCGAGGTAGGTGCCATGTAGCAGTCTCAAAATAACTCATGTATTGACGGAAGAAAGTCTTTTAGTCAAATGGGTTCAAGTTGAAGGGCCTGTACTTGGGTGGGTATGACACATCTTTTCATTCGTGGGGGTATGGTTGACGTATCCCGAGCTCGCACATTGAGTCCCGGCTGCCGATGGAAGCTAGGCGTGCCCGGAGTTCTCGGACTTTCCTCATTGCTTTTCTGGCTTCATCTCCGGCGAAAGGGGCGGATAAGCCAGGCAGAGGGTGATTACCGCCTATGGGCGGAGCAGTTGCGTCGGAGTCCACGTTGGTCCCAAGGTCCAAGCTTGCTTGTCTAGAAGTTCTTACTGGTTGGGAAGCCATGTTTGCCTTAATTTTCAGCATTGCCTGGGTCAGAACTTGTATTGATAAACTCACCGTCTGCATCATGGCCTCAAGAGCCTCAAGGCGTTATCGGTCGCTGGGACTTTCGTGATCGTCCTGTGTCATATATACAGTCCTCACATGGGAAGAAATGGTTGGGGCAGTGGACGCCGCACTTTTTGTCTCAGATTCTTGTCGGGAGTAGTCATCAGGTAGCGTCGCCTCCTCCTCGGATTCGGAGAGAATACTACATAGGAGGCTACGTCATCTTGAAGAGGGTAGCCACCCCCAAGGACATCGGAGTCTGTTCCTTAGGAATCACCACATTCTCGGAACGTCGGGTTATTGTATATGTCCGGGAGATCATTATCCCCAGCTTGTGCAACCCCAATAGGGTTTTGAAGAAGAACCACCCCCAGCGGCTGATAGCTTATTCTTAGAGCGAGTACCTTAAAAAATACCTTCTGCAGGTCCCGCCCCTGGTCCTCCCGGTAGTCGCCTTCACAATGTGATGCTTGAGAGTGACAGATTGGAGGTGCTGGGCTTTTGGCCTTCCCTCATGAGGGGGCCTTCCGAGCAGAATAGAATGAGGCAAATGGCAGCTCCACTTCCTCTAGTGCTTGTACTTGTTCTCCGGGTTACAGCCGGGTGGGTGCCTTTGGTTGCAGTCGTGCAATGTCGACCGCCTTTTTGTAGGTACTATTATTTTATTACAGCAACAGTTGATGATAATGTTGGCATAGTGATGCCCTGGGGAGGACACTTCGTATGCCGTAGTTATTTCTCTCGCTTTGCGCTTGTGATTGACCACGTTGCGCAAGTCAAGCGAGTGATGAATCACCTTTGCACCCTCTTTATGAGCCCGGGTAGATCGAGCACATGGGCGTGTAGGTGTTGATTTTGCTTCCTGACCTAGGGTTCGTACAAGAACTTGCCCCAAGTTTTTAACGGAAGACTCTTTAGACCGGCCATGTCCGATTGCCACTACGGGCTGGACACATGGGCCAGTTTTGTATGACTTTCCATCAGGGGCACGCATAGTAAGCGGCGCCTGCTGGCGGTCGAATGAACAATTGCTTGAGCTTGGCGAGCTTGCATTGTCCTACACTTCTTCGTCCTAGCACACGTCGGTGCTTAGTAGGAAGAGTCCAAGTTCACATCTTTCTATTTTTTATCAAGGCGCGTGGAGTCAGCGCTGCATAAAATTTGGTTGAAGACGGAACTTCTGTGGTTGTCCTGGCCGCATATGGATATTTGCCTGCGACCAACGATCGGTGCCGCATGTGGAATTTTTGCCTGCGGCTGCTGACTTATGCGGCTTCTGTTGTGGCCGCATGGAACATGCCTTAGCACCCGAAGTTCTAGCATCGTAGTTTTTTTTGCCCTAATTTGGGCGTTGAGCACGTTCCTTGTCCGAGGAGGCTGCCGCATGAGAGGTGGACGCATGATGTACGGTTCCTGCGGCCGAGAGAGAGACAGGACGAGCATGCTCCGCAGTTGAGTGAGGCATAGCGGCATTTGCAACTCATGTCCTGCGGGTCTTCAGGTGCTGAGCACCCTTCTTGTTGGAAGGGGCTGCCGCATAAGCAGTGGACGCATAATGTGCGGTCCCTGCGGTAGAGAGAGAGTCGGGGAGCGTATGCTCCGCAGTTGGGTGAGGCACAACGGCATTTGCAACCCACGTCCTGTGGGTCTTCTTAGGGTTTGCTAGCCTTGGAGAAGGACTAGCGCTTCTCTCCGAGAGCATGTCTTCGAAAGCCTGCTGGTCAAAGCGGACCACCAGCATTCTTTGAGTTGATCCGAGCTTGGCTGCGTCGGATTGCGTCACAACTTTCTCATCATAGGAGAAAGATGTCCCCATCAGAGTCATCTTGTTCTCCATTAAATATGTTCTTGCAAACTTTGTATTTAAGGAACGAAAAAGAGTACAAAGAATCCTAAACTGAATTATCTAAGTACAATATTTCTATCTGGGGTGTCACGATGGACAAGGAGCGTTATAGTGGCTCCTTTAGTCCGTTGATGATCCTATGCAGGGTGAGAAATCTTATGTTCTCTCTTTGCTCGTCTCTGTATGCTCTCTCTCTTTGTTGGGCGACCCATGTCTGTCCTTGGGTAGGCCACCCGGGTATATATAATCATCCTTGGGCGCATATATTGGGCCGCATGGATGCTAGAGGGTGCCACGTGTGCCTCCTTAATAGGGTATAGCTGTAACCGTGAGTGGGCCAGGATGTTACATGGACGTTTGTTGGGATTTTCTGTTGCTAAAGATCTGGGTGGTTCTCGTCCTTTGTGGGCGTGGCTTGGTCAGCTTGACACATGGTCCACACTTGGTTTGAGAGAATCACTCATGTCGTAATAACAAGATTTGGTCTTTATGGAGTCTGAAACACATGTGGCCAGAGACGCATGGAGTTTGGGACGCATGGGGCCAGAGACGCATGGACCGCATGGAGCCTAGGACGCATGGGGCCAGGGACGCATGGGACGCATGGAGTCTATGACACATGGGGCCAGAGATGCATGGAACGCATGGAGTCTGGAACGCATGGGACCAGTTATGTTGTACACGTGGCGCTGCACATCCATAGAAAGTGAAGTTCTGTGATGACATGAGACTTCTGTCATTTAGTGTGTTCACGTCTTTTGAGACATTCAGAAAATTCTTTTTGTCGGGATTATGTGTCAGAGACGATCATGTTGCTAGGATGCTACGTCAGGTCCATCTGCAGCCAAAATTGTTTTGGATGATTGAGACGCATGGATGTCGCCTTATTGGGCCACAGGGTAATTCTGCGGCCAAATCTCTTCTGAACTTTACTTTGGGACGCATGATTGTTGGACACATGGATGCATATTTTTTATGCTTCTACAAGGACAATTATCGTCAAGAAAAAAAGCCATCATCTATCAAGGGAAGAAGCCAAGCTATGCCATCATCATTTTCAGACTCTGAAGTAGCCTGCACCTGCCATAGTTTGTCTAGAGTTTGTAATAAGTCTTCGAAATTATTGTAAACACAAGTAATGGATGGAAAAATCGAAAGCTATGGTAGAAAATAAATCAGGATCATTTTTGGCCTGAAACCGGCATACCGACGGTATACCGATTTTATATAAATGTTGCTCTTTGTCGTTTGGACCGGCATACCGACGGTATACTGGTCTATACCGATGGTATACCGGTTCATCACTGTTGAAAATCCAACGGTCGAATTTTGTGCATTAAATGATCTCAACGGTCATATTTATAGTCGTTGATACTGTAAACCGGTATACCGTTCGCTGGCTGAAAGTTATATTTTTGCTCTTTCTTTGTGTTGGCCTATATAAAGCTTTGAATTCCTTCTTTCAAGGTTGATCCCTTTGAGCCTAAAAATTTTCTATCTACCAAAGACCATCCACAAATACTCCACGTAAGCTTTCATTTGCCTATTGTCACTACCCCATTTCCAGGGCAGGATATTTTTTTATTTTAATTTGGTAAATTATGTATTGATCATAAATATTTGTATTAATATTTAATTAGATGCATATATTTATTTTTATTAGTTGTTTTAGGATTTTGGCTAGTCTGGACCCATGTCAGACCCTAGTAGACCCTTGCCAGACCCAACCAACACCCTTGCCAGACTTATTTATTGGTTTAGAGTAGTTATTTATATTCTAATTAGTTAGTTAGAGTGATTAGAATTTAGTTAGAATGCATTTGGAACCCCAAACCCAAACCCTAATTAGCATGACTTAAGTTGAGGGGTATTTAGACTTTATACCTAACCCTAACCCTATTTCCCCATGTCATGGCCGGCCCCCTTCCCCTTCATTCCATTCACTCACTTCTCTCTTTCCACTCTCTTTTTTCATTTCTCCTTCCTTTACTCCTCCAACCCAAATTTCAAGTAAGTTTTATTCCCCATTTCTCTTTCCACCTCCAATCTTCATCCCTATCTAAACCTAACCCTTCATTTTCCTCTAACCTAGTTGTATAGGAGTTACTTTGGGAGTAGATCTTGGATTTGAGAGCTTGGAAGCTAGTTTGGAGCTTTTAGAACTTTTTGAGGACTTTGGCCTTGGGATTCCAACTCCCAAGAGCTAAACCCTAACTTTCCTCTTAGTGATTACTCTAATATTGTGTAATTAGTAGTTTAGAACCTTCTAGACCTTAGGGCTACCCATGGAAGAAAGTTGGATCTTGTTTGGATAGGCTTGGAGACTTTGACATAGGATTTTGTGTCAATTTCGGGTAAAATCTGAGATTGGCCCATTTTGGGTGTTGTCTTAGGTTAGACGGACCTAGGTAGACGTGCTTGGGTGTCTTGAGGGTAGGTTCGTGTCCCCGTTCGGACACGCGAGGTCGTATCGCGAAGTTTTGGGCATTTCGGATGATTTTGGAGTTTTCCTTCGACATGGGTTCCACACACATGTGGAATTTTGCCATGGACCTAGAATCGGAGAGTTAGCATTTTTGTGAGGTTCTGGACATCGATTAGAACTCGTAGATAAATTTTTGGTCTATTTCGATTAGGTTTGATGTGCGTTTCGTGAGGTATCGCGAGCCGCACTCCAAGTATTCGTCAAAATGACCAATTGGCCATTTCGACTTGGTTTCTAGGTTTCGGACTTGTGCGCGGGTTGGTTTAGCCTTGGGGAGTGTGTATTAGAGTTTTCGAGTTTATATTTATATATATATATATATATGTATGTATTTATATGTATATGGGTAGTGTGTGTATAGGTGTTGGTGTGTGTGTTGGTGTGTAGTGTGTGTGTGAGTGTTGAGTGTGTAGTGTGTGTGTGTGTTTGTGTGTAGTGTGTGTGAGTATGTTTGGGTGTATAGGTTTGGTAGAGTGTGTGTTTGTGTGTGAGTGTGTGTGTATATATATATATGTGTGTGTGTGTGTGTGTGTGTGTGTGTGTGTGTGTGTGTGTGTGTGTGTGTGTGTCGAGGTGAGTGAGTGAGATGAGGGAGAGGGAGCCAGCAGCAGCAGCAACATGTAGGAGCAGCAGCAGCAGCAGCAGTAGGTAGGTAGTAGCAGCAGCATGTAGGTAGTAGCAGCAGCAGCAGCATGTAGGAGCAGCAGCATGTAGGAGCAACAGCAGTCAGCAGCAGTAGCAGCAGCAGTTAGCAGCAGCAACAGCAGCAGCAGCAGGTAGTAGCAGCAGCAGCAGGTAGTAGCAACAACAATAGCAACTATAACCCCTCCCCCATTAGCTATGAGTTGAGAGAGAGAGAGAGAGAAAGATGTGTATATATATATATATATATATATATATATATATATATATATATATATATATATATATATATATATATATATATATATATATATATATATAGGTATAGTTAGGTGTATAGTTAGTGAGATGTGAAGGGCGAGGTATTGAATTTCAATACCTTAAGGTATTGAAGGTAACTTGAGATATCAAGGTATTAAGGTAAGTTGAGGTATCGGAGATGAGGTATTGAGATTTTGCCTATATACTAAGTTTTATATATATATATATATATATATATATATATATATATATATATATATATATAGTAGTATATATAAGTATATATATAGATAGTTAGCTAAGTTAGTTAGAGTTAGAGAGGGGTAAGGCTAGAGATATCTCAATACCTTGAGATACTCAAGGTATTGGGTATCGGGGCGAGATATTGGATTTTTGCCTGTGTATGGGATAAGTGATGCTTATATATATATATATATATATATATATATATATATATATATATATATATATATATATATATATATATACGTGTTAGGATATATATTAGTGGGTTTAAATGGGGTATATAGCGTAGGTTGAGATATCGGATACCGACGGTATCCCGGTATCTCAAAGAGGCGAGTTTGAGGGTTTACTAACTTAATGAGCTAGTTTTGACCTAAAATTTTAGGGACACCCTAGTTTGACCTAGAGTTTACCGTAGTTGACCTGGTTGACCGCCAAAGTCAACATTGACCTAGTTTTGACCTAGAGAACTTTTTGGGCTCCGAGTTGACTTTTTGACCTAGAATGGACCGATTTGACCTGTTTGTCCTAGAAAAGGCCTATGTTACGCCCCAGTCCCAAAATACCGTGGGATCGGACGCGTGGCAATGGCCAGCAGTACGCACCGATGGACAAACCCAATTTAATGGATCTATCAGGGCATACTTAAGCTGTAATATAACAAGTCTACGACAATCATGGTACAACTAATCTTGTCACGCCCCAATCTCCCGCGAGCTCAATAGTCCCCGCTGAACGTGAATCACCACGTTTACAGCTCAACCGCAGGACTATCGTTCTCATCGGGACGTGATGCCGTACGAGCCTGGAGTTGCGCTCGTACAAGGCGATGTTGTCAAACACCAAATGTTATCATTGAAACAACCAAGTTGCAGCGGAAGTCAAGTATTGTGTACCAAGCACACAATCAGAGTAATACGCAGCGAAGCTCACGATAGGGTCAAATGAAATGCCTCATCGAAGACAAGGCCACGAAGGCGATGCCACGAAGGCGATGAAATACTCTTGCTCTTTTCTCTAGCCCACGAAGGTACTTACAGTTCATACATCATGTCCCGTATATCCAAGCAGCGCCACTACGCTTGCGTACCTGAAATATTGCCCACAAACGTGGGTCAGTACACAACCGTACTGGTGAGCGGGGTAACCCACTCGCCTAAGCCGACACTAAGTAAAAATAGTGAATGCAAACAGTTATATGGTGATCTTTCTAGTTGAATCCTATATTCATTTCATGGCATAGGGATGACATGTTAAGAAAAGCTGTAAAGCAGTTTAAGCATGCAAGCACTCAACTCAAACCAAACAACAAGCAAATATATAAGCAACTCGAGGGAAACTAGCATGCAAACCGTCCTGCTCAAGTCCAAGCAACACGATAACATGTCGAACCATCAACCAAGCCTCAATATCCATCCTCAACCAACACTTACAATCCAAATCTCACAGTGCACACTCTTGCCGAGGCAAGGTGGCCGCGCCTACACGAAAGCCAAACCAACAAAAGAAAAGCAAGCCAACACTATACTATATGAAGTCACTGGCCAAGCCATAAAGGACTTTGATCGGACTGATCAAATACGGTTCTCCTCGAAACAGCGCTAAGTAGCTAACCCACCTGGATCGCATCCAACCGCTGGTACCGCGCCCAAAACGCGATACCCAAAATTGTCTCCTCCATGGCCGAACGGTCCCGGTGCCCCGGAGCACCCGTTCGAGGAAACCAAACCCTGTGCCACCCAGGTTGTCCGTGACTATGCAGACACGTAGGTATGACGAGAGGATCGAAACATTCTCGCCCCACCAAGCGATCCTAGACTCGTTCCATCGATATCCAACCGAAATATCCATAACCATTCTTCCAACATGTCCTTCCAAAGAACCCAAATCTCGACCTCAAAACATAGCCCGAGGCATCAAAATATCAAGTGTTTCATAGGCACGAAGCCTCTTCTCAACACAATCCAAATTGGTGCAACACCTATGCTCGAAGTAAAACCCATGGCACAATGTCGTTTCAGTGGCACAATGTCACATTCGTGGCACGATGCCCCATCAAACGACACAACGCCCTCGCCGATACAGTTGTTCGGTTTTGAACCACAACTGCCTGCTTTGCAAGACAAAGCATCCTTGTGATACACGCGCACGGATGCACGTTCGCTCGCCCGAATTCCCGATATTCTCGATATTCCCATTTACCTCAATTGTATCATTCCAACTTGTATATTTCCAACCGTCCAAGCATAATCCCAAGTATCCAACCGATCGCCTCAAATGAATAATCCAGCTATCGTATCCAACTATCCAACGCGTAAACCATTCAAGCCACAATCCTACCAAGCCAACGACGCACACTCTATGCACGCCTCAGTGTAGTGCTTCCCGATGTTTCAGCCCAAGTGTTCAAGCCTTTACGTGTTTTCCATATTATTAGGCATGAAGGAGTAGAGGAGAAGGGAAAGAGCCCACTCACATTGTTTGATCCCGTTAGGCATCCTGTCCTGTCGATACGGCCAATCCCTTAAACCCGTGGTCCGATGCAAGCGCGATCTACTCAACTGGTATGACCGTGCGAGCAGGCCGTGCTCTCCAAATCATCCGACCGATCGGATTAAGGAAGACGGCATTATCGCTTCCATTCAGCTATTCAGTACTGTTCGGAATGAACACCTGATTTCCATCGATCCCGCTAGCCATCTGCACATTGAAACCAACTCGATTAATCCTTCTTCCCGAAATCCGACATTTCAAATGTAACCAGCATTTGATTTATTCAGTCCGACTCAGCGTAACGCTCCGAGCAGTTGCGGGGCGTTACATAATATACCACTTAGAATCAGATTCGTCCACGAACCGTGCTGGTACTCATTCCTTACTAGCATGCCACAATCCAATTCCATAGATCTGCTCTATGCAACTCTCATATTCACTATTTCTGACACAACATCTCGTTCTGCTGAACGCTCGAATAAATTTCACGAATTCCCACATCCTCCTTGCAGCTCAACCCGAATTTCTTGTATCGCTTAGTTTTGGATCGTACATATATTTAAGGCGTCCCTAAAATATATGCATTTCAGCCGAGCTTTGCGATAGCATATTTGAACAAGTTACAAGGGTATCTTTATGTTCGAGGCGTCCATTTGCTTTGCTCCCAATTGGACCAAATCATGATTTCCATTCCAACACATTCGCTCGAGAACTATTCTCAATTATGCAGATTTTCCACCGACTCAATGAGTTCGCGTTCCAGCTCAATCCATCCCACTATTTCTGAAATCAGTACTAGCAACATCTCCAAATATTATCTCGTGCACCGAACGATTCTCACAACTGATCTACCCCAGCTATGCGACTTACCCAAATATCAATTTGCTTAGATCAGCTCAGTCCAACACATTTCCTGCCATCTCAATATCTCACAGGGTGAACATCTATATTGAGGTTCATGTGATCCACGAAGATCTCGCCGCCACGCCAAAGGGATTTGTGTCGCCACAATTTCAACGTGGACACACTCGCCACAATTCTTAGGTTGCGCATGAAATAGTTCTTCGCGCTGCTTCCACTGCCTCGAAGCATAGAATATCACCTTTGTCTTCCGAATGAGCACGCTTCCCAGACTAAGTTCCGAGACATCTTGTAAATCTGAGGCACATCTGTCCCTTCCAGTATTCGCAAGGATTTGATCTGAACGAGCCGTTGCTTTAACTTCACGAGCTAGTTTCACAGTCGTCAATTCATATGAATGCTATTCCCTTCCAGGGCACGATGAGTCAGAGGCGATGCCATCGATAAAAATCTGCGACTCTGAATCTCATCAGTTGACAAGGCTACTTCCACCATCGCTTCGATCTTCTGGCTGCATCTTCAGCTGAAGGCTATCCCAAGAGTCTCTCAAATTCCACACTCAGTCAATAAGCCAAATCTCATTGCTCACATCTGCCCTCGACGTATTCCCAAATACGCCGCCTCAAGGGTCATTCTATGGGTCTACCATATTCAATCTCCGATTCAGCGGACAAGTCGTTAGGGTCAGCTGTCCCGAAGCTACGCTCGATAATTGTAATCATCACGATGGACAGTTACTATGAACCATGCTATATCTCATCTGTAAATCCGAATCAAAATCCAACCATTCTATCCAAGCGAACTTCCAAATCCGAGAAATTTCATGCACTACCTTTGACGACCTGTCAACCGATGCTGCTTAACCACTTAGAGTCTTGCTATCTATCCAAGCCATAACTCGAGAACTGTGCTCATTGAAACCGTCTTCCATCAATCCGTCGTTCTGCCCTGAATCCATCAAATTTTCTGAACTGTCATGTTCGACTACTCGCACCATCGATTTCAATGATCCTCGAAACTCAAGACTTGCTCTAATTCTTATCCGTTTGCCGCGTTCCACAATGCACGTCCAACTTGCTCTAGCAACACAGTGATTTATTCCGACGTTGCTCCCACATTTAGCTATCTTCAAAAGTCTGTCCGCCAATATCTTTGCCTTCCGTTGTGGCCACAATCCGTCCACGTCTTTCCAGAGAATCCGTCTATCATCGTTGCACCATCTTGCCCAAAATTTCATTTCCGCTAAACCTGATTCAACTTCTCGAGCAACAATATCCAAAATCCTTCAAGTTTGTGTGAATCAATCGCATTGTCCCTCCAAGCCAAGTTCGTGTTTCGTTGCTCAACCAACAGCTCAAATGCGTTGCCCAAAATCATAGTCCGTGCTCGCTATCATTCCGATAATCCCATCGCTTTGCTCAAGCGTAACCCAAATGTTCATTCCGATTCGATCCATCTCTTAAGCCCAACGATGCTTTCCATTTGCACCAGTCCGTTCACGATATGCTCAACTCAATATTCGCTTGCTCTATTTTCATTCTTCCCACTATACCGACTTTCACTCACCAGCTTGTATTCTCGTTTCACGAGTCCGTTCAGGAAATTTCCATTGAATGTCCAACCAAAATATTTCCAATGCCTTGCTCAAAATATGGTATCCCATATACCACTCCGAATCAAGTCGCTACTCGCATTACAATTTCCTTCACAGATCCAAGATCCGTTCGAACCATCCCTTATGCATAATCATGCCTTTCCCAATTCGAGTCTGACACAAAACTCAGACAACGCTTGAATTATCCAACTGTTTCTCAACCCGTCTGATACCTTCTCAACACGAGCAATCGTGCAATAATTGTCTTCCAAATAGTCCAACCCAATACCCAACGGTTTTACACTTTTGTTGTACGAGCAACTCGTACAAACTTATCCATATATTCCCGAGCCAAACTCAGACTTGCTCAACCGATGCGCCACAGCCAAAATTCCAACTTCTATCCAACACAATCGCTTGACGAGCAACTCGTGCAAGGATCTATTCTCTTCGAATGTTTCTACTCAAAACATGCCGCATAACCAAATCTCGTTAGCCAACCAACTGATCCATTGAGGCAATCAGAAACTCCAGAACGATAAGCCAAGCCAACCCAACGAAAGCCCACACTTGTTGCACAAATGCAACAACGCCAACCAACTTGCTGCACGAATGCAACAACGCCTAACGAGACTAAGCGATCCTACGAAAACCAACCAAGGCAACCCAACCAAGAAATAAAATGCAGCCAAAACCAGTAATAATTAGACTTATTGCATGAAACATCCGATACGGCACCGAGTAGAGTCAAGAGCTAACGACACAAGAAAGCGATTTTTGAGTTTGTGATGAAGCGAAGGACCAAGTCCGAAGAAATGAACCAGGCGCTCTGATACCAATCTTTCACGCCCCAATCTCCCGCGAGCTCAATAGTCCCCGCTGAACGTGAATCACCACGTTTATAGCTCTCCCGCAGGACTATCATTCTCATCGGGACGTGATGCCGTACGAGCCTGGAGTTGCGCTCGTACAAGGCGATGTTGTCAAACACCAAATGTTATCATTGAAACAACCAAGTTGCAGCGGAAGTCAAGTATTGTGTACCAAGCACACAATCAGAGTAATACGCAGCGAAGCTCACGATAGGGTCAAATGAAATGCCTCATCGAAGACAAGGCCACGAAGGCGATGAAATACTCTTGCTCTTTTCTCTAGCCCACAAAGGTACTTACAGTTCATACATCATGTCCCGTATATCCAAGCAGCGCCACTACGCCTGCGTACCTGAAATATTGCCCACAAACGTGGGTCAGTACACAACCGTACTGGTGAGCGGGGTAACCCACTCGCCTAAGCCGACACTAAGTAAAAATAGTGAATGCAAACAGTTATATGGTGATCTTTCTAGTTGAATCCTATATTCATTTCATGGCATAGGGATGACATGTTAAGAAAAGCTGTAAAGCAGTTTAAGCATGCAAGCACTCAACTCAAACCAAACGACAAGCAAATATATAAGCAACTCGAGGGAAACTAGCATGCAAACCGTCCTGCTCAAGTCCAAGCAACACGATAACATGTCGAACCATCAACCAAGCCTCAATATCCATCCTCAACCAACACTTACAATCCAAATCTCACAGTGCACACTCTTGCCGAGGCAAGGTGGCCGCGCCTACACGAAAGCCAAACCAACAAAAGAAAAGCAAGCCAACACTATACTATATGAAGTCACTGGCCAAGCCATAAAGGACTTTGATCGGACTGATCAAATGCGGTTCTCCTCGAAACAGCGCTAAGTAGCTAACCCACCTGGATCGCATACAACTGCTGGTACCGCGTCCAAAACGCGATACCCAAAATTGTCTCCTCCATGGCCGAACGGTCCCGGTGCCCCGGAGCACCCGTTCGAGGAAACCAAACCCTGTGCCACCCAGGTTGTTCGTGACTATGCAGACACGTAGGTATGACGAGAGGATCGAAACATTCTCGCCCCACCAAGCGATCCTAGACTCGTTCCATCGATATCCAACCGAAATATCCATAACCATTCTTCCAACATGTCCTTCCAAAGAACCCAAATCTCGACCTCAAAACATAGCCCGAGGCATCAAAATATCAAGTGTTTCATAGGCACGAAGCCTCTTCTCAACACAATCCAAATTGGTGCAACACCTATGCTCGAAGCAAAACCCATGGCACAATGTCGTTTCAGTGGCACAATGTCACATTCGTGGCACGATGCCCCATCAAACGACACAACGCCCTCGCCGATACAGTTGTTCGGTTTCGAACCATAACTGCCTGCTTTGCAAGACAAAGCATCCTTGTGATACACGCGCACGGATGCACGTTCGCTCGCCCGAATTCCCGATATTCTCGATATTCCCATTTACCTCAATTGTATCATTCCAACTTGTATATTTCCAACCGTCCAAGCATAATCCCAAGTATCCAACCGATCGTCTCAAATGAATAATCCAGCTATCGTATCCAACTATCCAACGCGTAAACCATTCAAGCCACAATCCTACCAAGCCAACGACGCACACTCTATACACGCCTCAGTGTAGTGCTTCCCGATGTTTCAGCCCAAGTGTTCAAGCCTTTACGTGTTTTCCATATTATTAGGCATGAAGGAGTAGAGGAGAAGGGAAAGAGCCCACTCACATTGTTTGATCCCGTTAGGCATCCTGTCCTGCCGATACGGCCAATCCCTTAAACCCGTGGTCCGATGCAAGCGCGATCTACTCAACTGGTATGACCGTGCGAGCAGGCCGTGCTCTCCAAATCATCCGACCGATCGGATTAAGGAAGACGGCATTATCGCTTCCATTCAGCTATTCAGTACTGTTCGGAACGAACACCTGATTTCCATCGATCCCGCTAGCCATCTGCACATTAAAACCAACTCGATTAATCCTTCTTCCCGAAATCCGACATTTTAACTGTAACCAGCATTTGATTTATTCAGTCCGACTCAGCGTAACGCTCCGAGCGGTTGCGGGGCGTTACAAATCTCATCCACACAAGATATAAAATATGATTCACAGAATAAATAAGGAATGTAAATCATCATCTAGTCTCACAAAGTACTTCGGAGAACAATCCGATAAATATCTAGTACAATGGTTCAACAGACCAGAATATAAAAGACTGAAATAAATAATAAAAGCTGAGCATGGAACATGGATGCTCAAGAGAAGTCTTCAGCTAAGACCTCGTCCTCAGATGGTGGTACAGCTCCTGGATCAGCTCCTGCTCTGGTCCCGTAAATCTCGAAATAAACCTCGTCTGCAAAATCTGGGGACAAAATCCGGATCCAGGTCCTCAGGGGACATAGCAAGGTACAAGAAAGCTCATGCCATAATGAGTAAATAAACAGTGCAGCAAATAAATAACTAAATGAAGCAATAGGGTAAATATGTAACCAATCTAAGTGAAATGCAAGTGAGAGCATCACTAGTCTCAGGCTGAGCCACTACAAGCTCTGTGTCGGGGAGCCGATAGTGGTAATAACCGGTAGTGGGTCTAGCTCTGCTACGAAAGTCTACGACCTCTCAATAATAGAAGATATATATATGTAAACAGCCTTTAGCCTGTGTGTCTCTCCCCACCCAATGTAACCACGCATATCATGACCATAACGTCTCATGCCCATGTCAAGCGCGATCATAGCTAAATGCAACAAGTCATAAAGTATCTAAGAATATAATATCCATGTCCTGTATCCTATACAGAATTACCACGAATATCTCGAAAAAATCCTGTCTCATGAATAGTATCAAGTGTCCTGGGCCATATGGTACTTGATAAGACAAGTACGCGAATAAAGTGTCACGAATGTCCATCTCTAGATGACCGTACCCAACACTGCGTACAGTGTTGGCACCCGACTAATAATCGGACGCAAAGTATGTCACACGGTCCTAGGTTGAGCATGTACAGCACTAAAATAAAGCAAGGAATATAAGTAATAATACTGCAGAGTTTGGCAAGGTACACTTGCCTGATGTCCGAATACCAACAACTGTCCCTGTATCAGTGGATCCGGTAGGTGCTACTCCAAAAGCTGTAATAAACATCACCGACAGTCTCAGAAGGTATCAAACTGCTAGAAATGCCTGTCCTTACGTCCAATTTGGACACAGGGGCAAAAGGTCATTTCCGGATTAAAGCGGGGTCCACATGTGGGCCACTTTGCACCGAAAAGTGCGTCAGGGTCAAAGGTCTCCAAATTCCGCAAACTCAGTGTCTACAAGTCAGGAACGATGATACGAACCCAACGGAACTTCCAGAATTGGATTCCGATGAGCCGATCTCAAAATCACCCGTCAAGTGGAGCTTGTGGGGCCCACGATACGTAATTTTGTCAACATTCTCGGAATCGGACCAAACTTGGGTCACAGGACCAGCGTATTGCTACGAGTCCGATGGCGCAAGTTTCGTCTCGATCCGACGTGCGTATACAAAGTTACAGCGTGTTCCAGAAAGGACGGATACGGAGTGTCGTCGGCGGATACGCGTTGATTCCGGGGTGCACGCACCTCCGAATCGACTTCTCCGAAATCCTACACGACCGTATCAACGTCGCGCACGGTTCGGTAAAGACCGCGTGCGACCAAGTCGTCCCGATTGGCGGGGCGGACTCAGTTCCGGGGTGAAACAGGGCGTTATTTTTTCCTGTTTTTGGATCGCGGTGTGCGATCACTACAGGACGCGATGCACCGAGCGAGTTGCACGGGCACCGAGAGGGTTACACAGTCTACGCATAGCAATTTACGGAATCGAAATTGGAGTTACGATGAGGGAAAAAACGGTACCTGAACAGGGCTCCGTGAATCTGTTTTTCACGTGTCCAAACGTCAACTCCGAGTCCAACTACTTGCTGTGTCCGGTCACGACCCTCAGGGAGTTGCCGGAGAACTGTCGGGTAGCAACTGCTTCGGTCGGCGAGGGGCGGAGTCAACTCGACCGGCCGGGCTTCGAGGGTCTGCGACGAGGGTCGGGTTGGTCAGTCAGCCGGCTGTGAGGTCGGCGGCTGGGTCGACTACCGATTGCGGGGTCGACGGAGCTTGGTCGACGACCGACTGCTCACGGGCGACAACGTCGGGGCGTCGGGGTCAAGGCCGCTGTCTGGCGGTCTCGACGTCGATCGACTGCGATGGGAAGTTGGTCGGCGTCGGTGGGAAGTTGGTCTGCGTCGGTTTCCAGAAGGATCGGCGGCGGGGATCAAGGGTTTCGGCAGTGATGGGTTAGGAGAAGATGACGGTGCGGCGACTAGGGCTAAGCACGAACGCCGAGGGGGGGTTTTATAGGCTATGCACAGTAGAATCCGGCGGCTAGGGTTTCCCTTGCGGGTTTCGGGTCGGGTTGGTTCGGTTCGGTTCTGTTCAGCAACCCAATAGCTCATTTGAGCTATAAAACTCGTTTCCGGGGTCCAAATAATTCACCGAAAAATACCGTAGGTCCGGTTCTCCATTTTACACAGTAAATTATTAATTCCAGAATATTTTACCAATATCTAGCAGCACTAGAAATTCTTTAACCCATAATTTCCCTTGCTATAAATTCCAGAAGAACACCGAAAATACGGAAAAATTATATTGAAAATGATTCTGAAATTTAGGGTGTTTACAATCTTCCCTCCTTAAAAGGATTGCGTCCTCGCAATCAAAGAATAGGCTACCAAATAAAGAATTTTGGAAATACAAGGTGGCCTAGTTTACAACTGCCTCCTCGAACAAGTGGGGGTATCGCTGGCGCATACTATCTTCTCGTTCCCAAGTCGATTCTCCAGGGAAATGATGTTTCCATGCTACACGAACCAGTCTGATCGTCTGTCCCCGCAATGTCTTCTCACTGACGTCGAGGATGCCAACTGGTTGTTTCTCATATCTCAAGCTTGGGCCCACTGTAATCTCTGAATGATCGACTACGTGACTTGGGTCGGTCACGTACCTTCGCAGCTGCGAGACATGGAATACGTCATGCACTCCCTCTAAGGATGGAGGTAATGCAAGACGATAAGCCACCTCACCAACGCGCTCTAGAATGTCAAATAGCCCAATATACCTTGGGCTCAACTTGCCTCTGCTCCCAAATCGAATAGTACCTCGAGTGGGCAAAATCCTCAAGAATACTTGATCTCCTTCTTTGAACTCTAGGGGACGCCTGTGCATATCTGCCCAATGCTTCTGTCTGTCCTGAGCTGCTCGTAGATGGTTCTGTATCTGCTTTACCTTCTCCACTGTCTGCGTTACCAATTCAGGACCCAGTATTTGACGTTCACCAACGTCACTCCAACATATAGGTAATCTGCACTTGTCACGCCCCAGTCCCAAAATACCGTGGGACCGGACGCGTGGCAAAGGCCAGCAGTACGCACCGATGGTCAAACCCAATTTAATGGATCCATCAGGGCATACTTAAGCTGTAAAATCAAGTCTACGACAACATGGCACAACTAATCTCATCCACAAGATATAAAATATGATCCACAGAATAAATAAGAAATATAAATCATCTGCTAGTCTCAACAAAGTGCTTCGGGGAACAACCCGATAAAATCTAATACAATGGTTCAATAGACCAGAATATAAATGACTGAAATAAATAAATACTGAGCATGAAACATGGATGCTCAGGAAAAGTCTTCGGCTAACACCTCGTCCTCGGATGGCGGTACAGCTCCTGGATCATCTCCTGCTGCGGTCCCGTATACCTCGGGATAGATCTCGTCCTTAAATCCTGGGGACATAATCCATATCCAGATCCTCAGGGGACATAGCAAGGTACAGAAAATATACAAGCCAAAATATAAGCAGTGCAGCAATAATGAGATAAATAGGGTAAGTAAGTAACCATCTATGTGAAATGCAAGATGAGAGCAGCACGAGTACTCGGCTGAGCCACTACCAGCTCTGTGTCGGGGAGCCGATAGCGGTAATAACCGGTAGTGGGTCTAGCTCTGCTCCGAGAGTCTACGACCTCTCAATAATAGTGGATGTATATATATATATATATGGAACAGCCTGTAGCCTGTGTGTCTCTTCCCACCCAATGTAATCCCGCATATCATGACCATAACGTCTCATGTCCATGTCAAGCGGGATCATAGCTAATGCAACAAGTCATACAATATCTAAGAATATAATATCCATGTCAAGTCCTGTATCCTATACAGAATCACCATGAATATCTCAGGAAGATCCTGTCTCATGAATAGTGTCAAGTATCCTGGGTCATAGTGTACTTGGTAAGACAAGTACGAGAATATAAAGTGTCACGAATGTCCATCTCTAGATGACAGTACCCAACACCGCGTACAGTGTTGGCACCCGACTAATAATCGGACGCTAAGTACGTCACACGGTCCTAGGTTAAGCATGCACAGCAATATAATAAAGCAAAGAAAATATGTAATAATACTGCAGAGTTTGGCAAGGTACACTTGCCTGGGATCCTATTGCTGGTATGAATCAGAGTCCAAGTCACAGTCCAAATAGCCTATGTATTACAAAATTTTCACGTCAAAAGATAATTTATTTTAATTTATTTAATTCTGAAATAATTACTCTAAAATCCTATTTTAATCTTATTATTCTGATTTTTATGTTAATTCCTAAATTTTGTCCAAAGAAACTGAATTTTATCAACTCGAGACTCATGGCACGCAAATCGAGGCGATCTGTTGATCAAAAAGTCAACCGACACAAACTCGACTTTTATGAATGATTTCCTGTAGATTTCAGCATCAAAATATACTAAAATTTACGGCTCGTCCGAATTCAAATTCGTTTGGGAATTATGGCACATACAAATTTTGTATTGTGCACCGATGGTTAAATTCTAACCTAGAAGTTCTACAGAATTAACAGTATGAAAATACTTCAAGTTAAATTCTGGGAAAAATATATGTCGATGATCTCGACATTAGCTTTCCGAAACTTTAAACGGTTCATGATTCTGATTTCTGGTTCTCCCGAAAACGCGAAAACATTGAAACACGTCTATTTTCGGACATGCTGTGCTCTACAAATTTTCCAGAATTTAATACTCATAATTTTGTAAAAGAAATTATATAATCAGAAAGCTAACCTCAATATATTTCTAACGCAAGAAACTAGTCCTCGTTTGGAGTCCAGAGCTATGCGCAATGGCTTCTGGAAGATGAAGGAACCCTAGATGGCAATTCTCCAAAATCTCTCTCTCTAAAAAATAATGGGATAATTAGGGTTATAATAATATATATATATATATATATATATATATATATATATATATATATATATATATATATATATAGGGATGTTGAGAGGCTGAATGAAAGTTGATAGGGTGACACGTGTCATGATTTGATTGGATGGTTTTGGTTATATTATTTGTTTTTTTTATTTGCCTTTATCAAAACATTATTTAAGTCATTTTAAATCTAAATAACTCAAAATAAACATTAAAAATAATCATAAAAATCTGGAAAAATTACAGAAAATATATTTTGAACCTAAAAACCCTAGAAAAATATTTGGGATAATTATATATTCATAGATTTCCTACTATAATTAGGAGAAGCTCTAAAAATTAGTTTTGCCATAAAACTAAAAATAAATACTAACATTATTCCGAAAATTCTGAAATAATTCCAGAAAATATATAATAATATTATAAATCTTAGAAAATAACGTGGGTCCATTCTATATTCCTGGGCTTGCACCATAAATTCTACAAGTCCTAAAATTAGTTATTAGCCTAAATAACTCCCAATAAATACTAAAAATACTCAGAAAATTCCCAAAAACTTCTAGAAAATATATTTTATTATTTAGAACTTAAAATAAAAGTTTGGGATATTTTTAATTATATTTGAATCTAAAATAAATTCTTGAAAATCTTAGAAAATTATAGAAAATTATGAAAAATCTAAATTAAAAATTTCTGAAAAATCAGGGGGTTACAATCTACCCAACTTATAAAAATTTCGTCCTCGAAATTAAAATTAAGCCATGGTAGAAGTCAAGGATGGTCTAAGATTTGCATTGGTTAAAATGCAAGGCTAGGTTTAACGGAGTGGACGATGTTGCACGTTACACATTCCGAAAATCATGGAAGAAATTCACATGAGTGAAAATAGGTTTCTTCGTGTGTCATGTCCAATAGTGTGGACACCTAAATGCTCTTTTGCATAAAAGCGCCAAACAATTAAAACGTTGCACAAAGATGGAAATTGGAGGATGGGCATGTCTAGGACAATGTGTGGAATTTGTAGGAAGGGAGTGACTAGGGAAGTGCTCCAATTATCGAAGCAATGATAAGGCGCGCCAAGGGATACCATGTTGTAAAACTAAATAAAAAATGTCGTGTTCTATTCCTAAGTGGATTCGAGCTAGCTTCAGTCTTACTATCTAAGCCAAGTAGGTCTACTTCTTAGGTGAGGGGGTTTCACAATCCAGCCAACTTAAGACAATGTCGTCCTCAAAATTAAAATAAGGCATAATTTGTTAATCCTTCGTGTACATAAGGCAAGTCAATCGCAATCTTCTTGCGAAAATTAAAATCCTAATCATATCCATTGCAATCACTTCTAGGTTAAGATGACCACTGATCCAATCAAATTCAACCTATGGTTATCTCTTCTCGCTTTTTCAAATTATCCATATCCAAATTTAAATTAAATCCATATATCATCTTCAAGATTTAAATACGCATATCAATTTTACCTCACGATCTCCAATTATCATAATCTCCTCTAGAAGTAATTCGAGTCCATTATTATTCTATTTTCACTTATAAATTTTTTGTATGCTTCAACTTCTTAAATTCCATTCACATCCTTAATATTTCAAATAGGTAGTCCAACCATCAAGTTTTTTTTATTTTAACTCAAATCATCAACTTGAAAAAATAATTTAAATGCAGTCCACCATTGTTCAAGTCTAAAATTCCATCTTTTTATCCTCTAAATTTCAAGTTGATGATTTTACCTTCATTGTTTAAATCATGTACTTAAGGTATAAATATCGGGTCCTTAATATCAATTCATTAATCCTCATCATCTTAGTCATTCTTCTAAAATTCTCAAAATTAAAATGGCTTGAACCTCTCCCAATTTAATCTTACTCGATCACAATCTAAAAAAAATTCCTCTCTTGTTGACAATGCACTACTACCCAACTTAGAATTTACCCATCTATCACATAAGGCTATATACCTTAAGAGAATATTCCTTAATATGTTTACTCATGTCATTCAATCCTCGAACTTCAATGCCGATCATATCACATATGATATATCCTTAATTACGAAGAATAATCCTCAAGTATGTGATCGGCCTATGGAGTATATCTAGTATTCTCTGTGTATCAATTTATACCAAGCACGATGTTTCGTCTTTCCAAAATAAGGGAAGACGGAGACCAATAATAAAGAGTTCAAGGGCAGCGTAATAAAATAGAAGTATTGGGATCAAGGCGTTTAAAGAATTCAATTGGGAATTGTCAAAGCAATTATGGATTGAAATCCTATTTTGGTAATCATTTGTTCGCCTGCTCGTATTAGTACAGTTATGTAACCGATACGATATATCAGACATGTCTAGGGCAAGTATATTCGTCTACTAATCACTACATATCTCAATCCACGTAAGGTATTATTGTAAGGGCGAATCAAGCGTACTATGGTTGATCAGACCGTAATACACTGATTCTGAAATGTATTATTGTGGGCCTCCCTAATAATACATATGTCATGAACAAGCTCGATAAAGAATAAGCTTGCAAAACTAGGCTATAAAATAGCACAATAAGTCAAGGTAGTATATGAAATATAAGCACGCTAGATGATGATGAAAGGAGGTACAAATTATTCAAGTTCACAAAACGAACAAAAATGAGCAACAATAATAAAAGACTCTACAATCTCTACAGTTATCATACAACCTCCTTGTCTAAGTTGCTAGTCGACCCAATAGGGCATGAACCTCTAAATTCTATTATCTGAATAAACACTGTCATCTTATGCTAGCATACAATTATTGCCATTCAGTTACACCGCCTTGATGGGTCAAGTGGACTATGTGGTACTAGTCTCAAGGGAAAGGGAATATAACTTGTATAGAGGTGGGGGTATAAATTATGTGATTTAACAATAAGGGATAATCATCGGGTCACAATCTACAAGATTAACTCAAACTTATCGAACTCTAACTACAAAACACAAAATTTTCAAATTCAAGACTACAACTATAATCCTAGCAAACTATGGGTCCTTAACAAGGAATAAAATTACTTGGCCTACTATTAGAAGTGTCAGGTGGCACGAATTGAAAGACGGAGAAAAGAAGAACATATTTTAGTCGTTGCGCATTAGCAAACGTTAAGGTCGCAGACGAACAACGTATGAAATTAAAATATGAGGCTCTAGATAATATCATAGTTTCCTAAGGTGAAGGTGGCGAGAAATTCTCCGTGTTTGAGGTATGATCTCATGGGGAATGTCATACTCGTTGCTCTGGGCTTCCTGAGGTACCGTCTGCTAATATCACGACAAGAACCTATATCCTAACACTATCTCACTATGCACACTAGGTTCTGTTCTAACATTCGATCTCAGATTTCTATTGGTTCCTCAAAACTGGGGTCAACCACTAGGGTCAAACATTAGGGTCCAATCTCTAACTAGCTCTTAGCAGTGCCTATACTACTCTTAGGTCATTCATGACTATAACAAGAAATAATGGTAAATTATTCTATAGGTAAAGGACGCTAGGGTTCATTAAGCGTTCTACTTAGGGGTGTGTCAATATCCTAGCTGTACTTTTAGTAGAAAGGTTACCCTACCTATCATTCTATCAACAGGGACTTCTATATTCTAGAAGAAAGCTACACTCAAGGAACTAATGAGAAGGCACATGAATCAAGCAGGATGCAATTTTTCAACGGAATAGATTGGAAGGAGGAGGAGGAGAAGCCATAGTCAGTTGTGGATGAGATCCTCTACTCTAATCCTATTTGCAGGCTTGCTCGGTCCCTAAGTTGAAACCGAACAATTTTGTCGTGGACCTGCATGGGCCACCACAAAAACCCTGTCACGCCCCAGTCCCAAAATACCGTGGGACCGGACGCGTGGCAAAGGCCAGCAGTACGCACCGATGGTCAAACCCAATTTAATGGATCCATCAGGGCATACTTAAGCTGTAAAATCAAGTCTACGACAACATGGCACAACTAATCTCATCCACAAGATATAAAATATGATCCACAGAATAAATAAGAAATATAAATCATCTGCTAGTCTCAACAAAGTGCTTCGGGGAACAACCCGATAAAATCTAATACAATGGTTCAATAGACCAGAATATAAATGACTGAAATAAATAAATACTGAGCATAAAACATGGATGCTCAGGAAAAGTCTTCGGCTAACACCTCGTCCTCGGATGGCGGTACAGCTCCTGGATCAGCTCCTGCTGCGGTCCCGTATACCTCGGGATAGATCTCGTCCTTAAATCCTGGGGACATAATCCATATCCAGGTCCTCAGGGGACATAGCAAGGTACAGAAAATATACAAGCCAAAATATAAGCAGTGCAGCAATAATGAGATAAATAGGGTAAGTAAGCAACCATCTATGTGAAATGCAAGATGAGAGCAGCACGAGTACTCAGGCTGAGCCACTACCAGCTCTGTGTCGGGGAGCCGGTAGCGGTAATAACCGGTAGTGGGTCTAGCTCTGCTCCGAGAGTCTACGACCTCTCAATAATAGTGGATGTATATATATATATGGAACAGCCTGTAGCCTGTGTGTCTCTTTCCACCCAATGTAACCCCGCATATCATGACCATAACGTCTCATATCCATGTCAAGCGGGATCATAGCTAATACAACAAGTCATACAATATCTAAGAATATAATGTCCATGTCAAGTCCTGTATCCTATACAGAATCACCATGAATATCTCAGGAAGATCCTGTCTCATGAATAGTGTCAAGTGTCCTGGGTCATAGTGTACTTGGTAAGACAAGTACGAGAATATAAAGTGTCACGAATGTCCATCTCTAGATGACAGTACCCAACACCACGTACAGTGTTGGCACCCGACTAATAATCGGACGCTAAGTACGTCACACGGTCCTAGGTTAAGCATGCACAGCAATATAATAAAGCAAAGAAAATATGTAACAATACTGCAGAGTTTGGCAAGGTACACTTGCCTGGGATCCTGTTGCTGGTATGAATCAGAGTCCAAGTCACAGTCCAAATAGCCTATGTATTACAAAATTTTCACGTCAAAAGATAATTTATTTTAATTTATTTAATTCTGAAATAATTACTCTAAAATCCTATTTTAATCTTATTATTCTGATTTTTATGTTAATTCCTAAATTTTGTCCAAAGAAACTGAATTTTATCAACTCGAGACTCATGGCACGCAAATCGAGGCGATCTGTTGACCAAAAAGTCAACCGACACAAACTCGAATTTTATGAATGATTTCCTGTAGATTTCAGCATCAAATATACTAGAATTTACGGCTCGTCCGAATTCAAATTCGTTTGAGAATTATGGCACATACAAATTTTGTATTGTGCACCGATGGTTAAATTCTAACCTAGAAGTTCTACAGAATTAACAGTATGAAAATACTTCAAGTTAAATTCTGGGAAAAATATATGTTTATGATCTCGACATTAGCTTTTCGAAACTTTAAACGGTTCATGATTCTGATTTCTGGTTCTCCCAAAATCGTGAAAACATTAAAACACGTCTATTTTCGGACATGCTGTGCTCTACAAATTTTCCAGAATTTAATACTCATAATTTTGTAAAAGAAATTATATAATCAGAAAGCTAACCTCAATATCTTTCTAACGCAAGAAACTAGTCCTCGTTTGGAGTCCAGAGCTATGCGCAATGGCTTCTGGAAGATGAAGGAACCCTAGATGACAATTCTCCAAAATCTCTCTCTCTAAAAAATAATGGGATAATTAGGGTTATAATAATATATATATATATATATATATATATATATATATATATATATATATATATATATATATATATAGGGATGTTGAGAGGCTGAATGAAAGTTGATAGGGTGACACGTGTCATGATTTAATTGGATGGTTTTGGTTATATTATTTATTTTTTTTATTTGCCTTTATCAAAATATTATTTAAGTCATTTTAAATCTAAATAACTCAAAATAAACATTAAAAATAATCATAAAAATCTGAAAAAATTACTGAAAATATATTTTGAACCTAAAAACCCTAGAAAAATATTTGGGATAATTATATATTCATAGATTTCCTACTATAATTAGGAGAAGCTCTAAAAATTAGTTTTGCCATAAAACTAAAAATAAATACTAACATTATTCCAAAAATTCTGAAATAATTCCAGAAAATATATAATAATATTATAAACCTTAGAAAATAACGTGGGTCCATTCTATATTCCTGGGCTTGCACCATAAATTCTACAAATCCTAAAAATTAGTTATTAGCCTAAATAACTCCCAATAAATACTAAAAATACTCAGAAAATTCCCAAAAACTTCTAGAAAATATATTTTATTATTTAGAACCTAAAATAAAAGTTTGGGATATTTTTAATTATATTTGAATCTAAAATAAATTCTTGAAAATCCTAGAAAATTATGAAAAATCCAAATTAAAAATTTCTGAAAAATCAGGGTGTTACAGCACTTCCTTCCGTATAAAGCTTCAAATGGTGCCATCTGGATGCTGGCCTGATAACTGTTATTGTAGGAGAACTCCACTAAGTGCAAATGATCTTCCCAAGATCCTCCAAAGTCTAGCATACATGATCTCAACATGTCCTCCAATATCTGAATGGTGCGCTCCGATTGGCCATCTGTCTGCGGGTGGTATGCCGTGCTGAATTTGAGTCTGGTGCCCAGACTCTCTTGCATGCTTCTCCAAAAATGAGATGTAAATCTCGAATCTTGATCCGATACGATACTAACAGGTACTCCATGTAATTTGACGATTTGTCGCATATACATGTCGGCTAGTACCTCTGTGGACTGTCCAACTCTAAATGGCAAGAAGTGTGCCGATTTAGTGAGTCTATCCACAATAACCCATACTGCATCTCTTTCGCTGGGGCTCCTTGGGAATCCTGTGACAAAATCCATCGTGATATGTTCCCACTTCCATTCTGGTATAGGAAGCGGCTGTAACATACCTGCAGTTCTCTGATGTTCGGCCTTTACTTGCTGGCAGACTAAGCATTTGGCCACAAATCTTGCGATCTCTCTTTTCATTCTATGCCACCAGTAATACTGTCTCAAGTCTCGGTACATCTTGGTTCCTCCTGGGTGAACAGAGTACATAGAGCTATGTGCTTCAGTCATTAACTCCTGTCTCAATTCTCCATTTGGAACATACAGGCGATTTCCAAACCTCAATGTCCCGTCTTCGTGAATGCGAAGTCCTGTCTGTATGCCGGCTTCTGTCCTTTCTTTGAGTCTTCGGAATCTAGCATCGGTGGGCAATGCTTCCTTAATCTTCTCCACGAGTGATGACTGAATCTCAAGGTTAGCCATCAAGCCTTCCTGTCCTGGTAAAACAACCTCTATCTGAAGCTCATGTAGATCTCTCAATAACTCTGGCTGCATCGTCAAGAAATAAGCCGTAGGCTTCCTGCTGAGTGCGTCTGCAACAACATTCGCCTTTCCCGGATGATACTACAGATCTATGTCAAAATCTACCATCAATTCAAGCCAGCGTCTCTGCCTCATGTTAAGCTCCTTCTGAGTATACACATACTTCAGGCTCTTGTGATCAGTAAAGATTTTTACCCTCTCTCCATAAAGATAGTGCCTCCATATCTTCAATGCAAATATAACTGCTGCTAGCTCCAGATCATGTGTCGGGTAGTTCTTCTCGTGGACCTTCAACTGTCTTGACGCATAAGCAATGACTTTGCCATGTTGCATCAAGACACACCCTAGTCCACTGCCTGATGCATCATTGTAAACAACAAAACCTCCTGACCCTGAAGGAAGAGTCAAGACAGGTGCTGTTGTTAATCTTCTCTTCAATTCTTCAAAAGCCTTCTGGCAGTCCTCTGTCCATATAAACTCCTGGTCCTTGCGTGTCAGCTTCGTCATCGGTTCTGCAATCCTCGAGAAATTCTCTACAAACCTTCGGTAATATCCCGCAAGTCCAAGAAAACTTCTCACCTCTGCGACTGATGTGGGTGTAGGCCAAGTCTCTATTGCCGCAACTTTCTTTGGATCCACTGAAAGTCCTTCTCCTGATATGATGTGTCCCAAGAAAGGCACTTTGTCCATACATAACTCACACTTACTGAGCTTGGCGTATAACTTTTCCTGCCTCAAGGTCTCTAACACGATTCTGAGATGCTTCTCGTGCTCTTCAGGGCTCTTGGAATATATGAGGATGTCGTCTATGAACACCACTACGAATTTATCCAAGAACTGATGGAAGACTCTGTTCATTAAGCTCATAAATACTGCTGGTGCGTTAGTTAAACCAAACGGCATCACCAAGAACTCATAATGCCCATACTTCGTCCTGAAAGCTGTCTTCGGGATGTCTTCCTTCCTTACTTTGATCTGATGATAGCCGGATCGAAGGTCAATCTTCGAGAATACCCTTGCGCCACTCAATTGATCAAATAGGTCATCAATGCGTGGCAAGGGATACCTGTTCTTGATAGTCACAGCATTCAGTACCCTGTAGTCGATGCATAACCGTACTGATCCATCCTTCTTTGGCACAAATAGTATGGGTGCTCCCCAAGGTGAAACACTGGGCCGAATAAAACCCTTCTCCAAAAGATCATCAACCTGTGCTTTCAACTCCACTAACTCCTTGGGTGCTAGCCGATAAACTGTTGAAGTGATTGGCTCTGCTCCTAGAGTTAAGTCTATTATGAATTATATTTCCCGATCAGGCGGTAAACCTGGAAGATCATCAGAAAATACATCCACAAATTCTGATATGACTCTTGGGTAACCTGTCTCCCCTTCTACAGATAATACCCTAAGAGTAGGCTGAACTCCTTGCTCTACTGCTCCTCGGAGAAACTCAAATTCTGGATGTCCTGGCGGTCTAAATATAACCCGCCCAAGTCGGCAATCAAGAGTCGCATGGTACTGACTTAACCAGTCCATACCAAGTACGATATCATAATTCGGCATAGAAAATATCAGAAACTGCGCTCGCATTTCTCGGCCACATACGACTACAGAACATGATCTACAGACGTCACTAACCGGAATAATTCCACCTCCCGTAAGAATCCTCTTCATCTTCGGGAGGGGTGCGGTAGCTACTCTATGGGTGGCTACAAAGCTAGCTGCTATAAATGAATGCGATGCTCCAGAATCAAATAATGCTACAGCTGGTAATGAAGCTACTAGAATAGTACCTGCGATGACCTCGCCTGCTGTGGCCTCATCCTCAACCGCTAAAGTGAATGCCTGTCCTCGCCCCTGTGCTGGGCCTCGCTGCTGCTGAGCCTGCTGGAATAAAGCTGCATGTGGTGCCAGGGGTGGTCTCTACTGGTTCCCTCCTGGGGCTGGTGGTCTGACCCCACCAACTCCTGTCTGCTGGGCTCCTGCTGCTGGATAAGCTGGTCGTGGTGTAGGCAATGCTAGTCTTGGTGCTCTGTCTCTGCGTTCGGAACAGTCCCTGGAAAAGTGCTGGCTGGATCCGCAGCTCAAACATAGTCCCAACTTACGCCTGCATTCCTTCTCAATGTGTCCTACCTTGCCGCAGTGGTGACAAGTAGGAAGAGGTCTGTCCCTATGTGCTGCTCTATCTGGCATACCCCTCTGGGTTCGCTTTGCTGAATCCCCATGTGCTGGCCTGGATGGTGCTGATGTGATAGGCC
Source organism: Iris macrosiphon (assembly GCA_036927795.1). Classification (NCBI taxonomy): domain Eukaryota; kingdom Viridiplantae; phylum Streptophyta; class Magnoliopsida; order Asparagales; family Iridaceae; genus Iris; species Iris macrosiphon. The sequence goes on along the minus strand of JAYESA010000013.1, from coordinate 166,892,778 downwards.
TCTTCAGATTAGACTCCCTTCTAGTGACGCGCTCCAAGCGTCGGGCTGCTGCAAGGACATCGGTATAAGATGTAGGTGCTACCGATCCAATCAATCTCTGAAGCTCGAACTTTAAGCCGTCAAAGAACTTCTCTGCTTTTTCTTCTTCCGTCGGAATCAATATCGGGGCAAAGCGGCTCAGGCGAATAAATTTCGCATTGTATTCCTCCACTGACATGCTGCCTTGGATAAGGCGGTTGAACCTGTCTCTGAGCTCCGACCGTGCAACGGCTGGAATGTACATCTCTTGGAAAAGTCTGGAGAACTCTTCCCATGTGACTCTGTCCTGTCCAAGTCTCCTTTCTTCTGCTAACCACCAGTGGTGCGCATTATCAGTTAACTGCATTCTGACTGCAGTCATCCACTTCTCTCTTGGAAGTTCAGCGGCTTCCAGCTGATGCTGAATGTTTGTGAGCCACTCATGAACTTTCGTTGGCCCTTCTTTACCAGAAAATGTGCGTGGCTTGAGATGACGGAAATCAGTGATAGATCCCGTCGCTGTTCTCCTTGTTGGGGGATTTGCCTGCTCCAATGCGGATACCAGGCTGGTCCTCAGATACTCGGCCTCCTCCCGATGGGCCTCTTGCTGAATCTGTTGCTGTGCTTGCATCATGGCATACATCATCTGGAACATCTGTTGCCCGTCCATGGCTTGTTCGGGCGGAAATACTGGCATCTGGGGAGTGAATTGTGGTGGAGGTGGGATGTCATCTCTCCGGAACCTTGGATGAGGCTGTCCGGTGTGATCACTCTGCGATGCTTGTCCACCATCCCCTGGTGTCACTCCGTCCCCATAATTAACCACAGCGTCGTGTGGCGTATCCAAAGGAATATCATCTCTGTTTCCGGAATCCATTGCTCTGCAATCAAAATATAAACTGTAAGAACGCACAGAGGAATCAATACAGGATGCAGTTCAAGTAAAAATTTCAAGTCGATATAGAGTTCAACGATGGATTAAATGATGGATGAGAACCTAGAACTTATCCTATCCTTAGGGCAGGCTGGTTCAGTCCCTAAGTTGAAACTGAACAATTTAGTCGTAGACCTGCATGGGCCACCACAAAAACCATGTCACGCCCCAGTCCCAAAATACCGTGGGATCGGACGCGTGGCAATGGCCAGCAGTACGCACCGATGGACAAACCCAATTTAATGGATCCATCAGGGCATACTTAAGCTGTAATATAACAAGTCTACGACAATCATGGTACAACTAATCTCATCCACACAAGATATAAAATATGATCCACAGAATAAATAAGGAATGTAAATCATCATCTAGTCTCACAAAGTACTTCGGGGAACAACCCGATAAATATCTAGTACAATGGTTCAACAGACCAGAATATAAAAGACTGAAATAAATAATAAAAGCTGAGCATGGAACATGGATGCTCAAGAGAAGTCTTCAGCTAAGACCTCGTCCTCAGATGGTGGTACAGCTCCTGGATCAGCTCCTGCTCCGGTCCCGTAAATCTCGGGATAAACCTCGTCTGCAAAATCTGGGGACAAAATTCGGATCCAGGTCCTCAGGGGACATAGCAAGGTACAAGAAAGCTCATGCCAAAATGAGTAAATAAACAGTGCAGCAAATAAATAACTAAATGAAGCAATAGGGTAAATATGTAACCAATCTAAGTGAAATGTAAGTGAGAGCATCACTAGTCTCAGGCTGAGCCACTACAAGCTCTGTGTCGGGGAGCCGGTAGCGGTAATAACCGGTAGTGGGTCTAGCTCTGCTACGAAAGTCTACGACCTCTCAATAATAGAAGATATATATATGTAAACAGCCTGTAGCCTGTGTGTCTCTCCCCATCCAATGTAACCACGCATATCATGACCATAACGTCTCATGCCCATGTCAAGCGCGATCATAGCTAAATGCAACAAGTCATAAAGTATCTAAGAATATAATGTCCATGTCCTGTATCCTATACAGAATCACCACGAATATCTCGAGAAAATCCTGTCTCATGAATAGTGTCAAGTGTCCTGGGCCATATGGTACTTGATAAGACAAGTACGCGAATAAAGTGTCACGAATGTCCATCTCTAGATGACCGTACCCAACACTGCGTACAGTGTTGGCACCCGACTAATAATCGGACGCTAAGTACGTCACACGGTCCTAGGTTGAGCATGTACAGCACTAAAATAAAGCAAGGAATATAAGTAATAATACTGCAGAGTTTGGCAAGGTACACTTGCCTGATGTCCGAATACCAACAACTGTCCCTGTATCAGTGTATCCGGTAGGTGCTACTCCAAAAGCTGTAATAAACATCACCGACAGTCTCAGAAGGTATCAAACTGCTAGAAATGCCTGTCCTTACGTCCAATTTGGACACAGGGGCAAAAGGTCATTTTCGGATTAAAGCGGGGTCCACATGTGGGCCACTTTGCACCGAAAAGCGCGTCAGGGTCAAAGGTCTCCAAATTCTGCAAACTCAGTGTCTACAAGTCAGGAACGATGATACGAACCCAACGGAACTTCCAGAATTGGATTCCGATGAGCCGATCTCAAAATCACCCGTCAAGTGGAGCATGTGGGGCCCACGATACGTGATTTTGTCAACGTTCTCGGAATCGGACCAAACTTGGGTCACAGGACCAGCGTATTGCTACGAGTCCGATGGCGCAAGTTTTGTCTCGATCCGACGTGCGTACACAAAGTTACAGCGTATTCCAGAAAGGACGGATACGGAGTGTCGTCGGCGGATACGCGTTGATTCCGGGGTGCACGCACCTCCGAATCGACTTCTGCAAAATCCTACACGACCGTATCAATGTCGCGCACGATTCGGTAAAGACCGCGTGCGACCAAGTCATCCCGATTGGCGGGGCGGACTCAGTTCCGGGGTGAAACAGGACGTTATTTTTTCCTGTTTTTGGATCGCGGTGTGCGATCACTACAGGACGCGATGCACCGAGCGAGTTGCACGGGCACCGAGAGGGTTACACAGTCTACGCATAGCAATTTACGGAATCGAAATTGGAGTTATGATGAGGGAAAAAACGGTACCTGAACAGGGCTCCGTGAATCTGTTTTTCACGTGTCCAAACGTCAACTCCGAGTCCAACTACTTGCTGTGTCCGGTCACGGCCCTCAGGGAGTTGCCGGAGAACTGTCGGGCAGCAACTGCTTCGGTCGGCGAGGGGCGGAGTCAACTCGACCGGCCGGGCTTCGAGGGTCTGCGACGAGGGTCGGGTTAGTCAGTCAGCCGGCTGTGAGGTCGGCGGCTGGGTCGACTACCGATTGCGGGGTCGACGGAGCTTGGTCGACGACCGACTGCTCACAGGCGGCAGCGTCGGGGCGTCGGGGTCAAGGCCGCTGTCTGGCGGTCTCGACGTCGATCGGCTGCGATGGGAAGTTGGTCGGCGTCGGTGGGAAGTTGGTCTGCGTCAGTTTCCAGAAGGATCGGCGGCGGGGATCAAGGGTTTCGGTAGTGATGGGTTAGGAGAAGATGACGGCGCGGCGACTAGGGCTGGGCACGAACGCCGAGGGGGGGTTTATAGGCTATGCACAGTAGAATCCGGCGGCTAGGGTTTCCCTTGCGGGTTTCGGGTCGGGTTGGTTCGGTTCGGTTTTGTTCCGCAACCCAATAGCTCATTTGAGCTATAAAACTCGTTTCCGGGGTCCAAATAATTCACCGAAAAATACCGTAGGTCCGGTTCTCCATTTTACACAGTAAATTATTAATTCCAGAATATTTTACCAATATCTAGCAGCACTAGAAATTCTTTAACCCACAATTTCCCTTGCTATAAATTCCAGAAGAACACCGAAAATACGGAAAAATTATATTGAAAATGATTCTGAAATTTAGGGTGTTTACAGCCTAGAAGCTTGTTTTTAGTTTATTTAAATATGTTTCTCTCTCTAGAGCACCAAGTAACCTTGGATTTCCATATTAGGTCTTCGCGACGCCAGTTCGGACCTCGATCCTCGCCAGTTGCTCAGGACGTCAGGCGAGTACATTCTCTGATAGTTTTTATTATCTGATAATTATTATGATTCAGCTTCTAGTATAGTATTATCTGATTTTTTGGCACGACACTGACTAGTATTTCTGGATTCATTTACTCGCGACACGTATATTTCATGTCTGGCCTCTATTTCTGGAATCACCTACTGGCATCACATCAGGACTCACTACAGGCATCACTCATGTTTCTGGCTGGACTCATATTTATTTTACATGTCGGGTATTGGATTCACTTGTACTAGTCGGACGGGAAAATACTCGAGTAGACATGTAAACATTCCCAAATCTGGAATCACTCCCTCTGGTCTAATCTGGAATGATAGCAGCCGCACACCCAGTGTGCGGTGAGCCGTACTTACCCCTAGCCGTTTACATGTCGAAACAGGTATTTCAGAGACAGGTATTTCAGAGACACTAGTTCATTCTTTCTAGTATGGTCTCACTTATACTTTATGGACTGGACTCATTATATTTACTCTTGCTGGACTCACTTCACGTTATTGTGCACACACTTGCTCTTAGTTTAGATTTCTTGTATCCTGCAGTCATTATTATCTTGCTTCTGATTTTCATGCATCTTTACCTTTATGCACCAGTTGACATATATATATATATATATATATATATATATATATATATATATATATATATATATATATATATATATATCCTTGTTCATACTTCATTTCCTTCACCTTATGCTACTTGCTACAACTTCTTTATAGTTTTTATCATTTAACTAGAACTGCTGTTAGAGGTGTACTTGCTCCAATCCTGACTGGATATATTTTTCACAGGATCCGGAAGATTGGTGTCCGACGTTTTATGGACCTCAGCATGTCGATGGTGCAGACAGGGACCCCCTAGTTCAAGAGTGATTTCCGGGTTGGTAGCTGGGATCACTAGGACTTCGGTTGTATTTATTAGCTTTTGGTACCGGATTTGTCCCCGGCTTTTGGTTTGAGACTTTGTATTGTATTTGATTCAGGATATTGTTGTTATTATTATTATTGTTGTCGTCTTAGTAGTAGTTTTTGTTTAGACTTTGTAGTTGTTATACTTCCTTGTTATCTTATCGTGCTTAGATCGTGATTGAGTATTTGTATTATCTTTATCATATTGTTCCTCCGTTTGGGGTTGAGATCTTGGCAGGTACTTATATTGTTGTGTGAGATTGTTAGCTAAATAGTAGACCTAGACAGCGTTCTACCACCGATGTTGCGGCGTAGGATGGACGTACCCACGACTCATGTCCGATTTTTCGGGTGCGGGTCGTGACACCTATCCACAAATTGTGTTAGAGTTTTCTTGAGTTGTAAAAGTTAGATCTTTATATTTGTTATAAGAAGATCAAAATCATCTTCTAAGAGGTTGAAGTGTACAAGTCTTCGGATCAAAGCTTGTGTAAAGTTAGAGAGCCTTCGGATCAAAGCTCTTATGCAAGAAGTCAACGGACCTTCGGATCAAAGCTCGTGGTGTAACTATTTTGCTAATATTGGATTCAAGCCAGACAAGTATTTCCGGGACTGGAGTGCCTCGAGGAGGATACCAGGATACATAGGGTGTCAATATTCTTATTGTTTTACTTCTTGCACACTTAATTTTTAAATTGTCTATTATTAATCATTTGTGCTTGATTTATTAGCTTAACCCTATTCACCCCTCTCTAGGGTTCCTACAAATGTTTTCTCTCTGATATGTCTCGATTCCAACGAAGAACTATAATAAAATATTCTGATTACAACTTGTTGCTAAAATAACAATAATCAGAAAGCTACTATTCTTTCTTACAATCGCAGTTGCAAAATGGACAGAACAGGTTACAACTTTTAGAAGAGAAAAGGAAGGAGAAGAAGGATCTATGCTTGCTGGGGTGATGAAGATCACCATTACTCAAAGCAAGATTCGCCCCACACGATCTGCTCCCAGGAACCAGCAAGTTCACGTAGAACTTCTGGAACGCTCGCTGTCATATCTTTTTTGGACTCACACAAACAACTTGGACTCCAATGGAGGCAGCAGCAGAACCTCTCTGTCTCCCTGTTTTCGAAGAAGTTCTCAAAGAGACACGAAGAGAGTATTTATAAAGAAGGGTGAAAACCTACCGCTAATCAATTACGAAAAAATAAAACGATTTAAATTCAAATCACACAAAAAAAACAAATCTAAATAACAAATCATATATTTTCATAACCGTCAAATCCCGCAATCAGTGGGATCATGCGACAATCGTGCTCACTGCGCATATGCGCGCAGCAGCCCAACCGAACTGCTCCTTCGCGCATAAGCACATGCGTCGATACTAAGTACAAAGTGCGTCACTTTGCGCCCTTGAATCCGAGTCGCTTCGGGACTTAGCTCCTAAGAAAAAAAAATCAAGAGTGACAAAAAGCATTAATGCTTTCTTTGCGAAATTAATCCTTTTTTCTCCTTAAAAACACTCCCACATGACACCCGTGTGCCCCACCATACCCCATGTGCACTCATTAACTCATATAAAGTATTATATTGAGATACTCACTTGGTGGTTTAACCAATTTAGGACTATTCTCACTAATCCAAAGAAAATACCACCAACACAATTAACGGATTCAAGAGTAGTTAATATTTTCTTAGGTTAATGGGTTTCTCTTGAAATCATGTAGACAAGGAGATCATGAGTTTTCTTGAGATCATGTTAGCAACCGTTGGTTTATGAGTAGGCAATGGATTGATTGGCATCATAAATTCTCTCAAGTTCGTGGTAGGAAAAGTTGTTCATGGATTCTACTTGAACCTATGGCAGCGGAAGAAAAATCTTGTTCTCACGAGGACGAAGACATTTGAGAAGGGCACAATAGTATTCACTGTTAAAAGAATGGGTGGGTCAATTTTTGGTTGTTGGAGTACAATCATCATTTTTAGCAGGCAGGGGTTTTGGTTGTGTTTTATAAAGTAGAGAGAGTAGTGCTCTAACCAAACAGGCAAAGTTAGATAATAATTTCAATTTCTCACTTCCCGCTCAATTTCGGAAGAAAAAACTACGATATCAAAACTTTGACAAACAAAATTTATATCAAATTACAGTAAATATGCAAATCTTTCATCCAAACATGTAAAGTAGTTCCAAATCTGAATTTTGGCCACTTCACCACTCCAAATCTGAGAACCAAACAGCCCCCAAGTGTGGATGATTTCTGGAAACAGATTTGAGTTCAAAGCACAAAAACAAATCAAATTGTTGTTTCATGATTTTATAAGCGCAGTTGAGAGCAGGTGAATGTGCATATAAGTGTGCTTGATCCGTGTTTCACTCATCTGGATGATTATAATGTACAAGTTTCGACGTGTCGTCACTATTTAAAAAATATAATGCACATACAACTCGTCTTACAAGATGGATCTTAGTACTTGAACAGCAATTATATTTATTCAGAGACCTGTGATTCTTCGAAATCAGTACGCAGCTAATCGTGATCTTTTGCCATTCACCTGGGTGCATCTGGAGGCAAAAATGCTTAGAAATATAGGCGATTCCCTTCTCCAACATGAGCATGTAAGCTTTTCTTAACGATTCCCTTCTCCAACATGAGCATGTAAGCTTTTCTTAACATATCAAACTTCTTGTAAGTCTCTATTTAACTGGAAAAAGAGTGTACACTTCGGACCTTTTTGAAATAGTCAATAAAAAGGGAGAAAGAAAAGAAAAGAAATGTAATCTTACATAGGTTACACCCAAGCCAGACAGTTCCTTGTTAGTGATGCAGTATGTTTACCACTCAGACCCAAAATCAGACGCAGACTGCAGAAAAACCATTGTGCTGGAAGCTCTATAAGATGACATGAGATATGGTGCCTGAATATTTATCTGCTCACAAGCCACCCCTGCTTAAAAATGGGTTTATGCTTGAAATTACGGCCCCGGGTTGAGGTTGATTCACCTTGCCGTCGGTAACACTGCACCAAGAAGAAAGCATTAAGAATAAGGCCCAACTAGGAAGTGAGGATACGACCAAAGATAAAATGTCGTGAAAATGATTTGCAGGACTAGATGCGTATTCATGTACCAAAAGGTTTCAGGTCTGGATTCCTGTTCAGTTCAAGTCTCATTCCTTCAATGGGAATCCGGTTGTGTGTCGGGGTTTAAATAGTTTTATATTAAGTTATTTGAAAGTATTGTATATCTTAGACATGTAAACTATCATTTAGGATCATATTTAAGACTATGCCATATGTTTTTCAACCAAATACACCTCATAAAAAATTAATAACTATTGATTATCTGAAACTTAATACCAAATTAAGAAATTGCAATGATGTATTTGTAACAAAACCCATAAAATACGGTATTATATGTAAATTAGTTAAGAACTTAAGATCTCTTATTTGGCGAGGCCTCACTTCATTCGGTAAGCACCCCTGGATGGAGCATCTAGGTCGTGAGGTTCATCGACACAAGACAGTTGTTGATGTTCTATGTGCTGGAACTTGTCCTGTCAGAGTTCCTGTTTTGCAACTTCTTGCAAAAGCTTCGGAGGGTGTTTTGGTTCTTCACGATCACTTTGGTGTGAACTTGCAAAGGGCATCTTCGAATGACTTGTTTGCAGGTTTGACATTCTCTTTAGCAAAGAAGAAAGCACTACTTCATGGGAAGTTGCCTCCAAAACAAAAAAGAAGGCGAGCGAAGTGGTTTCGGGTTCAGCTGAGATTTCATTGGCCATGTCTGGCATTAAACTATGGCATCAATGTGGGAGAAGCCACTGAACAAAATGTACCATTTCAAGTTGGCAGTTAAATTCAACTAAAATTATGCTTATGGCAATTTTGACACATATTGTAATCGTGTAGCATGGTCCTGTAGAATATAAAATAAAAAAGAAACAGGAAAGTAATCTTCGTTTATGGCAGTCAATGGCAACTAATGATCTAATAAGCCAATCCGATTATTTGAATTTTATAGCGTTTGGGTTTCAAAAGTAAACCAGAATCTTCAACGAGTTCGGTGTATATATCAAGGGGAAAAGGAAAATAAAAAATAACTAGGCGGAAATACTTTCATCACATTGAAAGTGGGACACATAGAACACTTCCATTTGTGCTAAGAGAAATTAATGTAGTGCCTTAGTTTGTCTTCATCCACTATTTTCTAGAAGCTCCTACTTATGTCCATTTTTTCTTTCCTAAGAAATAATATTTAAGTGCCTTGATTTATGTATTGCCCTGATTTATCTCCATCTACTTTTTCACCAATGTTTGCATTTAAAGTAAAAGGTGGTGGAATAGATAGAAGAAAAACTAGGTGGAAACAGGAAGATCACCTACTTATGTCCATTTATTTGTTTCCTAAGCAATATCATTTTAGTGTCTTGATTTGTCCATTTCTCACCCAAGATTGTCGTTTTGGTAAAATAAAAGGAGAAATATAAAGAGCCTAGTCGGCAGCACTTTCTAGAAAGCCACCTATCTGATTTTTTTTCTTTCAAAGAATAGTACTGGCAGGAAGTCAGGGATAATGCAACCGCTTCATCTACTGTCTCCGTAACTATGTGGTTGCAAAAAAGGGCGACAAGATGTTTTCTAACTACTCTTGGTCAAGTATTTTCATGTTTTAGAAGAGAAGCAAATAAATATCATACCTTGTAACAAACAACTGAATCATCTGGGTACATCGCAAAGAGCTTTGTACCAAGGCGAGCATAGCAAGAATCACAGGTGCTCTCGTCATTTATTTGCACATTTCTTGATCTCTCCTCTAACCTTGCTGACCGTGCATCTATACTTATAGCACGTGAGAGATTGTGAACAATCTAGAAAAAGTAAAGAAGCCAGTAGTTCTGGAGTCAGGCATTCAAATAATTTTTCACTATAGTAATACGAAATAGTAATTCAGTATATAATACAAAATTTCCATATTGTTGGTCTAACAATTTGATTGGATGCATTGACTAGCTTCTTTATACACACATTTAGAGAAACTAAGAACCCCGACTTTCTTCTCATCAAAATTCTTGATTTGTATAATTTACTATGCGCTTATTTCCCATGAGCATTTTAGCGAAAAGACAATCTGAAGAAAAAGCGTAAAAAAATGTGCAACGTTCTAGTAAAATCCAAGGTTGTGAAAAGCGCTAGGCGCTAGGCGGGCACCCGCCCTAGACGGTCGCCTGGTCGCCTAGATGTAGGCAGTTCAAAAAATATAAAAAAATTCAAAAAACCTAATGAAAATTGCATAAAAATTTCATAAAACCCCATTAACATGCATAGTCAGGCGTCGGGGGAACTAGGCGGGCATCGGGCGGACACCAGCCGCCTTTTAGAACAGTGGTAAAATCGAATACCACATGGTATAAATCTTAAAAAGAAGCTCCTCGTAATGTGGTTTGGTTCATTTTTGCACCCCCACTGCTACAATTCGCAAAAAAGTATGTCACAAATGGGAGTCATCAAACAATTTGTCAATCTGATTTCACATAGTACATGATTGGAAACCTATAAAAACCACCTTTATATCTATGTACATCTGACGATGTGCAGACAATGCTGTATGGTGTTGATCCTTGTGTGCATTTCTAACAAACTTCTAGCTCAGTGGATTAGTCCGAACTATATATACAACTTGAACTGTTTGGTTTCGGTGTGGTTTATTTTCACAATTGCAATAAAAAGGCCCATAAGAAAATTCATTCCATGTGTGGTTTATTTTCACAATTGTCTACAAGTCAAAACTTAAATCATTTTCATACCACAAAATGAACAAATAGAATATTGAGTTGGATTCATAATTCAAATGATATCTATTGAAAAATCCATGTATCGTGACCTAAACATTGGAATATTGTACAAGGAAGATCCTTTCAACTCACCATTCTGCAACGATCATTTTGAAGTTGCTTTCAACAAATAAGAAAGAGACCTCCAAATGATTTGTTTATAGATAATTCAAATGGTGAAAATTTGTAAACCCCTATGCGGTTTCTACCTATAGGTCTAGATGGGAAACACAACCTCATTCGAAATATTTCACCTTTCTTCCATCTGTTCATGCTAGAGCTATGTTATATTTTCAGAGAAAATCATGGGTACTTGTCAAGGATATTCTCAACTTGAATTAATTCTCTAATTAATTTAGCAAAATATTATTCATAGTAGTTTGATTCATGCATCAACAATCCACATGCACATTCATTACATTAACATACTCCATTTACCTAATTCATGGAGTATCCAAATCCCCATACCTGATCAATTTCATGCATCTTTCCAAATACCCATTATTCTAACCATTAACCCTATAGCCTACAACTAACCATGTGTCTTCACATTAGGGGTGAGCATTATTCGGTTTTGGACCGAAAACCGAACCGAACTGAATAAGAGATTCGGTTCGGTTTGAAAAAAATTCGGTTTGGTTTCGGTTTTAAAAAATAATATAATTATTTATTCGGTTTCGGTTTTGGATTTTGGTTTCGGTCCAAAACTGAAAACCGAATAAAACTTATGCAATTATACAAATACCCTCAATTCAATGTATATTTTATGATTAAAAATGTGTATATTTTGTGTATATTTTAAAAACAACAATTCTATGTACGTGTTTTGAAATCCAACTTTGAGCACAACTTTGAAATACAACAAATGTGTGTATACAAATTATAATTTTTAATATAATTTAACCACGATCCCAACTTTGGACCCGACCCATTAAACAATAGAAATAGTCATGAACAAATCGAATAAACCGAATCAATTATTCGGTTTGGTTCGGTTTCGGTTATGGCTCATTTCGGTTCGGTTTCGGTTATGGCTAATTTCGGTTCGGTTTCGGTTTTGGATTTTTTAGAATTTCGGTTTATTCGGTTTTGACTATTTTGGTTAGGTTGAAACCGAACGCTCAACCCTACTTCACATGGCCTAGTCGCCATTCTTTCTAATTATACGTCCATGCAATTTTTACACTCACTCTCTCTCACCCTTAATGTCCAAGACAAGGACCAAAAGTGCAGATACACCCTCTCATTTTTCTTCACCGACAATATACATTTTCTCAATAATAACTAGTTCCTTCTAAGCATGGCTCACTCATATCACATGACTTACTTTCTACTTTGCAAAGACAACATTTTCTTCAACTAGTATTATCACACACTATTTGCATTACATGTTGACATCTAGTCTTGTTTTTTGGGAGATTCTCTCCCTTTCCCGCTTACACGCATACTCATGCCATGGTAGGCTCACTGTTCATGGTTATTTGCACTCCACCTCACATCTAACCATGCATCTCATCCTCTTGATAAAATCCAACCTTAGAAATGCTCTTACTCAGAACTTCTCTCAAAGTGCTATATACCCCTTTCATGCAAACCAACAACATTGAAAGCCTTAGCCAAAACACAACCAAAAACCCTAGTCTTTATTTCTTCTTCCCCAAGAATCTCTTCCCTCCAAGAAGACCAAGTCATGATTATCTCGTGGAGAACGTAAGTCCTAACAAGATAGGCACTAATAGCAACATAATCCATATTTGGTTTTGCATTTTCTCTCTTTTTTTAATTTCTTTTTAGGCTAATTGACATTCAAGTACCTCCAACTATGGCATATTGTCACATCGATACCACATACTTCATTTTATGTTCAAATGACTACCATGAACTTTTAAGTACTTGCACTTTCCTACCCTTTGTTGGTCCACCGTCAAAGTTAATATTCACATGCTTTGCAACAGAAGTAAATCAGCATACTAACTTAAATTATGCACATTATTAGAAATTTACACCATAAGTATGTGTGGGTTAATTTAAAAATAATGATATGTTAAAATTAATTATACATAACATTTACCTGTCCCTGTCGATGATGATGAACTCGTGCTCTCAACATTCTCATGATTGTATCAGAGGCAAGCTGGAGTGGCATCTCAGGAGACAATTTCTGCAAGTACATATCCAACTAAGATTAAAAGATAAAACAGGATATCTAGCACATTCTTTGGCTTTTACACATTGATGCAGTGTTCTAAAAACAGATTAATCAGCTGAAACCGAGCAGCTCATAATTAATCATGTGGCCGATCAATTGAAAATTTCAAGTAGCTGCTTAATTACGATTATCGGCTGAGTAGTCAATTAATCAGTAACCAGCCATGGATCACTCCCATAATGAAAACTGCTTAGTGTAGTAACCTTTCAGTGACATATTGCAAGATATATCAACACAATGATATCAGCAAAATATTGAAGGAGAGTAGCATGTTCCAGCTGGGCACAAGAGCACGTTCTTTGGAATCAGAAAACAATGAGTTTAGTACCTCTAATACTTGCAGGGGGTCTAGAGATTCTCCATGATTGTGGAGAAGGCGAACTGCAGCCTTAAACATGGGTTCCTTGCCATCTTGTGGATCCAAATACATGTCCAGTAACCTTAATAGTAGGTAAAAGAAATATAAATCTCGAGTTGAACTCTTTGACATATTTCCAACTGTGTGGAAAGCAAATAATAATAAGAAAAAACCTACTGCATATAAGCATCACTTCTTCCAATCTCTGCACAATATTGCTCAGCAGCCTCACTGTCTTCCAACTTCCTTAAAACCAAAAGAACTAGATAAGAATATATGGATGAAACTCTGCAATTAAAGGTATTGGGAATAAGCGAAGAATAAATCTTCAATGTATTGTAATGTTGGTTATGGTTTTAGTCTTGTGAATATCTTCAAATAAACATATTATGGAATCTTACAAGGCCAAAATCTGCAGCACCAAAGTTTCCTGCCCCATCTTTCGGTATACAATTGCCTGTAAAGTGAACATATTTGCATATAAAATTGTCAAAGATTCATCTTTAGCACAGTAACAGTTCTGAAAACCTCACATAGGTCAAACAGATAGAAAGTTTATTTGGCCGAACCCAATTGGAAAAGAACTATTGGGATATCGAGACAAGAATCTCATTTTAATTCCCATGATTCTACAAGTATACATAAATTTGAACACTTAAGTGTAGTCATTTATTTCAAACTTACGTAATTGCAGTATGTGGAAGAAGATATTTCCAAGTATCGGCCGTATCGGATCGGGTTTGGCCAATGTCGATCCGATACGACCCAAAATAATCGGTATCGGCCGATTCGTGACGAAAATTTTTGGTATCGGTCTGTATCGGCCGATACGGACCCGATACAGACCGATACGGACCGAGACGAACCGATACGGAGAGGTTTGCCTATACAGCCGATACCAAAAAATATTATCTATTTTTTTTACTAATTTATTAATAATTATTTAAATATTGCCGATACAGCCGATACCAAAAAAAACCAATACTCTGATCCGATACTGCCTATACGGATACTCATACAAACTGTCCAATACCGATACCGAGTTTTTGAACATTGGATATTTCATATTCTGACTACCAAAGAAGACTGCTAAAGATGTCAATGCGTAGTGATACAAGTAACTAAAGGATTAATGTGAGACACAACATGGCTCAAGGAACAAGTTAGTTCCCTCTATAAGTAAAGGATGAAGTCCTTATTGGCCCTCAGATTTCCTCATTGGAGGATCTTGAGGAAAAAAGTCATTAACAAGGTACCCAAAAGATTTCTGATTCATGGCATTCAACATTCATGTATACCTACTAATGAACTAAGAAATAAATAACTCTACATTCACTGACCAAGGTGAATGAAAATGAATCAGTTACTAAATCAATAACTAGAAACTATGAAGTACCAAGTACTAAATTACTATCTAATTAACAATTAGGAATTAACTAAGCAACATGATACCACAACTTGATAAGATGTTAAGAACTATGTTTAATAAGGCCGGAAATGAGAATGAATAAACAACCTTTAAATTACTTTCATGGTGTTCGATAAAGGCCGGAAATGTAGGAAGCCAAAATTCATCAGCAACAGTATAGGTGCAAAGGAGGAAAGGAAGGGGAAGAAATTAGAAAGACGACAGATGTGAGACAAAAGATTGGGACCTAGGCTCCAATTTACTTGACTTATGATGGCTTGTGGAGACATGTTGGCACAAGGAGCCAGCATGATTGAACTTGTCCGAATCAATCCTCACCACAATTCTGAAGTTTTGTTGCAGTGCCAAGTGGCAGTGCCAGTGGCTTTAGCATTTTTGTATCGGAGCAACCTAGGTCCAAATCCCGCTGATGCATTTTTAGCAGATTTTGTTAAAGGATTTTATAAAAAAACTATACTGCTGTGTTAATTTAATTCAATTCTCAACCCATAAATGGGAATTCGAAGTGCACAGTGTGTTGGAATAATATAAATATTTAACCCTCAACCATCGCATATCTGAAGTTTGTGGCAGGTAGTAGGGACTTTAACAGAACCAATGGCGCCAGGCAAGAGAACAAAATGTCAAGGTGGAACTTGCCTCACTTAGCACACCTCAGACACATGCCTAGGTCAAGCTTTCAATTTCAAACACAACGGAAGTAATTATGAAAGTTATACCATGCATAATCTAGACCAATCTAAGATCATCTGTCACAATCTAGAACGCTGATTTGACTCAATTATCACCATCCACATCAGATATTCCATGTTACCAGCTATCACCAACAGGAAAGTTATATGACTAAAAAGATTACAAGGATATATTACCATATTACTTCTTATGTTAGTTGAAATAAAGTCTGATCTGAACTATAATGCAAGTGTTATAAGTATTCACTTTCTTGTTAAAAAAATTCAAACATGCATGAATGAAATTGCACATAAATATTTGTCATCGGAAGAAACACATAAATCTTATTAAACTGCATTAGCTAAAGGAGTAAATGAGAAGTCTTTGTAGGTTACTATACCTTTTCTAGCCATAGGTCCGATCCTTCTATCACATGTAGCACTTCTTCGGGGTCATACAAATCTGAAGCCTGCAAAAATAACTGCAATCTCTCCCTACTTGGACATTGATAAATGCCTACAGTTTCAACATTTGATACATTCATCTTATCAGTTCTAACATCAGAAGTCTTATGACTGCAGTCCATTTCAACACTTGCAACTGCAGAGTTGGCAAGAGAAAGAGCGTATAGAGTATGAAATCGAGTGTCATCGGAATTTTGATACTCAATCAACCATTGCAAATATCTGCACAAGTGGATGGAGCTTTGTCAATAATTAAGGCATATTATGATGAAAAGCAGACACAATTCTCGAGAGGATAGCCAAATTTACCAGAAATATGCTAATGCATCTGAAAAAAATTCACTTGAGACAACAATGTCATACTAATGACTATGCATATTATCTGTTCTATACCAGAATCGCCATCATAAAATGCCAACTTACATGCACAAAATAAATTTCACACTGGTGTATAGAGGAAATATAGAAAGGTGTTTTGCTTAAGTATTCCCTTGCAAAAGCTAGATTATTTGGAAAAAAAAAGTAACAAGGAATCAAACATCATAGAAACAAACATCTTTCCTAGCTGAAGAGATCTACACTTATGTTCAGACCACCCATCAGCCAATTGTTGTTGCTATCCTAATAAAGGTGTAAGGCCTGTGTTGCATGGATTCTTCAATGGAGGTACAATATTCATATATGATCATACTGGATACTATGATAATTTAAGTGACACTCATTGTATACACTTTCCTAGCACATCCTAGATCTTAAAACAATACTTAGTATACATGCATATCTAAGTTAAAGGATAAAAGAACTTAATAGCTAGCGAAAAGATGAATATGCCTGGAACATATATATGAACACATTTATATCACAGTTTTCTTCCTTTTTAATTAATACATACCTCTCTCCTTTTGTAGCTAGTTTGTTTTCTTTTTTATGATATTGATACAAAATTATATTGTTTTGAGCTTCTAACTTGTTAGCTTTATTCTATTTTGATAAATGAATTAATGTTAACATGTTATTTATATATATTTATTTGCCATATCATATTCGAATTGGTCATGTCCCTGTGTGCTTATTATCCATGTAAAGGGTAGGGCATTGTGAATACCAAACTCAAGAATAAAATATTCTATGATACTTAGTTCCCTTTGATGCTTGATATTCTCAGGGGAAACTTATATGTATCCTAATAAGACAGTAAGAAATAATATATCCTAATAAGACAGTAAGAAATAATATATAGATAGCTTAGATTTACATATTTCTGCTCTTCTCCAGTGCATAATATGCAATTTAAAGTAAACAAGCTATAAATGGCCAATACCTCTGATGAATTTCAACTTTTCTAGGATCAATTGCATCGAGTACTTCTTCTGCATAGAATTAAAAATTATCAGTAAGTTAACGATGACAGCAAAGACCAATGTAACAGTGTGCTGATCAGTTCATGATAAGGCAATAACAATGTAGTGGATTACGTTAAAGACATGAGAAAATCACAAATAAACTACAGGAACAAATATTAAAAAAAAAACTCTTGTTTTAACTGTATGGAAAATCCAAATTACTACAGAATATAAAATACCACTATCACAAAGGTCACAATATCGGCCGAAACCAATCCTGAACCACCGAAACTACAAGTACCAACCAATTCAAAAGCACCGAACCCCCAAACACACACATACCCAAAAAGAGACTGGCAATTATGACGGGCCATTACCGTGATATGGTCTCAGGTCATGACAAAAAAATGTAAACTTTCTGACAAAAAATTTCAAACAGAGGTAAACAGAAACTTGTTCAGCCAACAACTTAGGTGTTGCTTGTTTGCACCTCTGAAGTCAAAGATTTCAGACTTCAAATGTTGCCTCTAAAACATTGAGAGTTAAAACAACATCTGAAATCTAACATCAGAATCTGAACAAAAATTCTTTCCAATTCTGTCATAATACCTTTGTCAATTTTCTTTAATATCCACAATCTTTTATCTTATTATTTTAAAAGGCAAACAAACAACTTATATTCAGAGGTTTCATTCAGATGAAAACAAACAGCTTTTTCAGATTCAAACTTCAGACTTCAAAACAAACAGCACCTTGACACTTTATTGCATGAGTTTTTCATAAAACAATTTAAAAATAAGAAGCATACCATTCTAGTAATGCATATTCCACAAAGTGCGATTGCTCTTGAGAGGTATTGCACAGTTTGTTTTAAAGCAAATAGAAGTAAAGAGATCATCATCATGATAATCTTGCTTGCATAGTAAAGGAATACCAAATAGAGATGGGTGGGGCTACCAATTTCTGTTAAAACCTATAGGGGTTGTAATTTGTATGTAAGAAATAAAACTGAAATCGTTAACGGACGGACAGGCTTTAGATATGAGATCAGTATGAACCCAAAATCCAATAAAAAGTATGCAATATTTTACATATACCAAATATGTAGTCTATCACAAACGCCTTCTAGTAAACTATGAATCCTCTATTAAACTTTATATAATCAACATCCTATAATGCTTCATGAGTATGTATCAAGGTGAGAAACCAGCTAATTTAGTACTAATAGGATTCATTGCATAGAGATCTGACAATGTTTCACGGTGGTTTCGGCTACCTAATGTGGAGGAAAGAGTCTCTGGCATATCAGAAATGCCTGCCGACTCCTAGCTTTCTTTCACCTAGCTATGCGCCTTGCTTTCCTGAGGGAGTCACGACTTCCAGCTTCCTCCTTTTCCTATGCCCTTGAACATCCTTGGCCAAACACCCTCTATCCGGGCTTGGGACCAACAATGAAAGACGTTATACACAACAGCTAAATTACTACTGAAAAGTAAAAAAAAAAAATCATACACATGATCCTTCTTTCCCGCATCAATCATAAACACAACCTTAATTTACAGTTTATGTCTTGAATTTTTAATAATCCTATTATAATTCTTTCAAATAAATTAAAATACAACAATACAAAACAGCCGCAGTCACAACCCAAGAACCTTAGGATTTGGTTTGAATATTATGTGAATCCAAGTTATCCAAACCAACCAATTTACAACCCTAATTTTGGACACCAATAGATGCAGAGAATAGATACCACAATCATTGGGACAAGAGTGAAAGTATGACGAACATAATGCATTCTGTAGGGCATAATTAACATTGCTTATGAGTGCAGCAGAAACAATTGTTATTTTCACAACATATATGACTATATCAGAGTCAGCCAAATGAACCTAATGAGGGGCTAGTTATGCAATACAGGTTAACAACAAGAGAAGAGTAACAATTGAACTAACAATTATGCACTATGCAATTAAAGAATAAACTTACTACAAAAATCGAAAGGTCGGAGGGTGAAGAAACAAGCCTAAAGTAAACATTGAGAAGGAGTAGCATCTTAAAATGACAATAATGGAATAAAAAGAATTGGGAATTTAAGTAGAACCAATAAAGGATAAAGTTAGGGGGTATGAATGGTAAGTAGTTGGCGTGACACATGAACCAATTAATCACACGAGGAGGCTCTTTCGAATCCTGAACTTAAATTTCAATGGGCCTATAAAAGTTCTAACAGAATCATAAGTGACTATCTAGGAAGCATGACCAAAATTACCAAAGTAGTCAAGATCCCTAACAAAAATTATGGCATGAGATTCTGTAAGGAGGAGCAATAAGACATTAGTTAAAGGAAGCACTATTACTAGAGGTAGGCCTAAACAAACATGGATTGAAGTTTTAAAGAAAGACATGGTTTTTGTTAGCGTTACAGAGTACATCACCCTTAATAGGGATAAAGGCTTTGTTGTTAATGGACTCTGTTCCCAATCATGACAAAACTATACCTTCATGAATACATGAATGTGAAAGAGCAGTACTTGCACTTTAACATGAGTTATGAGATAAGACTTTTGCCACCTTTCATGTTAAAACTTACTTCTATGCATAGATACACTTCAAACAGCCAACAGTCATAGTAGGAACACTAAAGAGCAAGTAGTCATGGAGGAAAGAGTTACACTATTTGAGCAAGAGATTAATCTTAAGCAATTGATATAACAGATATGAACATGTTTTTGAAGATTTTTCATGGCAGTATTTTATAGATAGTCCATATGTTGGAAATGTAAAAGAGGAAGAGAAATACAGATGAACTTTAATTTCTTATAGAATTAGAATTACCTGGAGAAAGCTGGTTGGCCCTCTTCTCAGACGTTAAAACCATGACAGCTAGTTCTTGGTCAATATCAGCAATCTAAAGACAAAAGCTACTGAAGTAAATAATTTATTCGTCTAATAATTTTTACAGAAATTATTGATAAGGTGAATAGAACAGACCCATCCAAGATGTTCCAGAACCAAATCCTGATCAGATGACTCCTTGAGCAGCTTTGATGCTTCAGTAGCAGCAGCTTTTTCACTGGGGATCAGATCGGTAGAGAGATCAGGGGCGCTGCTTCTGAATGGAGTTGAAGGTTCTTTCCAGAGTCCAGTTGAATAATTTCTTGCCAAGAGACGCCATATAGAAAGAGCCTTTGAGCACATTCCTCTGCTGGCATATAGGAATGCAAGCGTCCGTAAATGCCCGGAGTCATCTAAGAAAGTTTCTAACTCCTCCTGCACCGCCCATGCAAGTTGCAGGGTCATCCTTAAAGCATCCTCTGACAATGGCCAACTGCTTTGCAATGCATAGGAACTCTAGGTTCCGCTGCTTACCAACAACACACATAGTGCATGGTACTGAGGCCCATACACAGCTAACTTGTGCACTAACACACCATGCATGCCTCAAGAAGACAACAAGTAATCTAAATCTAACAAATGCAATAAAAACATACCACTATACAACTGTTCTCGGATGAAGCAAGCTGCTCCATATCTTCTACACGATTGAGGGCTCTGTAAAGGTACATTAGAAGTGTATCAACTCCTTCCTTCAGCGGAGGAGTCAAATCCTTCTCACGGGAGACACATAAATACCTAAGGCCATGAACAGTTGCAAATTTGTTAGATCATGATTAAAACATCTGATGGTCATAAGAGACAAGTGTAGCATTGTTAAGATAGAACTGCTAAATGACAAAAAATCATTAGAATATATTCCCATGACAGTTTGTGGTGGATGATATAAACCTGATAAAATTTTCAATTGCTAACTGCAATAGTTCAGCTCTGCCTGGTGGATTTAGAAGAAAATCCTCATCTGCAGCAGTGTCTACACCGGCTTTTCTGAGGAAATTTGCTCGCTGAATGGCAATTAGCCCATCATCGACAACTTGTTCAAGTGGTACAGGAGGAGGATGCAATCCCCAATACCGGTTCCTTGGTACCTGAAATACATAATATTATTCCACAAGAAGCAAATATTTCATGCAGCTAAACCTTAAGTACTTCCTAATCTAGAAGAGCAATACAAGATCATTGCATGGATGCAAATGCATAAGAACATAAGTTTTCTAAGGTGCATCTTTCAGCCCACCAATTTGAGCCAGTTCAACATTACGTGATCTGTAATCTTGCTATTACACGGACCGTGGATATCAACAATATAACATCATAAAAATTCTATATGCTATAATATCCCACAATTAATATATTCAAAAAAGATTATCATACTAATTACATATTTGGATTCAATATCCAAATCCACAAAGTTAAAAGGTCCTTGCCATGAACCAACAGGTTTTGGTCTTTTATGTAAACAAACCGGACATCAATAATAGGATTATCGACGAATTCCATACAGTTACATCAATGCAGCTCATAGATATGTACAACTAGCCATCTAGGTCTACCTACAAGCCAACTGGCCTTTAAATTTTTTACGAGACACTCTTGTTCATTACTACCTTAGCATCAGGTTGACATTCGGTCACAAAATAGTCATAAAGAAAATTATGATGACAAGTGTATAGGCAGGCCTTGTACGAATGTCAATCATCTCCTACAAACCCAAATTGCCCATATCCAGTTGCAAACTAGTGTTTACATGGGGCAAATTTGTTTTCTATAGGCATGAACTCACCCATTCACTGAGACTGCTACAAACTAACAACTGGCCAGATGTAATTTGCATAA
This sequence comes from Iris macrosiphon, assembly GCA_036927795.1. Lineage (NCBI taxonomy): Eukaryota > Viridiplantae > Streptophyta > Magnoliopsida > Asparagales > Iridaceae > Iris > Iris macrosiphon. The sequence continues at coordinate 166,870,792 of JAYESA010000013.1, read as the reverse complement.
AATTGTACTACGTTAACATGTTTTTCAGCAGAAACATGAGCATCACAACAGTGCAACTACAGAGCATGGTAAATACCAGATGAGACCAACGGTTTGGATGACGCATAATGAAAGGAAAAATTTCAGATGGCTGCATATCTTCTGAGAGTAAGAAATGATTCACTGCCTCTTCAAAATGCAGATCAAAGAGCAATAGGAACCCCACTTGTGCATGCACAAATGAGAGCATCTCCCTGGACATTTCACCTTCTGATTCAAACTCCTCAACCAAAAATATAGCTTCCTTGAAACTTTTCTTCCTTAGTAAATCTTTAATTTGTTCATCAGCGGGAACTTTTCGGTAACAGAAAGCCTGCAGAAATTGACAACTATTGCCTGTCAGGGAAGCAGCTTTAAATTCAACTATAATTCTGGCCATGCCATAGAGGATGTATTATATGAAAGGAAAAAAAATTACATGTGTAATAGAAAGTTACACCCAATTAAGTTATGATCCACTGAGATTAATCGAAAATATGAAACAAATTACATGTGTAATAGAAAGTTACACCCAATTAAGAAAAAGAAACTACGTTAGGGTGTCCAGACTTTGTAAAAGTCTCTTCCATGCACGAGAGGCTTACATACCTTGTGTATGCAATCCAGCCTTCCCATTTTCCTTGACCCGAAAATTCTCTGGTCAAAAAACTTAGATGACTATCCCAGGCTTGACCAAAAGTTAATGCCGCGCAACCAGGCACAGTTATACCAACTTGCTGTCTTGCTCCTCAAGCCAAGGATTCTCGTATACCAATTCAAGGTTCACTATTGTGTCACATACCTCCCAATGCCAATGAATTGACCACACATAGTTCAGTTATTCAATGCCTTTGCATTACAAATGGTTCCTTGACAAGATGCTTTACCAATCAAGCAACAGAAACCAACAAAGCCGTCCATGCCTGATGACATGCACACAAGTGATCTTGCACATTCAAGACGAGCTTTGGCACTGATCTTCCTTCATTGATGTTATGATACACTTTGCAAACTGCCCTTGGACACCATAACTGCCCAGGCCCAATACTCTCAGCCTATCTGCACCATCAAAACAATGTCCAGGCATTTAACGCCCGACTCGACATTATGTAAGTATGGAACATGCCAGCTATGCTGTGTGCAACTGTTCAACTCTTTGGACACAACCCTCTTAAATGACCCAGTCTTTTGTATGGCTCCAACGTACAACTAATATAACCAATCTCAATCAAGCTGACAAAATGAAGCTCCATGGTGCCCTGGTGCATACTCAAGAATCCCCATATGGCAAGTACCCATATAAGCCTAGCCTTCAAGGTCGGCCAACATCTTCCTGTGCATTAATGTACCGTCTAAGGCATAGCACCCAAATTGTTGCATTCCTCGCAGCAGAAGGGGAGTTTTTCAGCCTTCTCACACTAAAAATTGCACCTCATATCTCAAATATACCATCTAGATCTTTTGCTTATATGTATTTCTGGGGATCCAAAGTGCTTGAGGAACCTTTCAATTTTACCTAAAGCATAACCAACCTCTCCTAGGATTCATATCTCAGACCACACATTCACATGGGTAAGCCAGTAACCCTGGCCACATGATAACTAAGCAGTTATGCCTTGTTCCTAATGTAGATTGAATACTTCCAACACTCATACTGGGGCAATATCTGCCTCTCTCGGGTAGTTTGAATACTTCCTCCATTGCTACATGGACCAAAGGAACTCAAGTTAAACTCTGTCGGCCTAGATACAGCTGACATCCCTTCCTTTTTATTTGCCTTGTAGTTCTAGCTGCAGCAAACTACCCAACTAAAGGAATATAGTACTAAGACCGAGACTATTGATGGGCCACGGGAGGCAAAATCTGATCATAAAGATGTAGCGTGAAAGGAGCGTTGAGATCAAAGACAGAAAGGATAAAGAGATGAGAATGGAAGGGATAATTACCACACCTCATCTAGCGAGGAAGGAAAATCGAGATGGAAGGAAGATTTTGAGCATCTTTGCCACCAGTGAAAGGAATCCAACTCAATACAAATTGTTCCCCTGAACAAGATGAACTCAAACACAGAGTCAAACAAGGTTTGGCTCTTCTGTCGTGGAAGCAGGATTCAGTACTCAGTACTGAGAAAGAAACCAAGCACATTGCTACCTTCACAATTTTCTACCTAAGAAATCAAAAGACCAAGTGAAAATAAGGGCGTAATTGAAGTAATACCCCCTCTCCTTTGACAATTTTCTTGTTGCTACATGACAGATGAAGGAACCATAGGAAACAGTAAATGCTTTTTCATAAAGAAAAATATTATTTTGGAAGAAGAGAATCTAGGAAACAAATAATAACAATAGCTCATAGATTTCAAACTTCGCATACTTCTAGATGGATCGAAGATTGTAGTTAATCTTGCATGTAAATATGGTGCTCACATAGGTCAATTAAGTTTAAATGCTACATTAGCCACATTTTAAAATGTTGGGTTATCTTGGGTCCCAAAGTCTAAGAAATGAGCATCCAACTGGATAGGGATAACACAGCCTTCATCTAGTGAAGATGAGATTTCAACATCAAGGACCACGTGAGTGGAGATATGTTGGTGACCTGCTGACTGCTAATGCACTTCAAGAGTTCTTCAGAGCAACTTCACCAACTAGCAGGCTAAGTAAAACACATGGGTAACCATGCTTATTGGCAATCATGTTCTTAAGGTGCATCTTATCTACCATAGTAACTTTGCAATGGTCACCTTGAATAAACTTGATTTAAGTTGATACAAGGTCTTTTCCCCACTTCCATGTGTATAGGCTTTAATTGAAGGACTGCCCTACATTTTTATTGAAGGACTGCCCATGGCTGGTTACCAATTTTAATCAGATTACATGGGCCTTTCCAATTAATCGGACACCAGTTAACTGGATTAGACAGCCAATTATTTGGTCGATACTACTCCTTTTAGAGCACTCCGTCTCCATAGTATCTTCATTCTTACTTTAAGTAGGTTGTAAAAGTTTTGACAATTTTGAGTGTTATGTTTCAAGTTTCTTACTAATCGACCAAAATTAGTCCAAGTTTCCACCAAATTTTCGAATGTCTTGAATTATTTACATATTAGAGGTGCTCAGCATTAATGTTTTCATCATGCCATGATCTAAAACCCATTATGGTTGATATCAAATGGATGGAGAATTTGGATTGTGTTCTTCGGATTTTAAATTTTATTTACCTATCATATATTTACGCCTCCAATAAACACAATACGCATGAGTAGTCACTTGTTGTTGCCCTATGTTGTTAGAATCTTACAGTACACAGTATGTATCATAAGATACCACACGATATCAGTGTTCTAAAATCGGCCTTAGGCGGCCGCCTATACGTCGTCTAAGCGCTATGCGGCCCTAGGCAGAACCGAAAATTCCATGTTCAGCGGGTTTGTGCGGTTGTGCGGCCATATACGGCTGATCAAATTTTAAGATTTTTTTAGTATTTTTTTATGCTTAGTTGTATTATGGATACGTTGTTTAGATTTTAAGATTGAATTTGGATTTAGAATATTAAAATTTCAAATTTGTATTATGGATATGGTTATTTCTGTACTAAGTGTGTTTCATTATGAAATAATGTTGATGATGTCTCAATGAATCATGATAATGATAGAATACATGTTGATAATTTATTTATTAAGTATTTTTTATTATGATATAACACTATATAAGTTGTAAAAAAAAAACTGTTTAGCGTCTAGGTGGGCCTCCACCACACTGAATCCGCATGGCGAATTTTAGAACATTGCACTATATACTATAATTTCGTCACGTAACGGTCGATACAATACAATAAATGTAGATTGATTGGTACTATCTGTTCTTTTACTTGAGTCATGTAATGTAGGTTTAAGAATTTGGATTCAGAAACTAGATGGACATGTAATTGAAACAAATAAAAATTTATGAGAAAATTATATTAAATCATATTCCTATATGGATCTGGAAGTATATAAACTCCTAGAGTTCTTTTATCATACAATATGTGATATGCAAGCAAATCGATACATGATACGTATCGCGAGTTGACAACCTAATTGATGCCCTTGCGGCTCTTCTTCACGCCTCCATTATCATAGAGAATATGAGGAGGAGGGCAGAGTAAAAGTAGGAAGTTAAAAGTCTAAACCAAACTGCTATTTTAACTTGAAACACGAGGTAAAGTTGCATTTTTATATTGATGAAGGGTCATATTCAGGATTCCCCTTACCCTCATCTCTCTCTCTCTCTCTCTCTCTCTCTCTCTCTCTCTCTCTTCAATGGTGATGAGAGCACAAGAATAGAGTTACAAGCTGGCATGCATGTCGGTGAACAGCAGGAAGTGGTTCTGGTAACGTCAAAGACCGTTTCCTTTCATGTACTAGTGGGGATTAGGCCTAGGCATCATGCTACAAGCAGTCTTTAATGGCCTATCACTATACCCCTAGGCAAGGTGACAGTTGGCTGTATACGCCTAAGCAGACACCACGGCTTCCTTAGGGAAGACTAAAACGTATCGACATCTAAACATAAACTATGTCGTCAAATAAAATTTATTGTGGATTCATATTACTTTTACTAGACGCAGATGAATGGAGTTCATTTTCTTGGTGCATGTGTGTATCTATATACTAACTTAATTAATTAGAAGACGATTAAAAATTTTGGTCGATTCCGCCCTGTAGAGGTATCATTGGTAACCTACACAAGCATTAACATTTGTATTATCATACTTGAGAAACACAGACCTTATAAGTAGTCCCAACCACAATAATCTCTCCACTCCCACCGCCACCACCTGCCATGATGCACGGACCACCAACGCCCTTTCCCAACGACAGTGACTGCACGCAGACCCCCGTCTTCCTCCTATACAAATCCAACCTCCCACCCTTCCCAACGACCACATAAGAGCCCATCTCCAGGATCGACTCCGGCACGTACGCGAAAACCAAGCTCCCGCCGACCGGCTGCCCGAGGTCGTTTGCCACCACGCCCACATTGTCCACCATAAGCATCACCTCCTTACTCCTCTCCAGGCATTTCATCCTAGGCGGCCCCGAAGCTTCCGGAAGCGAGAATATCAGCGTGCTCTTCCCGGTCGAGACCGAAAACAGTGTGTAACCATCCAAAGTACCGACAATGATGGAATCGTTAACCCAAGCTATCGTCTTCGCCCCGTCGATCCCCTGAATCTCCTTCCAGATAGCCGGAACGCCGTCAACAGAGATCTGGACAAGCAACAATCTCTTCCCCGACGCGACCGATATGAAGCAATTCCGCCCGTCTTCTCTCTTGGGTTCCGAAACTTTCGAGGCGCCGGTCCCGTTGGCGAGTTTCTGGAGCAGTTTCTTTCCCGGGTTCGAGATCTCCGTCGGCTGTGGCGGCGGCGGCATCGGTCCGCCGTCGGCTCCGCAGACTCTCCGGGAGACCGCGACGACGTCCCGGACGGAACCGAGGCGAGCCGGGGGCTGGGAGAGGAGGAGGTCGAGGAGGAAGAGGGAGGCGTCGGAGAGGAGGAGTAGTTTCGAGACCTCGGCGAGGACGTGGATCGATTCGATTGGGCGGGAGGTGACGGGAACGGACGTGAGGAAGTGGAGGGAAGTGGGGGAGGCGGAGGAGGAGAAGAGGAGGAGCTTGCCGCCGCCGGTGCCGACGAAAATTAGGGTTTGGGAGGGGGAGCGGGAGGAGGGGGAGAGGGAGAGGGAGCGGATGGAGAGAGGGGTGGCGGAGGATAAGCCGGCGAGGTCGGCGGGGGAGAAGTCGGCGGCGGGCTCGAGAAGGGAGCGGGGGGGGTCCATTGGAGACGGAGTTAGGAGACGGAGTTAGGGTTCATGGGGGGGGGGGATTAGGGTTTCTTTTTTTCCTGTACTGAAGAAGAAGAAGAAGAGGAAGAAGAAGACGACTTGTAGGTGAAACGGAAATGGGAAGTTGACGACGATTAGAGGAGCACCACCAGCAACAAGAAGCGTTTGTTGCTATGTTAAGTCTATTTTACTTCACAACTAAGACATTATTAAAGTGTATTAAAAAATAAGGCTTTTGATAAGGGCACTACACTTTTTACTCGGGGCTAGCCCATTGAAAAATTTGAAAAAATTACAAGTTTGCCATCATGAAAGTTACTCGGGACTAGCCCACTATTAAAATCAGGACTGTCAAAATTTTGACAGTCCTACCACTTGGAAGGACTGTCAAAATTACGACAGTCCTACCACTTGGAAGGACTGTCAAAATTTTGACAGTCCTACAAATTGTTAGGACTGTCATAATTTTGACAGTCCCACAAGTTATGTGGACTGTCAAAATTTTGACAGTCCTAATTTTAACCCACTGAAAATTTTATATAAAACTAGGACTGTCAGGATTTTGACAGTCCCACAAGAAATGAGGACTGTCAAAATTTTGACAGTCCTCATTTGGGGCTAGCCAAAATTGTTATAATCGAGACTGTCAAAATTTTGACAGTCCTTCCACTTGGAAGGACTGTCAAAATTTTGACAGTCATCATTTGGGGCTAGCCCAAATTGTTATAATCAGGACTCTGAAAATTTTGACAGTCCACATAGCTTGTGGGACTGTCAAAATTTTGACAGTCCTACAAATTTTTAGGACTGTCATAATTTTGACAGTCCCACAAGCTATGTGGACTGTCAAAATTTTGACAGTCCTAATTTTAACCCACTGAAAATTTTGATTTTGATTTTGATTTTTTTTATTTAGTTTAACATCCAAAATAAGATATGTTATCATTGAACCCAAAAAAAAAAAAAATCTACCGTACGAATATTACATCTGCCGTCGATCAGACTTCAAACGGCCATAACTATTTGTTTTTAAATCTTTTTTCGTCACACAATAGGTCGATTTGTATGTTTTCGACGAGAGTAACACAATTCGTGTAGAGAGAATTTTCATCCGAAGTAAGACGTACATATTACAGGCAAAAATATAAAATAGAAAAACTTTAAAGTATCATAACTTTTGACTGAGAGATCGAAACAAGCTCCAGTTTGAGCCAAAATGACCGTATGAAAAAGTACCCCGGGATAAACCGATCCACCGTTTGACGGACTTCCCAAATTTTTAGAATCGCAAAAAAACGATGTTTCGACCTCCAAATTTTACTTTTGGTAAATTTTTTTTTTTTTACAAAATATTTAATACCAATAATAAATTTACTATTTTAAATAACAGAATAATTTAACAAATTTTAAGGATAGAAATTTTAAGGATATTTTGAAATTGGCCCCCCCAACAATTAACAAAAATAAATTAACAGAAAAAAAATTTAGGACTGTCAAAATTTTGACAGTCCTACCAATGGGAAGGACTGTCTGACAGTCCTAAAAATTCAACATATATTTTTAGGACTGTCAAAATTTTGACAGTCCTACCAATTGGAAGGACTGTCAAAAGTTTGACAGTCCTAAAAATATATGTTGAATTTTTAGGACTGTCAAAATTTTGACAGTACTTCCAATTTTTGACAGTCCTTCCAATTGGTAGGACTGTCAAAATTTTGACAGTCCTAAAAATCAACATATATGTCAAATTTTGACAGTTCTTTTATTTTTTCATTTTCTTTTTTGGTTTTGACGGCGACGACGACGGGAGGCGCGGCGACGGGAGGGCGACGGGAGGCTGCGGTGGAGGACGGGGGAGGAGGCGGAGGAGGACGGCGGGAGGGGGGAGGGCTCCGGTGGGGTGGGGAGGGTTTGGGAGTGTTTGGGAAGAAGGGTTTCAAAGTGGGCTAGCCCCAAGTAAACTAATGGGCTAGTGTGAGTAAACTTTGCACATTAATGGGCAAGCCCCAATCCTGGGCTAGCCCCAAGTAAAAGTTGCAGTGCCCTTATAATTAGCCAAAAATAATTTAAATATCTAAAAATATTTAAATTAAAATTTATTATATACGTTTATATTTTAATTAGAATTTGTTATCAATTTATTATATTTTAATTATAATTTGCTATGGATATATGTGAATAAAAGAAAAATCTTCGGTTGTGCAAAAAAAAAAAAAAATGTTTTAGATTATTAGTTTCCTAATTATTTTAGTTAAATAGTAGAGAATTTACAAACGGCTTAGTTTATATTAATAGAGATGGACACTACATTTGGGTAAATGTTAAGGGCACTATAACATACTTTTAGCACTTTTGTGTATATATAATGTCAAAAAAAAAAAAAAATTATAGTCTTTGTTATTTTAACTAGTAACATGTACGTACATTGCACGTACGTACAAAAAAATTATAAATATAAATTTATTACAAATATTGTCGTCCCTATAAATTGAACTCATGTAACCAAGAAAAATGGCTTCACCTTAACTACTTTAGTTAGAGTTATTTAGTTATAAATAAATCATATTAGGTAGTTAAATAATTAGTTAATTTTTAAAAATAATTAATGAGTATTTATAACCAGCTTAGATGACTCAATTTTGAGTCGTTTCCAAGCGACCTTATATTAGTAGAGATACAGACTGCCAAAATTTTGACAGTTCTAATTTTTGAAGATGTTCATGACGTCCAAATTTTAGAAGTCTTAGAATTGCCAACTATTTTGCCTCCTATACTTATTGTAGTACCATTAACATTTGCCTTCATTTATTGTTATGCGTTATCAAATGTTAGGGGGGAAACACACTTAAGCCGTAATATTGTTATGGGACAACACCCCATTTGTTAGAGGCAACACAAACACAACTCCTCTCTAACACAAACACAGTTATCTTCTTCCTATTCCCTCTTTCTTTTAATATTCCTCTAACTACTTTGTTCTTCAATCTTCTTCTTACAACCCTAATATATATACGCTTCCCTGGAACAGTGTGAGGATTACCTCACAGTATCGATATTCGTATATGGATAAGCGAATATTTAATCTTATAATATATATTTTTTGTTTTCGTAATTTCGGTATCGTAACCTAGGATAATAGATTTTCGCTACGCAAGTCCTTGATTATTTGTATCGTGCTATGATGTCATTACTGGATTTGGACATTAATGGTCTTACTTGTTTTTTGAGTGCATTGAGGATCGTACAAGAAGTCTCATGCGATACTCTGGTTTTCAAGAAAAACTAATTAATGACTTATGCAACTTAATATATTCCTGAGTTTATTGAGAATCGTGTTGCCCTGCAGACTTTCTATGACTTGTAGAGATTTATGGCATATCCATGTACCCAGACTAGGGCCAACAAGTAGAATTGGAACTCTGATATCGAGGGTTTTTATTTCAATTTTTACTGCTAAACAATATATTGTCCAGTATATTATCTTTGTTATGAAGAATGGAAAAGTGGTCATGTAAACCCCCTGACTTTCAAGAATTTTTAAAATAGATTTTTCACAATTTTCTGTAATTTTCTAGGATTTTTTAACTAATTAAACTAAGGTATTTGTAATTAAATAATTTTAAATGTTGTTAATTAATATTAAATTATTATGAAAATAATATTTTCTGGTGTAAAATAAAAAATTAGACATAGGATAATTTTTCAGGAATTTATTGGACCCCGAAAATATTTTTAAAGCCCTAAAAACCAAGTTTATAATAAACCAAAATAAACCCTGAATTAAATCCGGTTCAGTTGAACCAAACCAACCCGAACCGTGCTAAACCAAACCGGACCGAACCCAACTCTTAACGGGTCGGGTCGGATCCGAATTGAACCCGACCCGGACCCGTTATCCGATCGGAACCCTAATCCTAATCCCTTTCCCTTTACTGTTTCGGCGCCCTATTTAATCCCCTCTTCCTCCCCAGCCTCGACGCCGGAACCTAACCTCTCTCCTCCTCCCAGAACCCGCAGCGCCCCGCTCCGACCACCCTAGCCTCCTGCCTCCGCCTTCCTCCTCCAGAACCTTCTCATCCCGACGATCCGTCGAAATCACCTGCCCTAGCTCCGCCTGAACCCTAACCCCCTCCGCCTCGACCACCACCGTCTGAACCCCTCGCCGTCCTCCGCCATCTCCCCGACCCGCAGCCGTTCGACCCGAACCCCGGCCGCCCAGCTCCTCTGTCTTCCTCCTCCGCCTCGACCACGAGCAGCAGCAGCCGCTGCTCTCCCCGCGGCGCCTCCACCTAGCCGTCTCTGCCTCCGTCGGCGCTGCTCTCCTCCGGCGAAGCCCTGAGCAGCCCCGGCAAAGCTCCGGCGAGTCTCCGACATCGAACCCTGACCCGGACACAGCACAGCACTGTGTAGTTTGTGTCGTGTCGCCTCACGGATACGAAGAAAATCCCGTTCTACGTAGTCCCGTTCAGGTAATCCTTTCTCTCTCCTCATGGCCCCGTTTTCTGTTCTGTCTGTTATGACACGTAGACTGCGTAACCCTCTCGATGCCCGTGCAACCCGCTCGGTGTGTCGCGTCCTGTGACGATCGCAAACCGCGATCCAAAAACAGAAAAATTAATACCCCATTTTCCCCCGGAACTGAGTATGCCCCGCCAAACGGGACGACTTGGTCGCATGTGGTCTTCATAGAAAGGTGCGCGTCGTCGATACAAACGTGCGGGATTTCGCAGAAGTTGATTTGGATGTGCGTGTACACCGGAATCAACGCGTATCCGCCGACAACGTCCCGTATCGGCATGTTCTGGATCTCGTTGTAACTTTCTGTACACACGTCGGATCGAAACAAAACTTGCGCCATCGGACTCATAGTAATACGCTGGTCCTGTGACCCAAGTTTGGTTCGATTCTGAGAACGTTGACAAAATCGCGTATCGTGGGCCCCACGGCTCCATGTAACGGGCGATTTTATGATCGGCTCATCGGAATCCAATTCTGAAAGTTTTGTTGGGTTCGTATCATCGTTCTGGACTTGTTGACACTGAGTTTGACGAATTTGGAGACCATTGATTCTGACACATTTTTCGGTGCGAAGCGGCCCACATGTGGACCCCGCTTCAACCAGGAACTGTCATTTTTGTTCCTGTGTCCAAATTGGACTCAAGGACAGGCGTTTCTAGCTATTTGATATTTTCTGAACCTGATGGTGATATTTATTTCAGCAACCGAAGGAGTACCTGCAAATTACACTGAGACCAGAGCTACAGTTGGAGCCAGAACCACAGGCAAGTGTACCTTGCCAAATCTTGCAGTTCTTGTTACATATTTCATTGACTTATTTATCTGTTGTACATGCTTAACCTAGGACCGTGTGAATTTACTTAGCGTCCGATTAATAGTCGAGTGCCAATACCGTACGCGGAGTTGTGTAATGTCACCTAGAGATGGATATCGACACCCTTTTACATTCTCGTACTTGTCTTATCAAGTACATCATAACCCAGGACACTTGACACTATTCATGAGACAGAATCTTTCTGAGATATTCATGGTGATTCTGTATATGATACAGGTTTCATGACATATTCTTTATATGCTGTCACGACCCGCACCCGGATATTCGGGCACGAGTACGTGGTTACGCCAGCCTACACCGCAGAATCGGCGGTAGAACGCTGTCTTGGTCATCTCTAACTATCTAACATCTCAACAATATATATAGTACCTGTCAAACATCTCAACTCCAAACGGAGGAGCAATATGGCATCTCACACGAATAACTAATCTCAATCACAAAATCAAACTAAGGAAGAAATATGCACGAATGGAAATAACGAGGGAAGAATAAAAGTACAAATCCACAATCTGAATGATATACAAGATGTGAATCCTCAAAGAAAAAGTCTAATACAATCTCAGATACAAAAATAGTCTAAACCTCATCGGGCTCTGCTACTAAGTCTCCCTGGTCAATAAGAGTGTCCTCTATAGGTACGCCGTCCTGCGGCCCGTAGTAGGTAGGACACTGCTCTAGAAGCCAGTCATCTGGAAAAAAATTATCCAGTCAGGATTGGAGCGAAGTACATACCTCTGAAAGCAGTTCCAATAACATAATCGAGCATATAAACAGATATAGAAATGAAATACAAGATCACTGAACATATGAAAGATGAACAAGAAATATACAGGTAATGTACGAGGATATATAGATCAACAATATGGATATCAGCAATATGATGAAGTAACTGCAATCTAAAACTAACTACTGTACCTCAGAATACGAGTTCATTATGTGATCGGGTTGGGTGAACATGATCAGGTAAGACAGATTACAAGTGAAGTATGTAATCAGAATGTACACGATTTGTAACAATGGCTTTGATCACATAATCAACTCCTACTCTCCCACCCCCAACTAATACCGATGGATCCAATCACGACACGCTACGAACACGAAAATATAACCACTGTCACGAGCAGTGGGTGTACACGAATATCATAACCACCGAACACGAGCGGTGGGTGTACACGAATAAGCACACTGAACACGAGCAGTGTGTGAACACGAAGTAACATCAATACCCAGTATACACGATGAGATACAATGTACACGAGTACCCGCTGAACACGGTAGGGGATAACATCTCATGACGGGATCCATATAGCACTAGTCCGTGAAAATCACTGTGTCGGGATCAATGTATACAATTCTAGAACATGCATATATACAATATTATGAATTGAAAACAATCAGAGAAATGTACTCGCCTGACGTCCTGAGCAAGGTGTGTCTCTCGATGCCCAAGCCGGTGTCTCACAACCTATATATGGTATGTTGCATCAATACAAGGTTTGATAATAAAAATAATTGAAGTTGATGAAATTCTAGGTCAATACGCCATTTCTAAGTCAAACCGATGAGATCTAGGTTGCAAGAGTCTAATGCTAGTCACTAAGTCACTATACTATGAAACTATGCTAAACTAGCTAAGCTAACACATAATAGAGCACTCAAGAAGTCGTATCCTAAGATACGCAGGTTTTCGAATATGAAAATAGGTTTATATATATATACATAAGTCATCTATAATAATAATATCTTAAAACAAATTAATGGGATACCTTGGCCTTGCACCAAAGCGTATCGCGCCTAACTTGATACCCAAACTCAAAACCTTGGTTATTAGTCTAATCCTTGGGGATACATTGGTATCACAAGGTGACCCAACCCTTAGCCATTTAATACTATAACTACTAACTTACCATCTATATACTATCAATACACTACACTATAATATACTTATATAAGCTAACTGTTAAACTAACAACCAAAATAAGCATACAACATATACATATACATAACAGACTACTCTAATATTTATCTGCAACTAATACAAAGCATATAGCTAACTATCTACTAACTAATCTTAACCATAGTTTACTTACCTAGACGTATACATATATACAGTTAACCAACTAACTGCTGCTATCCAGCAGGAACTGACCCAGCTCACTATCCATAATCTGTGCTCAAGCACAGTGCTGATACCTTGCTAAAGCTTGAACTCCCCCCAGCTATGTGCAACTGCACACACATAGGCTAGCTGCTAACTAACCACCAATACAGGTATACATATATCTATTTAGCTAACATTTACACTAATAAGGTATATATACACTAACATAAATAGATATACATATAGGTATTAGACTACTATTAGCTAACTAAATAGTTTAATTCACAACTAAACTAATACCCAAAACTTAGCTAATCAACCCACAAACCCAACTGACTAAACTGAAAACACTGAATCTAATCCTACTGAACTGACTGGAACCACTGAAAGATGTACTGAAACAATACCTGGATACTGAACTGCTCGGCCAGTGACTGAAACAGTCCGATACTGTGCAGTGAGAACTGCACAGTGAACTGATACCCTGTGCAGTGACCCGAGCTTGCTGCAGTGTTCAGTTCCTTGTGAACGCTGTGTTGATGCCCGCTGCTGTTGCTGTGGAGTGAGTTCTTCAGGTAGTTGCTGTGCTCAGTCCAGCGGGTAAGGTCTTCACTGCAGGTAAGGTTGCTGTGTCTAGGGAGTCTGCAGTAAGGTGCCTTCACTGCAGTTCAGTGAGGTTCTACACTTCACTGCAGTTCAGCTGCAGCTCGAAGCAGTGATGAAACACTGATGCACAGCTCTCACCTCTCTGCCTTGCTGCGACTGCTACTGCACCCTGCTGTGAATATTGCTAGTGCTATGACTGATCTGGAATGGCACCTGCCCCTCTCACTTCACACATCCATACTCTAAGCACACACACATACATACATACACTACACTCTCAAGCACATCTAAAATAACTAGCTATACGTCTATATATATACATATACTCCTCAAATATGCATCTCTCTATATAAATCAACGCACATATAATTAAACACACTCATACATATAATCATATGAGCCAACACATATATCTATATCTAAACTAACACCTATAGATATACATATCTATGAACATATAACATACACCTATAGGTACACATAAATACATAACTCAAAAATACACTAATATATATACTATATAATATAACAATAGCTCATAAATATACATTTACATACGTACGTATAATAAGAAGGACAAAATATCAAACACATGGGGCGCATCGCACCCGTATCACACTTTTCTATGATACGCTTGCGATACGACCTCCAACACACAACCAAACGTATCCCGGAGGACACGTACAAGTCCAATACATATTTTATGATCAACACAAATAGAAATTAGAGTGTCTACGTGTCCGTGTCACCATATGATATGCACATGGCCCCGTGTCGGAGGAAAACCCCCAAAATCGACCGTTTCGTCAAATCGACAAGATTCGGCCCACACGTATCCAATTGTGGACACGACACAAGCTACAAACAAACAATCTATGGTCAATTAGATCTATTAGATCCATTGACAAATACTACATGTGCCAATTTCGGAATTCCCCCAAAATCGGCACCAAAATGGACATAACTTCCATCGTGGGTCTCCAAATGATACCAAATCAAATCCTATGGGTAACCTAGGCATGTGGGGTGGTTTCTCATGGTAAAAACTCAGATCTATAGCCTATAGGAAGGGGGGAAACTGATTTATACCTATTGGGAGATGGATTCCCAATGAAAAAGTTCCAAATGACAAGTTGCTCCTCTCCTTGTAGATCTTGGCCTCCTCCTTCTTGTTCCTTGCTCCTTGCTTGTAGATCCTTGATGTAGAGTCTTCAATGATGAATTTAGGATGAGTTTGGTGAAGATTTGATGGAGAAATGATGAGGGAATGGAGGGAAAATGAAAGGAGAAAAACTAGATCTAGAAATTTGGGAAAGAACTAAAATGAGAGCACTCTCTCTCCTCTCAATTATGGCTGGTCATAAACCCCTCCCCAAGCAATGTGTAATATCCCAAATACCCCTTGGGGCCTCTTATGAAGAAATAATTAGGGAGGGAAGGTTCTAGTCTAATGGTTTCACTAATTAAATATGTTTCTTAATCCATGGGCCTAATTCATGGGCTCAACTTAGACTAGTCCAAAAGTTTGTCCATGTCATCTAATTAAAATGGTTAGGTCCACTACACAAGTCCAAAATAAGTCTACACTAGCAATAATTTATTAATACAATAAAATAAATAAATCAGTCATGCACAAATATTAATTATAATAATTCTAAAATAATTAATACCCATGATAATTACCAAACTACCCTTAGATGGAAATGTGAGGGTGACAAACCTACCCACCTTAGAAAAATTTCGTCCTCGAAATTAAGGAAGAAATCATCTACCAAAATAAACAATATAATGCAAGAAGGAATTATACCTCACGGCTCGAAAAGATACGGATATCGCTCATGCATCTCGGCCTCTCGCTCCCAGGTACTCTCTCCTGGCGAGTGATGCCTCCACGCGACACGCACCAAAGGATTAGCAGACGAGATCGATCTTGAGGTATACGGAACAGGAGCATTAGCAGAAGCAGGAACAGGAGCAGGCACTGGAGCAGTACCAGGTCCAGTAGACGAGTGATCACCGAGGATATCTTCTGAGTATATGCTTATTCCATACTCAGTATTTGCAGTTGTTATCTTTATTTCGGTATTTTGACTATTGTATCAGACTTGTTATTGGGTTGTTCCCCGATTTTATTTACTTGTGACTTGATGATGTTTATATTTTCTTTTGTTGATATTGATATATTCATTCTGTGGATGAGATTAGTAGACCCTTATTGTTGTATTACAGCTTAAGTATGCCCCAATGGATCCATTAACTTGGGTTTGTCCATCGGTGTGTGCTGCTGGCCATTGCCACGTGTCTAGTCCCTCGATATTTTGGGACTGGGGCGTGACAGGTCATTTTGGGCATGGTTGAGATTGAATCTAGGTTTATACAAGCCTTCACTTCTTTCATTCCTCATTCATTCATTCTCTGTGTGTGTGTGTGTGTGTGTGTGTGTGTGTGTGTGTGTGTGTCCTCTTGAGAGCCAAGGAAGAGAGTGTAACATCCCGTTCCGCTCAAGCGGACTGCCGTCTCAAACGGCAATAGTGCAACTGTCCTTATCCGCCTTGCCTCAAACGAGAAGCAAAGGATATCCAGACTTGTCCCTACAGGAATTCAGCTTAGGCTTTCAGAGGCTCGCTTGACGTATCGCTCTACCGAGGCAAATCATCGCTAAGGTGGGTGGCTACGGTGAACTTGTCTTTGCTTAGCTAGCACATATAAAATGTGGAATGTTCATGCTAGTCGCTAGGTGAATCACCCCCTGCATGCTAATAAGAATCCAACGCATCTAGCTAAGAGAATAATCCCAACTTGTATTGCTTATGCTAGAACATGGAAATTGAAATACTGCTTATATTCAGACCCTCGCATGCTAAGTCCCTAACGGCTCTAACTCTCGGCTTACCTTCGGGTCCGAGCAAACGTGTTTACTTATGCCCCTTAGAAACGCATGCTTGTCTGCTTGAATGTTGCCTTGTTTTCATCCAAACCCCGGAAGACTACTAACTAGTCGTCCCGTGCATGATTGAACCTGCAAGTATCCGGGACCGTTAGGTCACCAGGCAGCCCCAAACCAGGGGAATGCATCAAGGCAAGACTCATTCAGGTATTCGGATCTCTGCAAGTCTCCCTCGAGCGGGCTTACAGCAGCCCAGGAGATTGTGCATATCTAATGACTAAGTGAATCATGATTCAAGTATCTCGTGTACTCGTGTACTCGTATTCCCGTGCACTCATGTTCTCGTGTTCTAGTGCACGCGTGTTCTCGTGTTCTCGTGTATCTCGTGATAATTGGAAGACCCCAATTATGCATGTCGCGGACTAGTTCCACGGACGATCACCGGGGCACTGGGGCCGATCCGGTCCGGATGGAGCTCGTGTGTAGTCGTCGTATTCGAGACTGGGTAGCTTGCAGCGCATCGTGTACTCTCGTAGCATGCTATCCTTGTCCTCGACTACGTCCATAAATGGCTATGCCAGCGACTCGTGTTCATATAGATAAGTCATCCTCGCTTAGCGGCTATCCGCGTGCGAGTCATTGTATCGCATCAAGAAACAACTGAACACCTGAACGATCAAGTTATAATGACCCTCGTGTTGGCATATGCTATGCCTCCTGAATGCTTATACTTGCCCGTGCTTGAATTAACAATGTTTGCCTTGGAGAGGGAAGGAGATGGTAAGCCTCGCCGTGTTTCCTCTCATGTTGCACGCCGCACTGCACGACACGAGTTAGGCTATTCAATGTTTGCATGAAACTGATCCTAAGGCAACTAGAAAGACAACTTAATAGTTGGTGCACGGAACTTATATTACATGTTTGGATTTGTCGAGCAGGCGAGTAGCTTCCCCACCAGTGCATTCAATGTACTGATAATCCACCAGTTTGTATGCAGGGTGCGGGAGAACCTCGTTCGGTGTGAATGCCTCCTACTTGCGTGCTTAGGCGTGGAGATCACTCCGAAGCAACGGCGTATCCAGGACTGAAGCACATATACAAGACATAATATTGGAACATAGTCCGAACTCGCCTGAACATCGCCTGTACAATCATTCCACAATTGTAGCCACTTGGCACGCTTTTACTGTTTCAGAGAGAGGCTTGAGCGACTTGTAATCTCGGCTATACGTCGCCTGTAACACTTGTTCATATCAATAAAAGAGCTTGCTTTACTTCAACTTGTGTTTCAATGCTTCCGCTATATTGTCAACTCAGTGAACTTGTTACCGATCGCCCATGCATTCATGACTCCGCTGCACTCGAACAATCTGTGCGACCCTGCGGCTTAGAACTCTTACCGCCAGCCAATGAATCACGGCCTTGCACGGGCGCGGTTCACGCTCGTGCGATATCACGCCCGGATGGGTCAAGCGATCGTTCCGCGGGAGCGCTGGCGAGGGTGATTCCCGCCTAGCGGGAACGGCCGATTTGCCTGCGGGAGATCGGGGCGTGACATGTTGGTATCAGAGCCTGGCTTCTACGCCTTTGGAATTCATTTCAAATATCTCTGTTTCGAAAGCTCGTTCGTGGGTTATGTACACGCTCTCTCTCAATGCCTCGATGGGATGTTCCAACAATAAGTCTAAATACTTTCAAAATGTGTTTTGAATGATATTATATGATTGCTTGTATGTTATTGTGCTGCGAGTGGCCTTTGTACCAACCTGTGCGAACCCTTGAGAGTATCGCTAGTAGCTTGTCCAATTTTACTAACTCTAAGTTTGGTTGAATACATCTATTCGAGGGACGTCTTGAACTAGTGCACCATCCAAGACTTAAGAAAAGGTAAAACTCGAGTGCTAAGACTTCGTTATCACTAAGCTGGTTGACGTGCTCACGCTAGAGGGGCCCTTCGAAAGTGCGCATGATCCAGTCTAAGCGATATGCTGATTTCGACGCTTGTGCAAGTGAATATCCAAATGAAATAAGTACAACGACTTGTCTAGGATTGCCTCAACCCTAGATTAATGCTTGTCCTCAGTAAGTCTCGAGGACGAGACTTTTTCTGAGTTGGGTAGGATGTAACACCCCGTTCTGCTCAAGCGGACTGCCGTCTCAAACGGCAATGGTGCAACTGTCCAGACCCGCCTTGCCTCAAACGAGAAGCAAAGAATATCCAGACTTGTCCCTACAGGAATTCAGCTTAGGCTTTCAGAGGCTCGCTTGACGTATCACTCTACCGAGGCAAATCATCGCTAAGGTGGGTGGCTACGGTGAACTTGCCTTTGCTTAGCCAGCACATATAAAATGTGGAATGTTCATGCTAGTCGCTAGGTGAATCACCCCATGCATGCTAATAAGAATCCAACGCATCTAGCTAAGGGAATAATCCCAACTTGTATTGCTTATGCTAGAACATGGAAATTGAAATACTGCTTATATTCAGACCCTCGCATGCTAAGTCCCTAACGGCTCTAACTCTCGGCTTACCTTCGGGTCCGAGCAAACGTGTTTACTTATGCCCCTTAGAAATGCATGCTTGTCTGCTTGAATGTTGCCTTGTTTTCATCCAAACCCCGGGAGACTACTAAGTAGTCGTCTCGTGCATGATTGAACCTGCAAGTATCTGGGACCGTTAGGTCACCAGGCATCCCCGAACCAGGGGAATGCATCAAGGCAAGACTCATTCAGGTATTCGAATCTCTGCAAGTCTCCCTCTAGCGGGCTTACAGCAGCCCAGGAGACTGTGCATATCCAATGACTAAGTGAATCCTGATTCAAGTATCCCGTGTACTCGTATACTCGTGTTCCCGTGCACTCGTGTTCTCGTATTCTAGTGCACGCGTGTTCTCGTGTTCTCGTATATCTCGTGATAATTGGAAGACCCCAATTATGCATGTCGCGGACTAGTTCCACGGATGGTCACCGGGGCACTGGGGCCGATTCGGTCCGGATGGAGCTCGTGTGTAGTCGTCATGTTCGGGACTGGGTAGCTTGCAGCACATCGTGTACTCTCGTAGCATGCTATCCTTGTCCTCGACTATATCCATAAATGGCTATGCCAGCGACTCGTGTTCATATAAATAAGTCATCCTCGCTTAGCGGCTATCCGCGTGCGAGTCATTGCATCGCATCAAGAAACAACTGAACACCTGAACGATCAAGTTATAATGACCCTCGTGTTTGCATATGCTATATCTCCTGAATGCTTATACTTGCCTGTGCTTGAATTAACAATGTTTGCCTTGGACAGGGAAGAAGATGGTAAGCCTCGCCGTGTTTCCTCTCATGTTGCATGATGCACTGCCCGACACGAGTTAGGCTATTCAATGTTTGCATAAAACTGATCCTAAGGCAACTAGAAAGACAACTTAATAGTTGGTGCACGGAACTTATATTACGTGTTTGGATTTGTCGAGCGGGCGAGTAGCTTCCCCACCAGTGCATTCAATGTACTGATAATCCACCAGTTTGTATGCAGGGTACGGGAGAACCTCGTTCGGTGCGAATGCCTCCTACGTGCGTGCTTAGGCGTGGAGATTACTCCGAAGCAACGACGTGTCCAGGACTGAAGCACATATACAAGACATAATGTTGGAACATAGCCCGAACTCGCCTGAACTCGCCTGAACATCGCCTGTACAATCATTCCACAATTGTAGCCACTTGGCACGCTTTTACTGTTTCAGAGAGAGGCTTGAGCGACTTGTAATCTCGGCTATACGCCGCCTGTAACACTTGTTCATATCAATAAAAGAGCTTGCTTTACTTCAACTTGTGTTTCAATGCTTCCGCTATATTGTCAACTCAGTGAACTTGTTACCGATCGCCTATGCGTTCATGACTCCGCTGCACTCGGAAAATCTGTGCGACTCTGCGGCTTAGAACTCTTACCGCCAGCCAATGAATTATGGCCTTGCATGGGCGCGGTTCACGCTCGTGCGGCATCACGCCTGGATGGGTCAAGCGATCGTTCCGCGGGAGCGTTGACGAGGGTGATTCCCGCCTAACGGGAACGGCCGATTTGCCAGCGGAAGATCGGGGCGTGACAGAGAGCTTCCATTCCCCTCTCTCCCACACACTCTTCTCCACTTCCCATGAGCTCACGAGTTGAGGGAGCGAGGCTTGTGCTTTTGAGCCGGCCTGGTGGAGGACTTGACAGGAGTATGCATTCTAGGCCCCATATCGATCACATCGCCCGTCCGTAGTCAAGTACACCTTGTTCTCGACAATGAAATTGGTTTCTATTGGGTTTTGATATGGTATTCATGATTTCGGTTGAGTTTTGTTATGATTTCTGAGTGAGCACTTGGATTTTCTCTTTAATTTTGACTTAAATTGTTTGTAATAGGGAGTACTCATCATATCGAGCCATTTTCCTTGACGGAACTCAAATCGATCGACTATTGATCGTTTTATTAAATTTTATAGGTTTTATCGACAAGTCATTTTATTGAGACAAAAAGTCGTACATCTTTTTCCAGAGCACGTACACATGACTACGAGCATGGTGCACTTTTTGGATTTTGATTTCGTTATGTATCAGTCACCCAACGACTGATATTACGCTTTACGATACAGTTTTTAGGTCGATCCTGGGCCAGATCCGTGCAAACAGTATATTTCCTAATATATTGTCTGCACAGTAAGTTATATAATACTGCTCTCTGTTCTCGAGTAGTATACTATCAGTATACTGCCAATATATATATATTGTTTATACATATATGATTTATACTGTTCATAAATATACCTTGGACTCAACTGTTCAGAAATATACCTTGGACTCAACTTCTCTCCTCCTCCGAAGCGAATGGTGCCTCGGGTTGGTAATATCCTCAAGAACACATGATCGTATTCTTTAAATTCCAAGGGTCAACAATAAAGATCTGCCCATTACTTTTTGTCTATCTTGTGCTACTCAAATATGGCCCTGAATCATATTTACCTTCTCAACGATGCTGACCACCAACTCTGGTCCCAATATCTGATGCTCATCTATGACACTCCAACAAACTGGGGCCTACACTTCCTACCATACAATGCTTCAAATGGAGCCATTTGGATACTCGTTTGATAGCTATTGTTGTGAAAAAACTCTACCAAGTGCAGGTGATCTTCCCAAGAACCTCTAAAATCTAATATGCAAACTCTCAACATATCTTCCAACGTCTGAATAGTACGTTGCAAGTAGAATGATACTTTCAAAAGCTGTTTCTACCAGCATCAATGCCAAGCCAGGCCTCAACTATCAACTTATTTGTGATTAGGCTAAGTTTGGGCCTGGTTTGGGGTGACTGCAACTTTACAAAAAAATCACTAGAAACAACTTTTGGAAAGTATAAAAAAGAGAGACAGAAGATGCTTTTGAAAGGAACATTTCAAGTGCTTTAAAAAGGTATCACAAAATTTAACTAGCTTTTTGATTTTTTTTTATTTTGAGAAAATTTGAGTTGCACACCACTTTATTTACCAATATTCAAGGTGCACCCCACACGATTACCATAATGTATTGACACCCCCCACTTTTGACGGAAACCGTCTCCAACTAACGGTCAACTCCTTTGACCAAAAATTTTGGACAAAAATATCCTCCTTCGTGCACTGCAGAGGGAGGGGGGAGGGGGGCTGGAAAGAGAAAATGAGTATTTTTGTCAAAAATTAACAGTCAAAGCAGTTAACTGTTAGTTTTCGTTAAAAGTGGAGGACGTCATACATTATGGTAATTGTGTGGGGTGCACCTTGAATATGGATAAATATAGTAGAGTGTAACTCAAATTTTCTCTTTTATTTTTTCATGGTTGTTACCTGTCACGACCCGCACCCGATGTAAGGATGCAAGTCGGAAACAACGTCCAGCCTACGCCACAGAATCGACGGTAGAACGCTGTATGGGTAATCTATCTAACAATATAATGAGCCACCAACAGTAACAATATACTCAATCACAGAACTAAGATGGAAATGAGCACGAATCAGATAAAAGAATCGAAATAGTCACATACAACTCATGAGTCTAAAATAATACATTAATGAGTCTGAAAGAATACTAACAATAAGCTGGAGACAAATCCAGTACAAGAAATACTAAGAAGGTACTAAACCCGGGTCATCTGCCTCAGTCGGGATAAGTCCCTCCTGAGACAGGGTCTCTGACTCTAAGCCCACAACATCCTGGGGTCCATAATGTGTAGGGTACCAGTCCTCAGTGTCATCTGGGAAAAATATATCCAGTCAGGAAAGGAGCAAAGTACATCTCTAACAGCAGTTCTAATCAATGATAAAAATCATGTAACAGTAAATAGATGTGAATATACAAGATGCACAACAGATACGAGAGATATATACCATAAGGAAATACTGGAATGAACACAATAATGAATAATATGCCAATGAACAAGAATACTAATGACTAAGTGTGTGAGTACTAGCTTTAACATGTGATCGGCTTGGGAACATGATACAATATATATATGGCCTGGCTAATCATACGTGCGGTGTATGATTAACACTATTCAATAACAATACTTGATACAATAGGGGTATTGATCACATATCTATACTAAAGTACTCCCCACCATCGACTGGTATAATAGATCCAACCACGGTATGCTATGTCACGAGATTCTCCAAGAAGATAGCGACTCTTCCCGAGAATCAGTGTATGTACATGTACAAGATAACCAATGAAACAATACTCGCACCATATACACCATATACCAAGGAATAACATCTCATGACGAGATCTGGATATACCAATCCGTGTAACCATAGTGTCAAGAGAACATGGATATCTACACTAGATACAGTGAACATAGAGGATATTATAAATGAGAAACTATCAGAGAATGTACTCGCCTGAAGTCCAAAGAATAGTCTCACAAATGTCTGATATGGTGCCTCGAAGACCTAGATATGGAATACAACAACAATACAAGGTTCGGGAAAGAAAAATAAGTTAAACTAGTCAACTTCTAGGTGAACAAGTCAATTCTAAGTCAACTATGGTCAACTATAGACAAACTTTGGTCAACTACCTATTTCTAGGTTGCACAAGTCTAACACAAGGATATTGGGTTCAAAAACTAAAGTCTAGGTCACAAAACCATATCTTAAGATACTAGGATAACGTATCTCCGGATACGTAAATCAATAAGTAAAACATTACATATATAAGTCAAACAATTATATATATATATACAATCCTACATATAACATTAAATAGGTGCCTTGGTTTCGAACCAACTTGGCATCACAACAATAACTCAAAATCTTGACACCCAAACCCAATACCTTGGGTATCCCCAATTCCCTTAGTACTTACCTTAGTATCTCAAGGTAATACCCAATACCTTGATTATATTAACTACCCGTAAATATATATATATATATATATATATATATATATATATATATATATATATATATATATATATATATTAACAACAAAATATAATACATATGGTATACTAAAGCATAATTAGAATTTAGGAACATATATACGTATATATATAAATACCATATATATATCTAATATATATAAAAACCAAATTAAACCACAGAAGTGTCGCTGTAGGCTGCTGCTGTCGTCGCCATTGCTGCTGGCGGGAACTGATGCTACTGCGACGGTTTTCCTGATGTCGTCGCTGTGTCACGCCCCGATCCTGTAGAATCGATAGTCGTCCCCCGGGCATGACCGCCGTGCGGGCCTAGGTTGCGCACCGCACAAGGCTAAGCATCTTATTTTCGCATAGCGAGCATATATTCAGAGTACGCAGATAAATTGAAACACAAATTAAAGCATGAAAAAGTTCTCTTTTTATTGATAATATGAACATCTATTACAAACTCCTGAACATAGTCATAAGGTTGCCTATCGGGCTTACAAAAGTGTTGACACAAAATAAGATAGTTGTCATGTACATTACATCCCTTTACTAAAACTCAAAATACAAGACCTCCTGGTGGAATGACGGCCTTCCTACGAAGCTACATGATTACTTGAGTAGCTATCTTCTTTCTCAAAATACTTCTAAAGTGGCACGAACAAGGCGTGCCTACAGCTGGACTGGATTGGGGATTGACTTATGCTCCTCGCTCGGCTCTCCTTACCGCGGGAAACCTGTTTTAACGAGGGTCAGTACATCGAAACGTACTGGTGAAGGCAAGCTAACCCAACTATATCAATCAACACGTTGTTTAGATGAAGCATGCATACTATTTGTGGTCTTTCTATCTTGCCTTAGTTCATTTTATAGCAAGCAATAGCTATAGAAATCAATGAAATACTTGCCACCGCTCGGTGACATTTACCTTCCCGTCTGAACCACCTGCACAATACTTACCATGTCCTTCCCTGCCAAGAAGACACAAGTTAGTTTGCAACAGGTTTAAAATATACGTGGGGATCACTGGCTTGATGCCATATTAGACGATATAGTCTATGGACAAGGATGGTATGCAACGAAGCACTGGAGGCGCTGCATAATCCTGTCCGGGACATGAGACTATCATGAAATTCCGTCCGGATCGGATTGGTGCCAGTGCCCCAGCAACCGTCCGCAGGAACCAGAAGGCCTTGTGCACAAGTTGTCCGTGATCAAACGACATTTGGGTTAAGTTTAACCATTTATGTAGCTGAGGCAATGAAATCAGGAGATATGTAGCATTGTATGATTTATTTTGCATAGTCTCCGTGATCAATTGTTGTATGGCAATGAGTGTTCTACATATAGCACATTTATAGAAGAAGTGAACATTCTAACTTGTATATATGCATATGATGAACATTCCAAACGAACAAGTATGTAAGTAAGTAACCGTTCACAAGTTTCATTTGACAAGCATAATATTCCAAGTCTATTCCCTTATTATCTTGAAGTCTTTTAATTATTACTTGGTATCGTCTGATCGGGGCAAGCAAGAATACAAGAATTTAGATGTGAAGACTGGAAGAAGGGCCAGCTAATCGGGATAGTAGCCACTCACTTAGTTGGTTGGAAGGAAGAAGGAAAGAGGCGTTTCAAGACTCCGCTTGTACGCCGCCTACTGCTCGTTCACATGCATCCACGAACAGCTTGATCAATACATCTTCCTCTTTTTCTCAACTCAAAATTGAAATGCAGTTCACGAACGAAAATAATGAAATCATCGAAACCGTTCAAAAAAACTCAAGCAAATTTGAAAACCAACTCAAAGCACGAAAACAACAAGCGACAGCAAAAACTAGGCAACAAAAGATGCAGCGGAGAGGTCCCTCCTGACTCTGCCGCTAAGTCGATCCCGGGGGCACGATCCACTGAATATGGAAATCAATTCCGAAGAAGCAAATCCATAATGAGGACGAGTTCTTGTTTTAATCTATCCCGATCGAACGATACCATCTTGTATTTCTTAGCTGCGGTCCCCGAATAGGAGGAACGGGGCGCCACATCCTACCCAACTAATTGGAAGTTTCGTCCTCGAAACTTAGGAATAGAACCTACCGCTAGGGAACCTTTTGTTGAGGGCGGCGATGAGACGAGCGTGGACACTCATTTATCTTATGGTCTGATTCACCGCATACTAAGCATAACCCAAGCCTTCTGAGATATTTATCGGTCGTGTGCCCCGGCCGCCTGCAGAAGTGGCATAGTCTATCGGAATTCTCTCCTTGCTTGCCATCGTTGTTCGGACGCTTTGCAGCAGTGTTTCCTCTATCGTTGCTTTGGCGTTTGTGACTTAAGGTATGCACAGCGCCGGCAACAACATGAGGATACTGTGGTTCAAGAGATAGAGCGTGATTCATGACTCCCCGCATAGTCTCATACTGATGAACGACTACGTGCGCATGGATGGCAGGACGTAGACCACTTACAAACCTTCTAGCTCGACTCGCTGCATCAGGTAAATAGGCGCTAGCGAATAAAGAGTCGGTTGAATTCAGCGGAATACTGTTTAACTGTCATGCTGCCTTGCCTCAGTTGCACTAACTCATTCTCCTTCTGACGTTGTACTGGAGGGGGTATAAACTCCTCTTCAAATACGGCACAAAAAGTTGCCCACGAGATCGCCTCCTCTCCATGGTCGAATTGAAGAGATCGTCGATGCACGTCCCACCAATCGTGCGCGTTGAGGCAAAGCTGTATTTGCGCGCATGCGACGCGCTTCTCTTCGGGGACCTCTAGCAGAGCGAAGTGGTCTTCAAGTTCGGCCAACCAATCTAGAGCCACGATTGGGTCCGCAGTCCCGTTGAATGGAGTATTGCAGACTTTCTTGAAGTCGCCAAAGTCAAAGGCAATCACATCCCTCTTCCTTGGAGTTTGAGGCGTCTCGACTTCAAGCACGGGCTGTTCCACCGGAGTCGCTGCTGTTGCCGCGGAATGGTTGGAAGCCAAAGTTTGAACGATCTGTTGTAGGGCATCTACCTGCTTCTATTGGACTGAGAATCGAGCTTCTATATTGTCTTGAAACTTGAGCTGACTCTCCTCCGCTCGCTTCTCGGCCCGTTCGTAGCGAGTCTCGTCCCTTTGTTGGTTTGCCTCCAACATCCGCAACATTTGATGGATGGGATCGACGCGAGACATGGCTCGCTGGCTCCTTGAACTTCTCGAAGTGCCCGAACTACTATCTTGGGCTTGCGACTCGCCTGGTGCTAGCGCTGAGGATTGCGCTTGAGCCATTCCTTCAAAAGAAGGTAAATTACATCAGGATCATAATATTTTATGGACTTATTGCATGAACGTATCTCATTTTGGCCTAACGGGTTCAAGAGTTCGCACAGGGATTTATCGTTAAGGAAATTTTCCAGTGCGAGGGTCAAAGGAACTTGAATCAGTGCTCTGATACCAACATGTCACGCTCCGATACCGTAGAATCGATAGTCGTCCCCAGGGCGTGACCGACGTGCGGGCCTAGGTTGCGCACCGCACATGGCTAAGCATCTTATTTTCGCATAGCGAGCACATATTCAGAGTACGCAGATAAATTGAAACACAGATTGAAGCATGGAAAAGTTCTCTTTTTATTGATAATATGAACATCTATTACAAACTCCTGAACTGAGTCATAAGGTTGCCTCTCGGGCTTACAAAAGTGTTGACACAAAATGAGATAGTTGTCCTGTACATTACATCCCTTTACTAAAATTCAAAATACAAGACCTCCTGGTGGAATGACGGCCTTCCCACGAAGCTGCATGATTGCTTGAGTAGCTAGCTTCTTTCTCAAAATACTTCTAAAGTGGCACGAACAAGGCGTGCCTACAGCTGGACTGGATCGGGGATTGACTTCTGCTCCTCGCTCGGCTCTCCTTAGCGCGGGGAACCTGTTTTAACGAGGGTTAGTACATCAAAACGTATTGGTGAAGGCAAACTAACCCAACTATACCAATCAACACGTTGTTTAGATGAAGCATGCATACTATTTGTGGTCTTTCTATCTTGCCTTAGTTCATTTTACAGCAAGCAATAGATATAAAAATCAATGAAATACTTGCCACCGCTCGGTGACATTTACCTTTCCGTCTGAACCACCTGCACAATACTTACCATGTCCTTACCTGCCAAGAAGACACAAGTTAGTTTGCAACAGGTTTAAAATATACGTGGAGATCACTGGCTTGATGCCATATTGGACGATATAGTCTATGGACAAGGATGGTATGCAACGAAGCACTGGAGGTGCTGCATAATCCTGTCCGGGACATGAGACTATCATGAAGTTCCGTCCGGATCGGATCGGTGCCAGTGCCCCAGCAACCGTCCGTAGGAACCCGAAGGCCTTGTGCACAAGTTGTCCGTAATCAAACGACGTTTGGGTTAAGTTTAACCATTTATGTAGCTGAGGCAATGAAATCAGAAGATAGGTAGCATTGTATGATTTATTTTGCATAGTCTCCCTGATCAATTGTTGCATGGCAATGAGTGTTCTACATATAGCACATTTATATAAGAAGTAAACATTCTAACTTGTATATATGCATATGATGAATATTCCAAACGAACAAGTATGTAAGTAAGTAACCGTTCACAAGTTTCATTTGAAGCATAATATTCCAAGTCTATTCCCTTATTATCTTGAAGTCTTTTAATTATTACTTGGTACCGTCTGATCGGGGCAAGCAAGAATACAAGACTTTAGATGTGAAGACTGGAAGAAGGGCCAGCTAATCGGAATGGTAGCCACTCACTTAGTTGGTTGGAAGGAAGAAGGAAAGAGGCGTTTCAAGACTCCGCTTGTACGCCGCCTACTGCTCGTTCACCTGCATCCACGAACAGCTTGATCAATACATTTTTCTCTCTTTCCAAACTCGGAATTGAAATACAGTTCACGAACGAAAATAATGAAATCATCGAAAGCGTTCAAGAAAACTCAAGCAAATTTGAAAACCAACTCAAAGCACGAAAATAACAAGCGACAGCGAAAACTAGGCAACAAAAGATGCAGCGGAGAGGTCCCTCCTGACTTTGCCGCTAAGTCGATCCCGGGGGCACGGTCCACTGAATATGGGAATCAATTCCGAAGAAGCAAATCCATAACGAGGATGAGTTCTTGTTTCAATCTATTCCGATCGAACGATATCATCTTGTATTTCTTAGCCGCGCTCCCCGAATAGGAGGAACGGGATGCCATACGCTGTAGGTGCTGATACTGCTGCTTTTCTGCGATAGTTTCCTGCTTTGCTGTCGCTAAATGCTGCTGTCGCTACAGCTATTAATGCTCTGCTGTCGCTGCTGTTGAATGTTGTCGCTTATAAGTTGTTACTAAAAACTCCAGTTCTCCCTCTTATATATATATATATATATATATATATATATATATATATATAATATATACATAACACCTAATATATATACTAAAAATATGTACATAACTACTATTAATAAATATACATACACACATACTCCTCACACACACACACACACACACACACACACACACACACACACACATATATATATATATATATATATATATATATATATATATAACACAATATCTAATTACATATATATAGCTTACAACTTATAATATATACATATATATGTACACAATATTACATATTACAATATAGTATCATATATATACATAGCTACAACCATATAAAATATGTACATAATAAATACATAGTAACATACACACACGGACATAGTATATATATATATATATATATATATATATATATATATATATATATATATATATATATATATATGTATATATACATATATATATATATATATATATATATATATATATATATATATACATATATGTATACATATATATATATATAATCATACAATAATATGTAACACACATTATATAAATATAAATATAACAACATATAATTATCTATTGAACATATACATACTACAATATATAATTATACTTACATGTAGAAGAATAGCTACATAACAATATATACACATATAGTATATATATATATATATATATATATATATATATATATATATATATATATATATATATATATATATATATACACTCCTCCATGACTAAGAACGCAAAAGAATTAGATCTACCAACAAATTACACATCTCATGGAACGTATCACTCCGTATCCCACTAGATCTAGGATACACATGCGACACGAGTCCACCACACATCCAAACGTACGTCGAAGGACACGAACAAGTCATATATATTATTTATGAACAATACAAAGAGTCAAATACAAATCTACGTATCCGTGTCAAAATGTGACATGCTCAAAGTCCCGTGTCGGAGAAAAAACTCCCAAATTAACACATATCACCAAAATGTTGGGATACGACCTACACGTACCCAATTATGGACACGACACTAGCCCCAAACACACAAGCACATGCCAAATTGATCTATAGGACCAATTGACACATACAACTATTGTCAATCTTGGAATTCTCCCAAAATTGACATAAAAAGCACCATAACTTTCTCAATAGGCCTCCTATGAACACAAAACCAAATCCTATGGGTAGCCTATGCATATGGGTTGATTTTCCATGGTTAAATCTCAGATTTAGAACCTAATTTAAGAGAAAAAAACTGAATTGTATCTATTGGGAGATGGATTCCCAATGTAACATCCAAATATGATGAAATTGGCCTCCAACTTGTAGATCCTTGCTCCTCTTTGTAGATCATTGCTTCCTCTTTCTAGATCCTTACTCCACTAGTCTCCAATGGTGATTTGTGAAGGAATTAGGATAAAATTTGGTAGGAAAATGAAGTGGGAATGAAAGAATTTGGTTGAGGAAATTTCTAGATCTAATTTTTAAATGAAAAGATGAGAGAAATAGTTCCGCCCCTCTAAATAGGCCGGCCCCCCTTTCCCCATCCTCAAGCTACTATGAATTGTCCAATCTACCCCTTGGGGTCTCTCATGAAGAAATAATTAAGGAGGGAAGATTCTAGTCTAATGGTTTAATTAATTTTAATCCATCTCCTTAACAATGGGCTTTCTAAATGGGCTAAATTCTAACAATTAATACATGTTGGTCCACGAGTCTAAACTAAACTAGTTAGGTCCCTAACATAAGGGTAATTATAAGGGCACTACACATTTTACTCGGGGCTAGCCCATTGAAAATTTAAAAAAAATTACAAGTTTGCCATCATGAAAGTTA
The DNA here is from genome assembly GCA_036927795.1 of Iris macrosiphon. Taxonomy (NCBI): domain Eukaryota; kingdom Viridiplantae; phylum Streptophyta; class Magnoliopsida; order Asparagales; family Iridaceae; genus Iris; species Iris macrosiphon. The sequence continues at coordinate 166,839,346 of JAYESA010000013.1, read as the reverse complement.
CTCGGGGCTAGCCCACTGTTATAATCAGGACTGTCAAAATTTTGACAGTCCTACCACTTGGAAGGACTGTCAAAATTTTGACAGTCCTACAAATTGTTAGGACTGTCAAACCCATTTCCCAAAATTACAAGTTTTCCAAAGTTACTTGGGGCTAGCCCAAATTGTTATAATCAGGACTGTCAAAATTTTGACAGTCCTACAACTTGGAAGGACTGTCAAAATTTTGACAGTCCTACAAATTGTTAGGACTGTCATAATTTTGACAGTCCCACAAGCTATGTGGACTGTCAAAATTTTGACAGTCCTAATTTTAACCCACTGAAAATTTTATACAAAACTAGGACTGTCAGGATTTTGACAGTCCCACAAACAATGAGGACTGTCAAAATTTTGACAGTCCTCATTTTAATTGTCAGGATTTTTTTTTAAGTTTATTTCTATTTAGTTAGTTTTGGATTTTGATTTTTTTTATTTAGTTTAACATCCAAAATAGAATATGTTATCATTGAACCCAAAAAAAAAAATCTACCGTACGAATATTACGTCTGCCGTCGATCAGACTTCAAACGGCCATAACTATTTGTTTTCAAATCGTTTTTCGTCACACAATAGGTCTATTTGTATGTTTTCGACGAGAGTAACACAATTCGTGTAGAGAGAATTTTCATCCGAAGTAAGACGTACATATTAAAGGCAAAAATATAAAATATAAAACTTTAAAGTATAATAACTTTTGACTGGGAGATCGAAACAAGCTCCAGTTTGAGCCAAAATGACCTTATGGAAAAGTACTTCGGGATAAACCGTTTCACCGTTTGACGGACTTTCCAAATTTTTAGAATCGCAAAAAAACGATGTTTCGACCTCCAAATTTTACTTTTGGTAATTTTTTTTTTTTTTACAAAATACTTTATGTACCAATAATAAATTTACTATTTTAAATAACATAATACTTTAACAAATTTTAAGGATAGAAAATTTAAGGATATCTTGAAATTGGCCCCCCCAAAAATTAACAAAAATAAATTAACAGAAAAAAAAATTTTAGGACTGTCAAAATTTTGACAGTCCTACCAATGGGAAGGACTGTCAAAATTTTGACAGTCCTACCAATTTGTAGGACTGTCAAAATTTTGACAGTCCTAAAAATTCAACATACATTTTTAGGACTGTCAAAATTTTGACAGTCCTTCCAATTGGTAGGACTGTCAAAAGTTTGACAGTCCTAAAAATATATGTTGAATTTTTAGGACTGTCAAAATTTTGACAGTACTTCCAATTGGTAGGACTGTCAAAATTTTGACAGTCCTAAAAATCAACATATATGTCAAATTTTGACAGTTCTTCTATTTTTTCATTTTCTTTTTTGGTTTTGACGGCGACGACGACGGGAGGCGCGGCGACGGGAGGCTGCGGTGGAGGACGGGGGAGGAGGCGGAGGAGGACGGCGGGAGGGGGGAGGGCTCCGGTCGGGTGGGGAGGGTTTGGGAGGGTTTGGAAGTAGTGGGCTAGTATGAGTAAAATGTTGGGTTAGTATAAGTAAAAGTTCCTCTTTAGTGGGCTAGCCCCAAGTAAATATGGTAGTGCCCTTATAATTTGCCTAACATAAGTCCAAAATAAATAACTAACCTCTAACAACAATTAAATAGTACAATAATAATTATTTTCATGCACAATATTTAATTAAATATGAAAATACTAAAATAATCTTTCATAGAAAATGTGGTAGTGACATTACCAAACAGATTTTGAAATAGCTTTTATTAAAAGCGCAAGCAAACATTACTAGGAATCCAAATCTAGGCTTAGCGATGATTACTTATTATTTATTTTTATTGAAAAGAAGTGGATAAATAAAGTGGAGTGCAACTCAAAGGAGCTATTTGATAGTAACAGTTATTACCTTTCTATTTAGATAAAGATATTTTATATCCCCTACAAAAATCTGTCCAAAATATATCATATTACATTAATTCTACTATTGGCATTGTGCACAGTTCTCTATTCTCCAACAAAGCCAGACACACTGATAATCCGGACTGCTCATCACCATCCGAAGTACCAAGAAACCTAGATACGACTGGAAGGAATTAATGCAGCCAACAAACAGTTCAAATAAGCAAGAAAAACTTCCATTACAAATCAGATTTTCCCTTCGCAGAAAGTCTAAAGCATGTAGAGCATGGCCATTAAATCATAGTTTTGAGTATCGGCGGCAGTCAATCCCAATCTGATACGACCGATACCGATATGATTTGGCATGTCCCAATACGATATCGACCGGACCGGTGTTGATACTGATCTTTTTTCCAAGCAAATCGATTGAAGAAATTAAATAAAAAGGTCATAAAAATATAGTAAAATTGTAAAATCATATAAACAAAAAAAAATTATTTATCACAAAAAACCAATCAGTAACTGTAGGTATTATTTTATTCAATTTTAAAACTATTTAAAAAATACACATAAAATACTTAAATTTATTGCTAAATCTATAAAAAAAATTCCAAATTTTTAATAATTTGTTATAATTATTTACTTTTCCATACCAAAAAAATCTGATATTTCGATCCGAAAGTGCTGATATGGCTGATCCCGATACTCAAAAGGAAAGGTCCAGTGCCAATTTCAATTATGCGAACCTTGCATGAAATACATAGTTAATATTACTGCATCATGTGCATCTACGTCTCAATCGTCTCAATCGTTCCTTACATGTATAATTTAAGGTTAAACAGTATACTGTATCTGGTACAATCAAATTACAAAGAGAAGCCAACATGACAAAGACTGCACTGCTATTCATAAATAGCCATTTAAGAGCGGCTCAGATACTCCACTTCTCACATGCCCCAAACCGCATGACCACTAGCAATCTTGTTGTTTGGTCTGGAGGTCAGCTCGTACAATATACGCGAAAAGGTATCGGAATACCTTCCGTCGGACAGGAGTATCTCCGCGAAAGTAGACTCGTGAGCGGCGAGCAGAGGCCTGTTTTGAGGCTCCGAGACCAAGTTCTCCAGAACCATTGCAGCTTTCCTGCAGACTTCAGGTACGGGATGTGGCGTCTTCACGACCTTTAGCAGTCTATCGACAGCCCTGAATGAGTCGAGGAAATAAGTGCACACATAACATAAGTACACATGACTTGTTAGTTCTGTAGGGTAGAAAGACGAGGTATGGGAGATGGTAAGTACCATCTTTCGCTGGCAAGCTTCAACCTGCAGTCCACATTCACTTCTGCAAGATTGTAAAGTGCTCCAACAGCAGCAGCTTGAGCATCTACGGCTTGTAAGCTCAGAAGATCAACGAGACGTTTGTATATCTAAGGAAAGTTCAGTTATTGTTACTTCATTACTGAAGTTCTTTAATAAGCATACTTAGTCGCTATTCACGAATCCTACATACACATCATATTCACCTATGTGGACAATGCTAGAGGGACACCAATATCTGACCACATGATACGACACCCTATGTGTTGATCATGTGCGTGACAACCGCATTAATGTCATCAACACATAGGCTGCCACATCACGTGGTCAGCAAAATATGGTCAGATTTGGTGTCCCTTTAGCATTATTGCACCTATATACATCATAGTTTACGATTGATTAGTACTAACCTGTGGGGCAGAAGGTAAGAGAAATGGCTCGTTGTCGGGATTTATTATCAGGCGCCCAAGCAACTCAGCAGCAGCACAATGCCATGCCTTGACTGTAGACCCCAGCACCCCCATGATGGCATGAACAACACGTTTTTCTCTGGATAGAGTGATTGTGACAAATTCAGAATCCAGGAACTTTGCTAGCCCTAGAGCAACTAAGAATAATAAATAGAACAATGTCTTTGAGGAATCTTACGTCATTTTTATATAAGATGGCTTTGACGAGCTGAAAATTCGTAGATCCAGCAGCGGTGCTAAATTGACAATTGTCTCAAGAGCATTGGTTACGAGCTCCTCATCTTCTGTTGAATCAAACAAGGTCGCATAAGATGTATTGCATGCAAAAAATCAAGAATGAAGTGGAAAGAATAATGTGAGCATCTGTATGGGTCTTGCAAAATTTGTCTTAACAAAAAGCAGTATCATCAATATAAGACCAGTCCATAATAAATTATTGGGTTTTCCTTACGTGTGATGTGTGTGTTGATCCATCTCTCCACCAAATAATTGACTCAGTCTAACAAGCAAAGAGGGATAATTCTCCCACATCAATCCAAACCCCCCACCCTCTTCTCATTTCATTGCATGAGTAATAAGAGTTGAAGAATGCATTTTACTGTATAATACATGTATCCAAGGATAACACACACAGTTGGCACATCGATTAAGAAAAGTCGTATGCCCTGCCTGGCTATTAGCTTCAATAATGGGGCAGTGAAACAATACATAAAAAGAAGCAGCAGCTAAATGTAGATAGCTCAAACTTTTACCAGTATTATGATCTTCAATGCATTGAAAGATAGTTTCCAAGCAGTGTCTATGTTGGGCCATAATCATCTCATTATCCGGCATGAAAGAGAAATTGCGGATGATATTTGAAGCAGCAACAGCACATTGTTGTTTCTCGGCACGCCCTTCTTCGTCCAGATTAAACAAACCATCCTCTTCAAACCACCACTCAAAGGAACGATCCTTACCCTTACGATTAGGGGTCTCTGTAACAGAACCGCTTCCGCGGCTGCCGTGTGAAAATTTAGTATTTGAAACTCATAGGTATAAATGTAAATGCAGGATGACCAAAGAATGATGTTTTAACATGCAGAGGAACAACCACCAATTAAATATACCAATGATGGGAGAGAGCAGCAGACCTTGTTGCCTCATGTTCATTCCCAAAACCTGTAACCAAAGTGTTTGCACCCAATGTTCTTACTCTTGCAGGCTTCGTATAGTCCTTAGGAAGAGCAATGTCACGCCAATCATCGATCTGGTTCATGACATAATCAGTCTTGCAACAAAGGTAAATAAAATGGAATAGACGTACTAGAGCAGAAAGTTGTGAGATAGAAAAAAAGCATAACAAAGTTATTACATGTAGCAACATATAATCTAATGACGGTTTAGGAGCAATGCCACACCAATCAATAACCTAGTTCATGACATAAACAGTCTAGCAATAAATGCTAAATAAAATGGAATAGTTGTATCAGAGCAGGAAGTTGTGAGATAGTACAAATGAATAACAAAATTATTCTATGACGACATATACCTAACCATAGTTCTTGACCATAATATGATGGAAAGAACTTCATTATACATAATACTCATGATCTCCAAGGCAATATCGACAAGGAAAATGTGCAGTCAAAATTGGTAATATTCTCAAGTAATTATGTTTCATCAAAGAACTTGTGGGTAAAGACAAAATATTTGTCTAAGATGAACAACTACAGTCACCTTAATAAGAAAATATCAGGAACCAAAGCTGCTCCATTCATAATTCAAAAATATTAATATCACAGGTGATGTATGACTGATGATGGGGAATAAAAAATGACAACAGCACCTACCACTTGAAGAAGAGCATCTAAAAGTCCTGGAATCTTGGCAAGAGGAGTTGCATCTCTGCGTAGATCATCCTTTTCTTTGAATGAAAGCAGTGAAAGTGTGTTCAGAGCCCACGTCAACTCACTCTTCAGACCACTTTGTAAAGCAAGAACAATCCTTTTATTGTTCTGTTCTGCAAAAAAGGGTACCAAGTATGGTGTCAATGAGATGCCAAGAATTAATTGTTACATTCACATTTTTAATCGTGTTATCGATGGAAGTTGCACGAATAAACTACAATATTTTCTATAAAGATTGCAATATGATTGGAATGACATTAATGGTAATGCCAATGCAATTACTTAAGAGAGTGACATGGAATATTCCAACTAAAGTAGTATGATGAGGCAGAACAGGTAGATGAGAGAAAAGGCGAAAGTTTGCCATCAAGAAGTCAATAAACAGCAATATCCATCAAGGTAATACTATCATCATCACAATCATCATCCAAGCCTTCTTCCATCACAATGAGGTCTCTATGGCGCATAAGAAAGCTCCAGAGAATTAGTTGACAAAGTTCTTATGATCTGGTTATACAAAATTTATTCATTGGAGACTTGTCTAGAAATTCACACAACAAAAGTACACACAATAAGAGTGTCAATAAAGGAGCTTTTGCATCTTGATAGCTTTTATGGTTACCTTGGATATTGTGATTGGGAAAAAATGTGGATTAGTTCCCAAGGTGGGATAGGTGGTCTCCCGACAACAATGTTTAGATTGTGCACTACCAAGGTTCTAAACGGCGGTAGACGGATGCACGGCGGAAATAGTCCGCCTACCACCGCCTAGGCGGTTGATACATTTTGGACATTTTTTTACTATTTTACCATAGTTTTTTGTATTATATACATATTTTAAGGATGTTTCATGCATAACTATGTTGTAGAACAAAAATTTATTAAGTTTTAGTCTTGTAAAAGTAAACCATAGGCCCATAATGCTTGCAAAAATGTTTGGCCAAAACATCTTGTTAGGTATTATTCCGCCTAGAAACTCACCTACGCCGCCTATGCCGCCAAAGCTCCGTTGGCTGCCTACTCCACCGCCTACCAAAAAGCGGTGCGGAGAGAGACTGCCTACCGCCTAGGCGGTCATGGCGGCAGTCATTTAGAACACTGTGCACTACACAGTTTGTCGTCGTCACCATTGCCTCGCTCACTATACCTCATCAATCCAAGCACAGTCCATATTTGCCCTCCATCGCGAATGAACCAAGTATGGATGTTGTGGCAAGCCATGAAGGTAACAACCCTCAAACCCTCCTTGATAACCGAGCTTCCACTTACATCACCTTCAACCTACATATTCTAGCTTGGTCATGGGTACTGGTAGAGGACTATTGGTGTTTGGGTGTGAAAGTGTATGAAAATGATTTATTATAACAAGTTGTTAAACCAGAACAAAATATATAGTTTTAATATGAAAGCAAATGAGTTCTTCAGGGATAGTTCATGTTGTTATTCTCGAAAGATTATAACCTATGAAGTTAAGCTTTAATGAAAACAAAATGTGCAAAGCTGTAGGTCCTGATGAGGTTTGGTATATAGAAGTGAAAATCTGATATGGTTAACTAATTTATTGAACAAATCCTACAGACCAGGAAAATATAAATAGTGTGAAACTCTGGAAGAGAGTAATTGAGCAAAGCCTAAGAAATTAAACAAGAATTTGTACTGAGGAAAACTAAAATGGAAGTCAATAACTTGTTAAGAAAATTAATGGAAAATAATAGAAAAAAAATTAAGGATCTATATATAATTTTATTGACTTAAAAAAGGTTTATGATGAAATACCTAGGGAGAGAATACGGTGGCTTTTGGAGAAGTAGCATGTTTGTATTAGCTATATTAGGATTATAAAGTATATGAATCATGTTACAACTGTCGTGTAAACCATCGAAAATACTACACCAATTCCCATCAATGTTTGTTTACATCAAGGATCAACACTAAGTCCTTCATATTTGCATATTTGCTTTAGATATGAATGTTTAGGATGAAGTTTCATGGTGTATGATGCTTGATCACGATATTGTACTAGTTGATGGAACTAAAGAAATGTTAAGACTTCTAAAACAGAATTGTGGAGAGAAAATTTGAAATCAAAGGTTTATAAAATTAATAAAACAAAAATAGAGCATATAAAATGTAACTTCAACCAGAGGTCAAAAAGAAACGAGGAAGTCCACCTTGTTGGATAAGAGATACTTGGGAGCAATGTTCGAGATAACAGATATCGTGTTCATATTGGTTTAGGTTTTGAGATATCAGATGTCGGATATTGAAGATATATTGAAATATTGGATATCAATAAATATATATTATATCAATAAATATATCGGATATCAATAAATAAATATATATTATAATCATATTCCAGAAAGCATTGAATAGTTATTTCAATCCACTATGTTTATTATTCCACAATTTGGTAGCCATGAGCCACTACCTAAGACCTATATAGTCTTCTCTGGCACGACTAATTGTTATCCAACAATTTTCCAATTTAATAAGTTAAAGTTTAATATGAGAACCACCATATCTTTTATTGGTGGAATAAGACACTTAGTGTTCTAAATTTTGGCCTAGACGACCGCATACCGCACCGAAAACATCATGTTCGGCAGTCCTAGGCGCCTGTTCGGTCCTATTCGGATATGTTCGACGCCTATGCGGGTCTATTCGGGATGTTCGGCCCTATTCGTCAATTCGGTTTTCAAAAAAAATTTAAATCTTCAAAATTTTCAGATTTGAAATTTCAAAAAAGTTCCAATTTTTTTTTTTCAAATTTCAAAAAATTCAAAATATTCCAAAAGAAACAAAAAACTGTGCGGCCGCCTAGGCGGCCCTCTGCCGCACCGATTCCGCCTAGCAAAATTTAGAACACTGTAAGACACTGGTCTCCCTCCCCAATGTTCCCATTGAAGAAGAAGAAGCAACAATAGAAGCAAATGCAGAAGAACAAGATGCATCAATAGTGAGTAGACAAGAGCTTACCAAAAAGCTTGAGAGAGAGAGAGGAGAGCTTCTTCATTTTCTTCTCCTTAAACTCAAAGAAAATTGAGAGAGAGAGAGAGAGAGAGAGAGTCTCGACACAGAGAGGGAGGTTTCCCTGCGACTCAATTAGAGGAGGGGTGCTCGATCGATCGGTAGAGAGAGAGAGAGAGGGGGGTTTTAGTTAAATGGGTAGGACCCAATCTAACCCGAAAACATAACCCTAACCCTCAAATATGATATTTTCATATATTGGGTAATATCGACTAATATCTTATCGGTCGATATATCAAATTTTGACCGATATATCGCTCAATTTTTTCCAAAACGATATATAAGAGATATATTGCTGATATATGTCGGTTTATGTCTCAAATCGATATATTTGTCGATATCTATAACACTACTCGGGAGGCGATACTTTTTGGTACTTATGATCAGCTTGAGAATGATGTTTATATATAACTAAACATGACAAGTGAAAAGTGCTTTTAGAGTGTTTTGTGATTGCAAGATATGGTTGAAATTGAAAGAAATTTTTAATAAGAAAGTTATAAAATTAGTTATGCTTTATGGATCTCATCTCAGTGCTGGAGAGTAAAAACATGCCTAGAAAATGTGCATAACTAAAATGAAAATGTTAAGATGGATGAATAACAAAAAAATTGAAAGATAGAATAAGAAATGAGCATGTTCCTTGAAGTTAGAGGTGACATCGATTAGGAATAAAATGATAGAAAAATCATCTCAAGAGGTTAGATATGTCCAACATGGAGGAATATATGCAACAATTCGGAGGTGGAGCAGTAACACATATTTATCAAAGGAGCTGCTAATACTAGAAATATGCCTAAACGATTGGATTGAGTTTATAACAAAGGATATGGCTTTTGTTAATGTTACAACGGAGCCCTTAACATAGCTAAATGGAAGAAAATGATTCAAATAGCATACCCCAAAATTTTGGTATGAAAAGCTTTGTTGTTATTGTTATATGCAGCGGCCACCATAGTGGCAGCTGAGAGATTTGCCCTATGTTGCATGAATAGGAATCCAATACGATATGAAAAGGACGTATATGTGTGGTGTTTGATACATATCCGGCTCAGACCGACTGAGATTTGATAGTACACAAGTTTTGGACTGGTCAAGCTTAATAGGACTTGACCACGGGATAAGATGAAAACTCCTAATACCAGGGCAATTCTCATAAATATGAAGTTGCAACAATTAGGAAATGCAATCAGAAACTTATGTACTATCATATCTCAGTCTTCACATTATCTGAAGGATCAAGCAAAAACATCGCAACATAATGGATATCTTGTGGCAAAAGGTTTGATACATCACATCTTTGGATACATGGTAGAATCGGCCCAAAGTCACGAGATCCAGTGTTAATGTACGGCCCACGAAAAGTTGCCTGAGGTGGCAGTGGCTTTGAGGAGTCGATTACAGGTTTATTTCTTGATGTCCTTCAAATCATAAATCATGATTTTCATGAGGGAAAACTCGCACTATAAACAGAATAGTATAAATTTTCGTATTTTACTTGCACCAACCAAGAAGATGGGAAATGATAAGCCGGCAGCTGCAAATAAGCCTGTGGCAAGCACCACATTACGACATTACGAAATCGGGACATTAGTATAATCAGAGCTGGCAAGGATATAGGAAAGAGATATTGAAATAGGTGAATATCAATGACAAAATATAGCTATTGAGTTTATAAACATATTACTTTGTTAAAGAATAAAACAGTTTAAATGTTTAGTTGACTATTGACATGAACACATATACTCCATTTACTACAAAAGGGCCTGTTAGATTATTTCTTTTTCTTTTGTTTCTTTCCGATGCAAATACTTAGCCAAAGACAACTCCTTGGATGCCATATCTGCAAAACTTGATTCTTTAAAGGCAAAAAAAGAAAGAAAGTATCACGTTGTCTTAATATTGACTCATATCATGTGGACTTATGTAGAATATCAAATACTATTAGTAAATACAAAGAAAATGAGCGAGTGAGCCAATGATTAAACCTCAAACCATAGTTTGAAGTATCGGCCGACACCGATCCAATATGGCCGATACCGATACAGTTTGGCATGTCCCGATCCGATACCGACTGATACCCGATACTGACCGATACCGGCATTAGAGGTCTCTTTTTCGGTCAATTCGACAAAAAAAATTGAATTAAAAAGACCAATTAACAAGGGTGTAAAAGTATAGTAAGGTTGTAAAAGCATATAAAAGAGGAAAACTTATCTATCGTATATAAATCAATCGACAATGGTGACTACTATTTCATTCAATTTCAAAAGTACTAAGAAACAACACTGGAAATACTTTAAATTATGCATAAATGTATAAAATATATTTTCTAAACTGTTAATAATTTACTAATAGTCGTTTGCTTTCCGATACCAAAAAATCCGATACTTCGATCCGAAACCGCTCATACTACCGATATTGCTGATCCCGATACTTGTAGGAATGGTTCGATACCGATTCCGATACCGATACTTTGAACTTTGCCTCAAACTCAATGAGAGGGTAAGTCGATCTAAATCAACACTCGAAAAATATGGCCTTCCCACTAAGACTGCTCTGAGGGATTATTTATTACCTACTTGATATGAAAAGAGGCGAGTACTGAATAATCAAAGTGAAGTGAAGCGAAACCGAAGTATTGTGGTTTTAACTACATGAAGTAGCCAAATGCTAAAATATTTTGGCTCTAAGACAGGTGGCGATGGTTTGGGGAGTGAGAATTCGACAACAATTTCAACAATGACATGCATATGTCCTCTTTTTGCGCCCAAGGCTAAACTAGTGATTGTTTGGAGGCACCGCGGCTAGGTGCTAAGTGAAACATTGGGTTGATAAGAGTTAAAATAGACGCCATAAAATCTGAAACCATTATCCCCAAAGTCCCTAAAAAATGAAGATATCACGTCAAAAAAATTATCAAGATTACAAGGCGGCAAAAGATGAATGACTGAGGATCCCTTCAAAACATATTTTGTATAATATGGTTTTCAAGCCATACAATACAATCTTGAATAGCAAGTCGTCTCAAACGTTATGTTCATGCACTCAAGGGCAAACAAGAGCACTGCTCAAGCATAACAATAGATTGACAGCTAAGCTACATTCTTGCAATGCCCAAGGAAATCAATATGAATCGTGTATTGAATTATGGCTTGAATCGATTAGATTGAGTTCTAAGTGAGTGCAAAAAATTTGTGGTATGATTGGAAGTCTATTTGGAGCACATATACGATTGACCCTAAGGATTAAGGAGTATTATTGCTCGATGACTTAAAATAGTCTAAGCTGGTTTTATCTTGAGTGTGGAATAAGTTGATCTTGAATTGAGTTTGACAGATAGCGTATTGGGTGAAACAAATTTGAGTTTGGTGAATGTATGTTTTTCCTAGTTGCACATATATTTGATGAAACTGAGGTATATCGAAGATCAATAGACGTAGACTTGGGGATAATGTGGTTGAACGAATGATGATTGTGTAGCATGATGAATCGTTGAACTATATTGTCTTGATGGATTATAGCTTATAGATTATTGATGGATTGAATAGTAGTATTGGAGTTTCCACTGACTTCCACTGACTAGGTTAGGTAACCTGAACATGGCATGAATATATTTTAGTTAAACTCGGCTTAGCGAATGTTAGAATTCATCGTGATTGATTTAATAGATTTGAAAGGGCTAAATTGATAGATTGTTGGAATTTTGAGTCGTATTATAATCTAGTTGGAATGGATTTGTATGTTTGAAACTATTGATGACTATAAGAATGCCTTGACTTGTGAATTTATTTTAAGTTGATTTTGATTATACAAGTAAATTGGATACATAGAAATCGAGTAAAAGTTATATTGGGATTAGGAGTAAGTTGTGATTGATGAATAAATGAGAAAGGTAAATTGAGATTATGTCTTGTGATTGGTGATTGAGATTTACGAGTTGGGATTAGTGATTGATATTTTTGACTTTGGATTGGTGGAATTTGTCGTACGAATTTAGGATTTAGACTATAAGACTTTTTTGGATTAATTTCATCGATTATGATACAGTTGAGAATATTATTGGGTATACTTATCCTATGAAAAGAGTTTGCTTATGTTAGCGAGCTGGTCTAAGTTGGGTTAAGGCCGCTCATCAGTGTATTTTTCAATGTGCTGACCCTCTCCTCCACAGGTGCGAGGAGTCACTTGACGATTTGAGACATTGGAGCTCGGTTGGCAACTTAAAGCTGTTCGACTGGAAGATATTATCTTTTATTTATAAAGGACACTATGTATGAAAAAAATATTGATTGTACCAGTTTCACGAGTTGTAAGACTTGTGACATCGTTGATTGTAAAAGATACAATGTTTGTAGTCGAGTTGTTCTTTTGGCTTAAGAATCGTTGTAATTTTGCTGCAAATTATCAATAAAGAGAATTGGTTTCATATATCTTGTGTCTATCAACTTTTCTGCTAATTTTCTATTGCAATGACTTTAATTATGAGATTGTTTTATCGATTATGTTTGTTTCTCCATCGTACAAGTGAAATTTAGACTTGTACGACATAACGTTCAATGACGACTTTCGGTTTTGCGAGATCGGGACTTAACATAATGGTATCATATCATGACCCTCATTGTTTCTCTTCAACTCTAAGTTGCATCCGTGATCGAAAGTTTTTTGACCCACTTTGATATTTCGTTGAATGTTCCATACAATAAGTCTAGATATATTATGATTTTTATGTGAATATTTTGTTGACTAGCGATGACTTCGAAGAGCAACAACATATGGTTTGAGAAAACTGTGAGTCAGGATGTTTGAGGAAATGATAGTTTGAATATTTGATGAGCATCAAGATTTCAGTAAAGCTTATGCAGTAAGTTATGAATAACGAATGAAAATGGGTTAAGTTGTTCAAGTGGAATGGTTACAGTTGGATTTCAAGTAATTGTCAAGTGGTAGGAAAGTGGATGTTATGTTTGTGATCGTTGAAATCACTGTAATAAAGATTGTCCGGAAGGAACACTGACTTAGTGTGTGGAAAAAAAAAAGTGCTTAGTAGGTTAGTTCCTTGAGTGGTGTATTGGGTATCCGTAGTGGTGTATGCTTGATTCTGATATTGATAAGCATGTTAGTATTAGATAGAGTAGTACTAGGTCTCAGTTTAGAGTTATGTCTGAGTAGATGTGATTTCGAATGTCCTTTGTTGAATTGGCTCGAATGGTCAATACTAATTTTGGCAGATTAAGATAGTATTTGATAAAAATTTGAATTTATGAAATAGATGACTTTGAATGAAAAATTAATACGAATCGTGTATTGAATTATGGCTTGAATCGATCTGATTGAGTTCTAAGTGAATACAAAGAATTTGTGATACGATTGGAAGTCTATTTGGAGCAAATATGATTAAACCTAAGGATTTAGGAATGTTATTGCTTGATGACCTAAGATAGTCTAAGTTGATTTTACCTTCAGAAGGAAATAAGTTGATCTTGTATCGAGTTTGGCAGATAACATTGGTTGAAACAAATTTGAGTTTACCGAATGAATATTTTCTCTAGCTGCACATATATTTGATGAGACTGAGGTATATCGACGATCAATAGACGTTGACTCGGGAATATTATGGCTGGACGAATGATGATTGTGTAGCATGATAAATCGTTGAACTATATTGTCTTGATGGATTCTAGTTTATAGACTATTGATGGATAGAATAGTCGTATTAAAGTTTCCACTGACTTGATTAGGTATTGATTAGGTAATCCTGAGCATGGCGCCATGGCATGAATGAATTTTAGTTAAACTCGGCTTAGTGAATGTTAGAATTCCTTGTGATTGATTTAATATATTCGAAGAGGCAAAATTGATGAATTGTAAGAATTTTGAGTTGGTCTACGATCTGACTGAAATGTATTTGTAAGTTTGAAACTATTAGTGACTGCAAGAATGTCTCGAATATGTAGGTTGATTTTAAGTTGACTTTCATTATACAAGTAAATTGGATATATAAAATCGAGTACAAGTTAGATTGAAATTGGAAGTAAGTTATTATAAATGAATTATTGAGAAAGGTAAATTGAGATTATGACTTGTGATTAGTGATTAAAATTTACGACTTGAGATTAGTTATTGTAATTTACGACTTTGAATTGGTAGAATTTGTCGTACGAATTTAGGATTTAGACTATAAGAGTTTATTGGATTGATTTCATCGATTATGATATAGTTGAGGATATTGATGGGTGTAGTTACCTTAGGAAAAGATTTTGCTATATAGAATTCAACCCTTATATTTTGACGATGCTTATGTTAGCGGGCTCGTCTGAGTTGGGTTAAGGTCGCTCATTAGTGCATTCCCTAATGTGCTGACCCCTTCATCCATAGGTGCGAAGAGTCGTTTGGACGATTTGAGGCATTGAAACTCGGTTTGCAACTTGAAATTGTTCGACTAGAGCATGTTATATTTTATTTTATAAAATACATAATGTATGGAACAATGTTGATTATACTAGTTTCACGAGTTGTAAACTTGTGATATCGTTCATTGTAAAAGATCCAGTATTTGTAGTCGAGTTGTTCTTTTGACCTAAGAGTCGTTGTGTAATTCCACTACAAATATTCAATAAAGAGAACTGTTTTTTATATATCTTGTATCTATCAACTTTTCTGCTTATTTTTCGCTGCAATGACTTAGAATTTTGAAATTGTTTTATCGATCTTGTTTTTGCCTTATACAAGTGCAATTTAGACTTGTAAGACATCACGTCCAGTGTCGACTTTCAGTCCTACGGGATCAGATGTTGTTGCGGCTCCGCTGCTATGGAAGAGGAAATGCGAGCACTTCGGAAAAATCATATATGAGACTTGGTGGATTTGTCTACTGGGTAAGAAAATGGTAGGCTGCAAATGGGTGTTCACAATCAAGGTGAAACCAGATGATACTCTCGATCGTCTGAAAGCTCGTCTTGTGGCAAAAGAATATTCTCAGACGTACAGAGAAGATTATTTTGAGACATTCTCCCCCGTTGTCAGGATGACATATGTGCGAGTGCTCCTAGCCTTAGTTGTCCGCTATGACTAGCCCCTACTTCAGTTAGCTGTGAAGAATGCATTTCTTCATGGGGACCTTGAAGAAGAAGTATTATGTGGGGCAACCTCCCGAATTCGTTGCAAGGGAGGGTAAAGTATGTTATCTACGAAAAGTATTATACGGCCTTAAACAAACACCTCGTACTTGGTTTGGTCCATTTACCCCATGTTGTTACACAACTTGGAATATGACAATCAAAGAAGGATTATTTCGTATTCTACCGGCAAACATCAGTCGGACGAATTCTAATTGGTGTATATGTGGATGATATCGTAATTACGGGGAATGGCAGCCGGGGTAATGCAGAACTGAAAGAGTTTTTGGACAAATAATTTTAGACTAAAGATATGGGAGCATTGAATTACTTCTTGGGAGTCGAAATCACACGGGTTAAACGAGACATTGTAATGTCTCAGAGAAAATATGTTCTTGACATATTAACCGAAGCTGGGATGATGCAAACGAGGGGAGCAACCTCACCCATGGATCCAGGGGTAAAGCTACTCCCCGATGAGGGGATATTGATGAGCAATCCTGATCAGTATCGACGGGTGGTTGGCAAACTTAACTACTTGGCAGTTATGACTCGTCCAGACATTTTTTTACTGTAAGTGTGTCGCGAGTAGATTTATGGCTTCTCCACGAGTTTCGTATTGGTAGGCAGTTCTTTGAATCCTGCGCTATCTAGCTCAGAATCCGGAAAAAAGAAATTCGGATGGAGAATAAGGGACACTCGTCTTGAGTGCTTTACAAATGCTGACTGGGATGCTAGTCTTACAGATAGTCGATCTACATCTGGCTATTCGGTATTTATTGACGGAAACTTAGTATCATGGAAGAGCAAGAAGCAGAGTGTGGTCTCACGATCCAGTTTGAAAGTAGAATACCGAGCTATTGCTCATGGCACGATAGAGGGGTTATATCTGCAGCATCTTTTAAAAGAGCTGGAAGAAGCAGTATCTGAAGCAACAGATATGTGGGGTGATAACCAGTCTGCTATCCATAATGCTACAAATTTTGTATTTCATGAAAGGACGAAACATATTGAGATCGACATACACTTCTTCCGTGATGAGTATCAAAAGGGGATGATAGTGCTTCACCACGTAAGGACCGACGATCAGATATCAGATATCTTTACAAAGTCTCGTTTAGGTCATCGGATTCATTTTCTATGTAAGAAGCTGGACATGATTGATATCTATACTCCAGCTTGAGGGAGGGTGTTAACTATAAGTGTTATTATGTATTGGGCTTCAATCCCACATCGGGTAGGAGAATAAGGAAGAGGCCAATCCTCTCCTATATATATGTGTAATCACTCTCTCAATAATAATTCATCTCATTATTCCCATTCTACAACCACCATAGTGCCAGCTAAGAGATTTGACCTATGTTGCATGAATACGAATCCAATACGATAGCATGTAGTAGTACATTTTGGTGTATATGTGTGGTGTTTGATACATATCCAACTCGGACAGACAGAGATATGATAGCACACAAGTTTTGGACTAGTCAAGCTTCATGGGACTTGACCATGGGATAAGATGATGACAACTCTTAATACCAGGGCATTTCTCATAAATATGAAGTTACAACAATTAGGAAATACAATCAGAAACTTGTCATCAACAAGCTCATGTGCTACATATCCTACTTCGTAACATGACTAAATACTACTGGGTAGCTCTGATTCGACTAAAGTCATGACTCACGTCACGTCACACAGGAGCGGATCTACATGGGGGACGAGTGAGGACAGTTGTCCCCACTGAATTTTTGTTTTCGAGTTAAATATTCATGTTCTTTTTTAGTTTTTTTTCCATCAATTTTATGCTTTGTCCCTCCGAAATTTATAATTTCAATTTCTATATACATATTTACACCAAGTATTACTTTTTCCTTCATAATTTTCTTTTTTGATAATTACATACAGAGAGAAGTCAAACAAATTTTGATAACAATTTTTTTGACTTTCTTTACATTTGAGGTTGATCCCCTATTTTAAATTCATGCGTCCGCCTGCTCACGTACACCATCACTTGAATTAATTGTCGGAAGTCTACTTCTAACAGCACTAAAACTTGGGAATTTTCAATTTTCGGCAATTAGGGTTTTGAATCTGTGCTAGATGTATAATTTTGAAGATTCCGCACGAACTGAGAGCTACAATAATATAATTTATAATTGATTCCACTATACTGATTTCGCCAAAGCTTTATTCGAACTCAGATTCCTAGAACCCTAGGCTATAGCAACCATCCAACAACTACCATCATCATCATTCAGTCGAAACCATAATTATACAATTCCTATAGTTAGTGATCACCAATCAACTACTTCTACAAGCATGTTGGAACGAAAGAGAGAGGGGTTAGGGTTTTTAAGCTGACCGGCGAAGGAGATGGGGAGGTGGAGGGAGGGGCCGAAGAGGGAGGAGGGGGCTGCGGAGTCGGCGGAGAGGTTGGCGCCGACGGCGGTGGCGGCGATGTTCGCGGCGGTGCTCCCGAACGGACGCCCGCGCTTCGCCGGAGCCGACGGCGCGCCGCCGGACGTCTTCGCCAGCTCCCTCTTCTGCATCTTTTCTATATAAAAGGAAAATTACTTCTTCCTCCTCTGCGCCGTTCGGTTATGTTAAATGTCCGGGTTTAAGAAGAAAACGGGTTAACCCGACCCGATTAATAAATGGGTCCAACGAGTCAGCACTCTAGATCCAGTTAAGATCCTTTTAAGAAACTATTTACTTTCACTTGATTTGCACCTAGAAAAAAAAAAGTTTACTGAAAAAAGTTAAATAAAAATTTAAATTATATTAGATTATTTTAAACATATTTATATATATTTTAATTATAATTTTTATAAATATGTATTTAGAATTTTGGATATATGTTTACTTAGATAATATTATTTAGTTTGTTTAAATATAATTTCAATATTGAATATATTTTAGAATTTATTATATGTTCTGGTAATTAGAAGAATTTTAGGTTTTTAATTTTTTTCAACTACGTATAGAGAACACAAAAAACTACGATTTTAAATTAACAAGTGATGATATACATACGACTTAGACGGCTCATATTTTGAGTCGTTTATAAGCCGCATTATAATAGTAGAGATATATTTTATTTTTAAATATATTTATTGTTAAAAATTAGATAAAAATTTAAATTATATTAAAATATTTTAAATATAATTTTAATATATTTTAATTAGGATTTGTTATAGATATATTTTTACAATTTTGGATATGTATTTAGTTAGATTATACCATATACTTAGTTTAAATAATTTGAATATTGAATATATTTTAGGATTTATTATATGTTAAGCTAGTTAAAAGGATTTAAAAAAATTAACTACGTGAGGAGGTAGATATACGGTTAGAAAGATTTTTAATTTTTTTTATTTAATGGAGGATATACATACGGCTTGGACGTCTCATTTTTTAGCTGTTTTCAAGCTGTATGGTAATAGTAGAGAGAGATTAGCGTTTAGACCCTAAATTTTATATCAGTTTAGAGTTTAAGTCATGACATATCCAATTGAAAAATTTTGACCCTTAATTTTTATTTTTGTTTTATTTTTTTATTATACTCATTATTTTATGTGTTAGTTGTTGTACTTGTACTTATGTTCAGGATATATGTTACCATCACTTTTCCATAGAGGGATATTTTTGGCATTTCTATTTATTTGAATATTGTTAATAATAATAATAATAATAATAATAATATATATATATATATATATATATATATATATATATATATATATATATATATATATATATATATATATATATAGTTAGTTAGTTAGTTAGTTAGTTAGTTAGAATAGTTAGTGAATTAGTCCATTAGTTAGACTTAGTGCTAGTGAGTCCAAATGGACCCAACTAGACTTGACTTGACCCATTGATTCAATTAATTAGTTAGTCATGATTGACTCATTAGATTAAGGAGAATGAATAGAATATTTCTTCCATTAGATTAGAATCTTTTTCATAATTAATTAACCCTTCATGATAAATTAATAGGAACATTTTGGACCATGTACATTGACTAATAGGGGGAAGTGTGTGACCGGCCCTATTTGGGAGGGGGGAGTCTCTCTCCTCTTCATTTATTAGTCATTCATCCCAAAATTTGTTCTTCCCTAAATAGATACCAACCTCCACCAAATTTTCCTCATTTTTTTCTCATTCTATACTCATATTCATCATCAAGGAGGCCTAGGAGCTTGGATTGCAAGGAGCACTACTTGGAGATGAGATTCTAGGAGCTTGTGTTCATTTTGTATCCACCCGGAGGAGTTTTATTGGAATTTGACTCCCAATAGGTATAATCCATATTTTTCTTCAATTTTATGGTTAATTTATAGTATTAGACCATTAGGAACCCTTCCATGGCTAAGGACTACCCATAGGAGGAAGAACTGTGTTCTTATTAGGCATATTATGATAGTTACATTGACTTTTATGGCCAAATTAGAAGAAATCCGAATTTAGACCACTAGATATTTGTAGGAATATTTCTTTATTGATTTTAGGATGTGATTCATGATTTAATAGTATGTGTGTGTGTCCATAATTGGATACGAGGAGTGCGTATCACGATACATCATGATACGGTATCATAGGAAGGGTATTTGCATGTATAGTAGGCTTTAGCATGCCAAATTCTTTCATATTGTATTATAATAGCTATTATATATGTTATATATACTATATTTAGTGTTTTAGTTGTGTTTCTTGAGCTTGGGGAGAGTATCTTGAGGTTTAATGAGCGTATCACAAGCGTATCATGAGCTATAGTGTGATACTTGAGAGTGCACACCAAGTGCTTGTTAATTGGTGTGGTGTGTGTGTACCTAGTTTGAGTGTTGTATTTATATGAATACTTAGTGTTATATATATATATATATATATATATATATATATATATATATATATATATATATATATATATATATATATATATATATAATATAAGGGGGTGGTTTGTGTATGGATTTGGAGTTGTATTTGAATAGGGGGGAGTGTTCGGGTACCTGCTGCTACTGCAGTAGTTTATTTGTAGTTGTTGTTGTGGTCAAGGTAGGGGGGATACAAGGTCCATCCAGACCTAGGTTAAGACCAATACAAGTAGAAGCAACAATAACTGAAGAGGGGACTTGGGCAGTGCAGGAGCTAAGGGAGGGGGGCATGTTTGCATTGTAGGTAAGAGAGCAACAACAATTATGAGGTGAGGGGGAGTTGCAAGTCTGAGCAAGCTTGGAGTTCAGAGTAGGGTGTAAGGTGGTGCTCGGGTCTTGAAGTTGCAGGCCAATTTAAGAGCAGCAGTAGCTGCATTGATGCAGCAGCACAACCAGGCATCGGCAACAGTGCCAATGTGTGCAAGTGTGTGTATCTAGGTGAGCACAGATATATCAATGCACATATGTATCAGTGAGTGTGTAGGTTCATGTGTGTGTGTGTGTGTGTATTGGAGTGTCAAGTGTGTCGAGATATTGGTAGGATATGTTATTGTTAGGTAGTCGTTTAGGTAATATTGGGTACCTAGATACTAAGGTATTTTGATAATTATTATATATGTAGTATATATATAGGAGTTATGATATTAAGTTAATGATTGAGTGTAGTTAAGGCATTGTATATATGATACCAAGGTTTTGGGTGAGTTAAGGTATTATGAATGATATATGGGTTAAGGTATTTTAAGATATGAGTAAATGTTAGGATACAAAGCAAGGTAAATAACTCATATACTAAGGTAATACTAGAATATAGATATAACTAGTATAGATATATGTGGTACACATAGATACTTGGTAATATTAGCTAGTATAGCTAATACCTTCAAGGTATGGACCTAGAAACCTAGGTATAGCCTAGTATCACCTAATATTACCTAGTTTAGCCTTGCAAACAACTTAGACGTAGATTTGAACCTAAAATCAAGGTATCGACCTAGTTTGACTAGTATGACCTAGTTTTGACCTAAAAATTATATTTTAGCTTATTTAAGCAAGTTTATTACTCCAATACACCAAATGACATAAAATTTCATATATAGATCAGTGTGACACCAGTTTGGACATCGATTCGCATCCTTTGCTCAGGACCACATGCGAGTACATTCTCTGATAGTTTTCTTATTTGATAGTATTTATGTTACATGTATTTAGTATTGAGATATTTGATTCTTGACACGATGATATACGGATTGGTATATGTGGATCTGTAAACCCCCATATTTTCAAAAAAATATTAAATTGGGATTTTTTACAATTTTCTAGAATTTTCTGGGATTTTTCTGTAATTAAAATCAGGGTTTTAATTATTAAATAATTTTTAATTATTAATAAATAATATTAAAATAATATGAAAATAATATGAAAATAATATTTTTGGGTGTAAAATGAAAAACTGGACTTAGGGTAATTTTTCTGGAATTTATTGGACCCCGGACCTATTTTTAATTACCTAAAAATATTTATTTATTAATTAATTAATTAATTAATTAATTATTAATTATTCATTTAATTATTTATTTATATTTTTTGGCCCATAAAACCCTGCCCAGGCCCGCGGGCTAAAACCCGGCCCATTGGGCCCAGCCCACACGACTCGGGAATTTATTGGGCTAGCTAGTCGGGTCGGGTCCACCCGCACCCGACCCGCAACCCGCATACCCACTCTCCCTTGACCCAGTCCCCGTCCCCACGCGTTTTCCGGTGAGCCCGCGTCCACCGTCGCTCCGGCCGCTCCGCCCGGCCACGCCACCCCTCCCTCCGCCTAACCCGGCCTCGCCTCGCCCCTCATTCCCCTATAAAAACCCCTCCCCTCTCTCTCCTCCGGCCACCACGAACCGCCACCCTCGCCTGACCCTCGCTCCGCCGCCGACCACCTCGCCGCCCGCTGCAGCCCGCCGCAGTTTCTCCTTCTCCCCTCTCCTCCTCCTTCCTCTGCCCGTCCAGCTTCCTCCCCCGCCCCGGCAGCAGACCCGCGTCCCTCGCCTGAGCCGCCCCCGGCGCCGCCCGGCCAGCAAACGCCCCAGCTCCCCCCGGCGAGCCGCCCTCGGCCTCCCTCCACCCTCCTCCGGCCGGCCTCCCCGCCTGAGCTTCGCCGGAGAGCCCCAAACCCTAACCCTAACCCTAATTCCCAATTTCGTGTCGGACACAGCCTGTGTCGTGTCGGACACGACACGGACACGAGAAATTCTAAATTCTCGAGCCCTGTTCAGGTACGTGTAATTTTCTCCTCGCTGTCCCGTTTTCGATTCCGTAAATTGTGTTGCGAAGCCTGTATGACCCTCTCGGTGCCCGGACAAACCGCTCGGGGCATCGCGTCCTGTGGTGATCGCACACCGCGATCCAAAAACAGGAAAAACAACGACCCGATTCACCCCGGAACTGGGTACGCCCCGCCAAACGGGACGACTTGGTCGCACGTGGTCTTCACAGATACGTGCGCGTCGTCGATACGGACGTACGGGATTTCGCGGAAGTCGATTCGGGTGTGCGTGCACACCGGAATCAACGCGTATCCGTGAACATCGCTCCGTATCTGACTTTTCTGAATCGAGCCCTAACTTTGTGTACACACGTCGGATTGAAACGAAACTTGTGCCATCGGACTCGTAGCGATACGCTGGTCCTGTGACCCAAGTTTGGTTCGATTCTGAGAACGTTGACGAAATCGTGTGTCGTGGGCCCCACAAGTCCCGTTCGACGGGCGATTTTGTGATCGGCTCATCGGAATCTAATTCTGGAAGTTCCGTTGGGTTCGTATCATCGTTCCTGACCTGTTGACACTAAGTTTGGTGAATTTGGAGACTTTTGACCATGACACGTTTTTCGGTGCAAAGCGGGCCCACATGCGGACCCCGTTTTGACCCAAAATTGTCGTTGTTGCCCTTGTCTCCAAATTGGACTCAAGGACAGGCGTTTCTAGCTATTTGATATCTTATGAGCATGATGGTAATATTTATTTCAGCATCTGGACACATTTCTGGAAAATTTCCCGAGAACAGAACCACAGTTGGGATCCAAACATCAGGCAAGTACCTGCACTTCACGTTTAATCTTTATATTGTGATAATTAGTTCTTTGCTCTAGTAGTACCATTGAATGTTTACATGTAGTGTTAGAATACTGGATTTCATGTCTTGAATACTGGAGTTCATGTCTTGCTTTTCGTGTCGGGTGGGAGAATACTAGGAGGCATGTAGTTTACCCTTCCCCCTGTTCCTGTCTAATAGCTGTTGGTACGCGACTGTACCATCAGCCGGATCTCGATTATTCCTGTCTAATAGTCGTCTATGACGGCCGGATTAGCCTTATAACCCCCTACATGCCAACTATGTATTCTAAATACACAATTACACACACATAGTTTCTTGTCTTGTTACAGTTACATTTTTTCTGTCTCATTATATTCCTGTCTTGCTCATGTCCCTGGTTTATAGCAATTAATCCTGTTTTACTTATGTTCCTGATTTTTAGTACTTAACTCTTAGATAATTTTACTACTTATTATGCATATTCTTATCATGATACTTAGACAGTTTTTTTTCTACTTGTCATAAATATTTAGTTTAATCTTGTTGTGCATTTGGTACTTTACTCCTTTTCTAACTGGATCCGTTGATATTAGGCGATGATGAGGACTATGCCCCCACCTATTATGGTCCCTATGAGGGAGCAGGTGATACTTTTGAGGAGCCGGTTCCCACTCAGGAGACTACTGCTGAGGAGTAGTTAGCAGTTAGTTATTATTTTCTTTCATCCTAGTACTCGGGTTTGTCCCCGATTTATCTTCTGGTTTTGTATTAACTGTGAATTTGGTTGTCACAAATTAAATATTATGAAATCTTAGCATTCCTATTTTCTGTGATTATCCTTGCCTGTTTATTCTTGTGGATGAGATAGATTTAAATTACCTGGGAATATGATCTAGACAGCGTACTACCGCCGACACTGCGGCGTAGGCTGGACGTACCCACGTACTCGTGTCCAAATATCCGGGTGCGGGTCATGACACATTTTTATGGTGGCCCATGCAGGTCAACGACTAAATTGTTCGGTTTCAACTTCGGGACCGAACAGGCCTGCAATAAGATAAGGATAAGTTTAGGATCTCATCCACTGCTTGAATCGTTCTTGACATCTATCTCAGATTCGAATTAATTCCTTGACTTGCATCCTGCCTTGATTCCTGTACGCCCCTTATCGTTTATTTTGGATGCAGAGTAATGGATCTATCAGCAAGCGACGAGGTTCCTACAAGATCACCACGAGATGCTCTACCAGCACTCGAACCGAGGCCACCTTGGTACCACAAGCAGCACTCTCCCAGCTAGCCCAGCAACAGCAGAGGGCACCACCACAAGGACGCGGACAAGCTTCCGCGATGACCGTGGAGAACGCGCAGACTCTTGGAGTAGCTAATGCGCGTAAGTAATTTGTAGCTGCCGTTTCTAGCATTGTTTAGCTCGTGCCTATTGGTTCGTGACCTCAGCCCCAAACTAGTAATTTTGAACTTGCTAATAACCTGGTATGCTAACTATTGTAGAGTCTTTTGTTATTGTGCTTATTGTGTGTTGTTTTGTGAACTTGAATAATTTGTACCTCCTTCCATCATCATCTAGCGCACTTAATTTTGATGTACTTGACTTATGCTGCTATTTTATAGCCTAGTTTTGCAAGCTTACTCTTTATCGAGCTTGTTCATGACAAGTGTATTATTGGGGAGGCCCACAATAATATATTTCAGAATCAGTGTATTACGGTCTGATCAACCATAGTGCGCTTGATTCGCCCTTCAAAATAATACTTTACGTGGATTGAGATATGTAGTGATTAGTAGACAGGTATACTTGCCCCCCTAAATATGTCCGAGCATATCGTATCAGTTAAATAACTGTACTAATATGAACATGCGAACAAATGATTACCAGAATAGAATTTCAATCCATAAATGCTTGACCATTCCCATTTGAATTCTTTAAACGCCTTGATCCCGATACTTCTATTCTATCACCTCACCCTTGAACTCTTTATTATTGATCTTCGTCTTCCCTTATTTTGGAAAGACGGAATCTTGTGCTTGGAATAAGTTTGATATATAGATAGTACTAGGTATACCCCTCAGGCCGGTCGAATTGATGATGACCCTTTATGATTAAGGGAATACCATAGGTGAAGTGTTGGTGTTAAAAACTTAAGGATTCAATACCATGATTAAATAAGTTGGGACATAGCTTTACTAGTTGTATAGCCTTAGAGGATAGATGGGTAAATTCTAAGTTGGGTAGCGACCGCAATGTTCACCTGAAAGGAACCCTTTAGACTATAATCAAGTGAGATTGGATAGAGAGAACCCTACCATATTTTTAATTTCGAGGACAAAATTTTTATAAGTTGGGTAGATTGTAAACCCCCAGATTTTCAAAAAATATTAAATTGGGATTTTTCATAATTTTCTGGAATTTTTCGGGATTTTTCTATAATTAAAATCAGGGTTTTAATTATTAAATAATTTTTAATTGTTAATAAATAATATTAAAATAATATGAAAATAATATTTTTGGGTGTAAAATGAAAAACTGGACTTAGGATAATTTTTCTGAAATTTATTGGACCCCGGACCTATTTTTAATTACCTAAAAATATTTATTTATTTATTTATTTATTTATTAATTAATTATTAATTTAATTATTTATTTATATTTTTTGGCCCATAAAACCCTATCCAGGCCCGCGGGCTAAAACCCGGCCCATTGGGCCCAGCCCACACGACCCGCAACCCGCAACCCGCATCCCCACTCTCCCCTGACCCAGTCCCCGTCCCGCGCGTTTTTCGGCGAGCCCGCGTCCACCGCCGCTCCGGCCGCTCCGCTCCGCTTCGCCCCGCCACGCCACCCCTCCCTCCGCCTAACCCGGCCTCGCCTCGCCCCTCCTTCCCCTATAAAAACCCCTCCCCTCTCTCCCCTCCGGCCACCATGAACCGCCACCCTCGCCTGACCCTCGCTCCGCCGCCGACCACCTCGCCGCCCGCTGCAGCCCGCCGCAGTTTCTCCTCCTCCTTCTCCCCTCTCCTCCTCCTTCCTCCGCCCGTCCAGCTTCCTCCCCCGCCCCGGCAGCAGACCCGCGTCCCTCGCCTGAGCCGCCCCCGGCGCCGCCCGGCCAGCCAACGCCCCAGCTCCCCCCGGCGAGCCGCCCTCGGCCTCCCTCCGCCCTCCTCCGGCCGGCCTCCCCGCCTGAGCTCCGCCGGAGAGCCCCAAACCCAAACCCTAACCCTAATTCCCAATTTCGTGTCGGACACAGCCTGTGTCGTGTCGGACACGACACAGACACGAGAAATTCTAAATTCTCGAGCCCTGTTCAGGTACGTGTAATTTTCTCCTCGCTGCCCCGTTTTCGATTTCGTAAATTGCATTACGAAGCCTGTATGACCCTCTCGGTGCCCGGATAAACCGCTCGGGGCATCGCGTCCTGTGGTGATCGCACACCGCGATCCAAAAACAGGAAAAACAACGACCCGATTCACCCCGGAACTGGGTACGCCCCGCCAAACGGGACAATTTGGTTGTGCGCGGTCTTCACAGATACGTGCGCGTCGTCGATACGGATGTGCGATATTTTGCGGAAGTCGATTTGGGTGTGCGTGCACACCGGAATCAACGCGTATCCGCGAACATCGCCCAATATCCGACTTTTTTGAATCGAGCCCTAACTTTGTGTACACACGTCGGATTGAAACGAAACTTACGCCATCGGACTCGTAGCGATACGCTGGTCCTGTGACCCAAGTTTGGTTCGATTCTGAGAACGTTGACGAAATCGCGTGTCGTGGGCCCCACAGGCCCCGCTCGATGGGCGATTTTGTGATCGGCTCATCGGAATCAAATTCTGGAAGTTCCGTTGGGTTCGTATCATCGTTTCTGACCTGTTGACACTAAGTTTGGTGAATTTGGAGACTTTTGACCATGACACGTTTTTCGGTGCAAAGCGGGCCCACATGCGGACCCCGTTTTGACCCGAAATTGTCGTTGTTGCCCTTGTCTCCAAATTGGACTCAAGGACAGGCATTTTTAGCTATTTGATATCTTTTGAGCATGATGGTAATGTTTATTTCAGCATCTGGACACATTTCTGGAAAATTTCCCGAGAACAGAACCACAGTTGGGATCCAAACATCAGGCAAGTACCTGCACTTCAAGTTTAATCTTTATATTATGATAATTAGTTTCTTGCTCTACTAGTACCATTGGATGTTTACACGTAGTGTTAGAATACTGGATTTCATGTCTTGAATACTGGAGTTCATGTCTTGCTTTTCGTGTCGGGTGGGAAATACTATGAGGCATGTAGTTTACCCTTTCCCCTGTTCCTGTCTAATAGCTGTTGGTACGCGACTGTACCATCAGCCGGATCTCGATTATTCCTGTCTAATAGCCGTCTGTGACGGCCGGATTAGCCTTATAACCCCCTACATGCCAACTATGTATTCTAAATACACAATTACACACACATAGTTTCTTGTCTTGTTACAGTTATATTTTTCCTGTCTTATTATATTCCTGTCTTGCTCATGTCCCTGGTTTATAGCAATTAATCCTGTTTTACTTATGTTCCTGATTTTTAGTACTTAACTCTTAGATAATTTCACTACTTATTATGCATATTCTTATCATGATACTTAGACAGTTTCTTTTTTACTTGTCATAAATATTTAGTTTAATCTTGTTGTGCATTTGGTACTTTGCTCCTTTTCTGACTGGATCCGTTGATATTAGGCGATGATGAGGACTATGCCCCCACCTATTATGGTCCCTATGAGGGAGCAGATGATACTTTTGAGGAGCCGGTTCCCACTCAGGAGACTACTGCTGAGGAGTAGTTTGCAGTTAGTTATTATTATTTTTCATCCTAGTACTCAGGTTTGTCCCCGATTTATCTTCTGGTTTTGTATTAACTGTGGATTTGGTTGTCACAAATTAAATATTATGAAATCTTAGCATTCTTATTTCCTGTGATTATCCTTGCCTGTTTATTCTTGTGGATGAGATAGATTTAAATTACCTGGGAATATGATCTAGACAGCGTACTACCGCCGACACTGCGGCGTAGGCTGGACGTACCCACGTACTCGTGCCCGAATATCCGGGTGCGGGTCGTGACAGGATCCCCGTCATGAGATATTCTTCTCCGTGATTACTTTATTATTACTTCGTGGTTATACATGTAGATCGTGATCCGTGTGCATGATATTATAGACCGTGTATCGTGATTACAGTGTCAGAATGTGTCATGATTTGGATCCGTGTACTAGTCGGGGGCAAGAAAAGTATTAGTGGATATGCGATTATACCTTATAGACCGTGCAGTAGTGTAGACCGTGACAACTAGAGGATCATGCACTTAACGTATGTTTGAGCTAGTTCCCTTTATTTATAGACCGTGTTAGGCCCAAGCCAATCACATATTGTACTAATATTTCAAGGCACTTATTGTTATAGTTCTCTTTTACTTCCAGTTCATTATATTGATGATTCCTATCATATTGCTCTGAGTTACTTATTCCATTACCTACCGTGATATTCTATCAAGTAGTTATGTTATTTATCTCAGTTACTGTAAACTCCCTCGACCAGATTTCAGTAATTTAGAATTATTTTAGTTAATTAGAATTATTGCAACTTTTTAAATTTTATTCTGCTTACATATCCTATTGACTTGTACACCTGTCCTTTACACATTTAATTAGGACACTGAACTAGCTGTTCAATCCAAACAAGTTCATATACCTGTCCTAGTCATGTTAGACTATTTTCCTGAATTTTGTGCAACTCACAGATGCTTTATTTTGAGCCTCGTTTGGGACGCACAAATATCATTACAAAAGTCCGTATTTATTTCCTATTTAATTTTCTGCTCTTTATCCATCTCTGTACCCCTAGAGATTTGAGGCCCAACCTGCACCAGTTTTGCCCAAACAAAAATACGATAATATTCTACTCTAATTATACTACAATTAGTGTATTGACACCGTAGAAAAATTATGATCCTAACTGTCCCTAAATAATTAGTGAACATCGTGCGCAGTATTTATTAATTAATAAATACGGTGATCTGTATCACTCAGAAACCAGACCCTGCCCCTGCCCAGGCTCACCCCCACACTTTCCAAGACACTCCCCCAGCTTTTCCCCTTATTTCTGTATAATTCAGTATTTCTAGGAATCCGTGTTTTAAATCAGAGAAATTGCGTAATTACGCAAAATACCAATTTTAGGACTTTTATGCAATTTAAGAAAGTTCAAGGGTTTTTATGCAAAATTTATGTGAGGTGGCATAACCTCATTGGCTAGCAACCCTAACCCTGCATGTGGCACTAAATATTCTGGAAATATCAGCTAAAAATATCCTAAAAATTAAAATTACTAAAATACCCTAAGATTTCCAACTATTTACCAAACTGCCACTCCCCTAAAAACTATTTAAACCGACCCCCTCCCCCCTTTCAACCCTCACAGCCACCACCCTCAGCCACCACCGGCCACCCCACTCCGGTGAAGCCCTCGCCAACTCCCCACCTCCCCTCCGACCAAGCCCCACCACCTCCGGCCGCCTGCTCCGCCGTGGGCAGCTGCCACAGACCCGAACCCCCACCCTGTCCACAACTGCCCCAGCACCCCTGACCGCCCCTCCCGACCGCCTCCGACCGTCATGGACCACCGCCACCACCACCACTCGACTCACCCCGACCCCCTCTACCGGACCACCACCCTCCCACCGCTCCACGACCTCCCCTCCGCCGCCGGCAGCCCCCGCAGTCCCTACTTCTCCCTAACCCTAACAGCTACCCCTCACCTCCGATCACCTCCAGCCACCACCACCGCCACCGTAGATCCCCGCCACCACCACCAACCTCACTGCCACCCTCCCCTCCGTCGCTTCCCCACCCTGCACCGCCGCCTCCTCCGCCTCAGCCGCCGCCGTAGCCTCCACAAGCTGCTGCTGCTGCTGCTGCTGTTGCTGACAGCAACAGTTGCTGCTACCGCTCCTCCGGCCAGCCACCGCCACCTCCGCCGTCGTCCTCCCGCCGGCGACAAGCCAAGGCCCCCACCTGTCAGTTAGGTATACCCCCTAACCCTATCTATACGTATATATGTATAAATACTTATATGTATATATATATGTATATATATATGTATATATATGTATATTTATATATATATGATAATATATAATATATATTATATTAATATACTGTATAAATACAATATATTTATACTGTATATATATATATATATATATATATATATTACTATTATATATTATATATGTATATGTATACTACTATTATATATGTATATATATATGTATATTTATGTATATCTATGTATAATTATATATATATATATATATATATATATATATATATATATATATATATATATATATATATATATTATATGTATTATATTACTTATATATATAATTATACATATATATATAAATCAGTGTTATATATACACTACTATATATATTATATTATATATAATACCATATATATTATATACATATACTTTTACATTTCTGCATTTTCTTTCATGTATTATATATATATATATATATATGTATATATATATTATCTATATATAATATATACTATATAATATAGTACTGGATAATACAGTACATATGTATTTATATATGAATTTAAATTCCTGCACTATCTTTTTATTTTATTATAATATATATATACATGTATATATATATATATATATATCTATGTATATATATATTATCTATATATAATATATACTATATAATATAGTACTGGATAATACAGTACATATGTATTTATATATATATATATATATATATATATATATATATATATATATATATATATATATATATATATATATATATATATATATATATATATATATATATATATATATTTACATTCTGCACTGTCTTTTCATTACTATATATATATGCTATATAAATATATATATACTACTATATATACTATATCTATATGTATATATATACTCTATATATATATATTGTCATATATGTACATAAGTATATATATTGTTACATTATACCCATGATATTCACGAACCCTGTATGTTTTAACAGAAAATATCTCCAGCACAGCCAGTGACCCTCTGTCACAAACACCCTTAAACTTGACTGTGAGATCAAGTTTTCAACACTATCAGGGAGTAGGCAAGTATACCTTGCCAAGTTTACTGTTTAAATTCAAATATTGTTATTTGTTATTTTTTCTGAATTTCATATGAATATGAGTACCTGAGATTGCCTTGGGTACAGTCAACAGATACGTTGACACGTAGTGTAAATAACTTAGTTTACAGACTTACCAAACAACTGTGAGAGTATCTTAATATTCTCCTAGATCCTGTCACGGGAACACGCAACAAGGTTGCATTACATATTGGGATGCACGCTGCATATTTGATTAGCTACCAGTACGTATGACTTGCATCACGGCTTAGCATAAAATCAGGAAAAGTACGACTTGACATTTAGTTACATTGGGTGAAAAAGATAACTAGTAGACATATGGGACACCCCCTCCTTATATTGTTATACCTTCGTACCATGATGGTCGATTGCAGAGTGCCCTTGAGTCAGGGGGCATATGACACATATACTAGCCAGTCACCACGATTGGTGAATTAAGTCAGCATATGTCTAGCCGACACATTCCCATACGTACTACAAGGTCTTTATTTGCATTTCACTTAGATGGTTAGCATCCTGTGTTTATTTATTTATTAATTCAGTATTTACATACATGGCATGTCATTTTTCTGTATCTTGTTATGTCCCACTGAGGACCTGGTTCCCTGCCAGATTTAGACCAGGCTTTCTACCCCACGGTGTACGGACCTGATCAGGAGACTAGGTGTGCTACCGAGGAGGAGTTAAAGGAGACACCCTCAGAGTCTGCCTGGACCTAGAGGCTTGCTTACCTAGAGATGGAGCTGTTTTCCCCAGATAGACGCTACTTAGTCTATCTTATTTTTTTGCGCTATTATTAGCTTTTGTTATGGGCTTGTTCCCATCAGATGTACTATGACTTTATCAGACTCAGCTTTATATATATCAGCACTTATTTCCTGACATTTTGTTGTGGATGAGATATATTTTACCTGTATTAGACTTGTAGTATTTTAGGACAGCGTAGCACGTTCCATTGGGTCCATTAACATGGATTAAACCCTTAGTGACGTGTCAGCTGGCCAATGACACGTGACCTAGTTCCTGACATTTTCGGACTGGGGCGTGACATGGTTTTAGTGGTGGCCCATGCAGGTCTCTTTAATTTATTGCTAGTGGTATGATGACATGCCCAGCAAGCCTGCAATAGGATAGGAACACTAGGTCTCATCCATACTGACACCATCCTTAAAAAAAAAAAATTATTGCATCCTGCCTGATTATCATTTATTATCATTCCTTCATATTTTTTTAATTATTCCATTTTCTTCAGAAATATGGACATACCCGGGAAACCTGCAAATGATGGGGCTGACCAAGCAACAGACCCCTCGCCAAGTGTCCAAGGAACCCCGTACAATCATCAGAACTCTACACAGGAGACAACACCAACACCGCAGGCGGAGACACCTTTGCCTCCACCTCCAGCCCTTCCTACTCTGATGCCACAGCTTGAGGGACAGTCTCAAATGTTCCAGTTCCTCCAAGCTATGTTGCAGACTCAATGGCAACAGACTGAAGCCCTGAGACAGTCTCAGTGGCAACAGACTGAAGCCTTGAGACAGACCTTGATGACGGCTTTGGAGAGAACTACTGCCCCGGCACCAGCATCTGTCCAACCAGTGGGCACAGTCCGAGGTTTCCACCAGATGAGCCCGAGAACCTTTAAAGGCAGCGAAACCCCAGAGGAGATCTCAGACTGGATCTCCAACACCGAAATGCTGCTGGAAGGCTCACAACTCTCCCCCGACCTATGGATGACCGTTGTGAGGGCCCAACTCCTCGGCAACGCCCATCACTGGTGGGAATCCATAGAGCGTAGTGTCAGCAAAGACCAGACTTGGGAACAATTCTTGGAGCACTTCAATGCCAAGTACTTCCCCGCAACAGTCCGAGATGCCCTATATTCTCAGTTCCTGCACCTGGAACAAGGGAACATGTCCGTCGATGCCTACGATGCAGAGTTCTGCCGACTTAGTCGATTCGGTGCCATGCTGATACCGAACGAGTTAGAGAAGGCCAAGAGATTCCACCGCGGTCTCACCCTAGAGCTCCAGAGATATACGACGGCTCAGTCAAGGATCTCCTATGATGAGGTTCTTACAGAAGCAAGGGTGTAAGAAGCAATTGGCCGAGGAACAAGACGCCCGAATCCAACCTTCCTGGCCAAAAACCAACAAGGAGCAGGAGGACCTATCCGCCGTCCAAAAAATCAGACGCAGCAGACGACGGGACCCTATCAGAAGAAGGAGCTCCCGACTTGTCACTTTTGTGGCAAGAAGGGGCATTTTGCCAATGACTGCAGAAAGAAGCTAGGATTATGCCTAGTATGTGGAGCTAGCCAGCATATGGCCAGAGACTGCCCACAACGCAAAGATGCAGCACCTCAGCACGGACAGAACCCCGGAGCACAAGCCCAGAAGATGTTACCCTCAACATCTGGAGGATATCCGAGGGGAGCACCCCTGGCCACTCAGGAGGCCCAATTCAACAAGGCTAGACAACAATCTGGAGGACAAAGGCACGGGCAGGCCTTTGCTTTAGCTGCAGTTACAGAAGAGCCAGAAGGTGAAACCATCACAGGTACCATTTTAGTTACATCATTACCTGCAACCGCATTATTCGATTCTGGGGCTACACTGTCTTTCATATCTAGTAGTTTCGTAGCCATGCACAAACTCGCCACTTCCCCACTGCCTAAATATTGGAAGATACTTACTGGAGGAGGCATTGTTCTAGTTACCAACATTATTGAAACATGTCCGGTAGTCGTTTGTAGTAGAGGACTAAGAGCGCGATTTTTGGTACTTCCAATGCCAAATTTTGATGTTATCTTAGGCATGGACTGGCTAAGCCAGAACAATGCTATCCTAGACTGCCGAAAGGGAAGTGTTACCTTTAGACCCCCAGGTCACTCGGAGTTCGAATACGTACGAGGCACCATCGAGCAAGGAGTAGGCCAGACTCCTAGAGCTTACATGGCGATGGAGACAGCACTCCCATCAATTATAGCAGAGTTCGAGGACATATTCCCGGAGGAATTGCCAGGCCTACCGCCTGACAGAGAAGTAGAATTCATTATTGAGTTGATACCCGGAGCTGCACCGGTATCCTCAAATGTGTACCGACTGGCGAAGAAGGAGCTTGACGAGCTGAAGCTTCAACTGGAGGAACTACAAATCAAGGGATTTGTTCGTCCTAGTGCATCACCCTGGGGAGCACCAGTGCTGTTTGTACCAAAGAAGGACGGGACATATCGAATGTGCATTGATTACAGAGCCCTCAACGCTTTGACAATCAAAAACAAGTACCCCTTGCCGCAGATTGACGACATGTTCGATCAACTGACAGGAGCCGTTGTATTCTCAAAGGTGATGCCGTTTGGACTTACTAATGCACCTTCTGTATTCATGAACCTGATGAACAGAGTCTTCCACCAATATCTGGACCAGTTCATGGTAGTCTTCATCGACAACATCTTGGTGTATTCAAAGAGCCACGAGGAGCATGAAGAGCACTTGAGACTAGTGCTAGAGACGCTAAGACGGGAGAGCCTTTATGCTAAGATGAGCAAGTGCGAGTTCTTCCTTGATCGTGTCGCTTTTCTTGGACACGTTATCACAGGAGAAGGCATCTCGGTGGACCCAGCAAATATTTCATCTGTAGAGACATGGCCAACTCCGACCAACGTCTCAGAGGTGAGAAGCTTTCTAGGACTTGTCGGATATTACCGGAGGTTCGTAGAAAATTTTACAAGAATCGCGGAGCCGATTACCCGTCTTACCCGCAAGGAGCAGGAGTTCATATGGTCTGAGGAATGCCAGACAGCTTTTAATGAATTGAAGAAGCGTCTGACTACAGCCCCCATCTTGACTATACCATCTGGATCCGGAGGTTTCGTAATCTATAGCGATGCATCCGAAAAAGGATTTGGTTGTGTCTTAATGCAACATGGGAAGGTTGTAGCTTATGCCTCAAGATAACTAAGGACTCATGAGAAGAATTACCCCACTCACAATCTAGAGCTTGCTGCAGTCATCTTCGTCCTGAAGCTATGGAGACACTATCTATACGGCGAACGAGTGGAGATTTTCACTGATCACAAGAGCTTAAAATATGTCTACACTCAGAAAGACTTAAACCTGAGACAAAGACGATGGCTTGAAGTGATGACGGATTTTGAGATCGATCTGCAATACCATCCTGGGAAGGCTAATGTAGTAGCCGATGCTCTAAGCAGAAGACCCTCGGCATTCTTTATGATCACCCAACTAGGTCTATTGAGAGATCTAGAAAAGTTGAGAATAGAGGTCATTATGCCAGGAACTGAAGGCCAATTATCAAACTACCAGCTGCAATCAACATTAGTTGAAAGAATCAAAGCTGCTCTACCAACAGATGCAAGATTTCAGAGGCTTCGACAAAGAACAGAGGCTGGAATCCAGACAGGATGTCGCATACACGAAGATGGGACTCTAAGATATGGTGATCATCTTTATGTTCCAAATGGAGAACTTTATAAGGAGCTGATGTCAGAAGCTCATAGCTTAACATACTCTATACATCCAGAAGGCACAAAGATGTACAGAGATTTACGACAATATTACTGGTGGCATGGAATGAAACGAGAGATAGCACGCTTTGTGGCCAAGTGCCTGGTGTGTCAGCAAGTTAAGGCTGAACATCAGAGATCTGCCGGTCTACTTCAACCCCTCCCAATACCCGAGTGGAAATGGGAACACATTACGATGGACTTTGTTACGGGCTTTCCAAGAAGTCCTAGTGGTCGTAATGTTGTATGGGTGATTGTAGACAGACTCACCATGGCTGCTCATTTCCTATCTTTCAGAGTCGGACAATCTACAGAAGTTTTGGCGGACATGTACATGAAGGAGATCGTGCGTCTGCACGGAGTACCAGTCAGCATAATATCTGACCGGGATACGAGGTTTACATCCTACTTTTGGCGAAGTATGCAAGAGAGTCTTGGTACCCGCCTCAAGTTCAGCACCTCGTATCATCCGCAGACAGATGGCCAGTCAGAGCGCACCATCCAGACCCTAGAAGATATGCTGAGAGCCTGCATGCTTGATTTCAGCGGATCATGGGAAGATCATCTACACTTGGTGGAATTTTTCTACAACAACAGCTATCAAGCGAGCATTCGAATGGCTCCCTTTGAAGCTTTGTATGGAAGAAAATATCGTTCTCCAGTATGCTGGAGCGATGTAGGCGAGAGACAGATCTTGGGACCAGAACTGATTGTTCGTACGGTGGAGAAAGTAAAGAAGATCCAGGGACACCTACGAGCTGCACAAGACAGACAGAAACACTGGGCCAACATTCATCGATGACCTCTAGAGTTCCAAGTGGGAGAGCATGTGTTCTTGAAGATCTCACCCACCAGAGGAACTATCAGATGTGGCGGAAGAGGAAAGCTGAGTCCGAGGTACATCGGACCCTTCGATGTGTTGGATCGCGTCGGAGAAGTTGCTTACAGGCTAGCTCTACCTCAGACCTTGGAAGGAGTACATGACGTCTTTCACGTATCTCAGCTGAGGAGGTATATTCCAGACCCGAGTCATGTGCTGAACTATTCAGAGATCACCATCGGCCCGAGCTTATCATACCAGGAGGAGCCTGTAGAGATCCTGGACCGTAGCGAGAAAGTGTTGCGAGGCCAGACTATCCCTCTAGTTCGTGTTGTATGGAGACATCATGCACCAGGTGAATCAACCTGGAAATGAGAAGAGGATATTCGACAACGTTACCCCCATCTATTTCCAAACCAGGGTATGTCCTGATATTTCTAATCAACCTTCAGTTCTCATTATATATCAATCTTTCATTCTCATTATATGTCTGTTTTTATTTCGAGGACGAAATATTCTAAGGAGGATAGATTGTAAACTCCCTCGACCAGATTTCAGTAATTTAGAATTATTTTAGTTAATTAGAATTATTGCAACTTTTTAAATTTTATTCTGCTTACATATCCTATTGACTTGTACACCTGTCCTTTACACATTTAATTAGGACACTGAACTAGCTGTTCAACCCAAACAAGTTCACATACCCGTCCTAGTCATGTTAGACTATTTTCTTGAATTTTGTGCAACTCACAGATGCTTTATTTTGAGCCTCGTTTGGGACGCACAAATATCATTACAAAAGTCCGTATTTATTTCCTATTTAATTTTCTGCTCTTTACCCATCTCTGTACCCCTAGAGATTTGAGGCCCAACCTGCACCAGTTTTGCCCAAACAAAAATACGATAATATTCTACTCTAATTATACTACAATTAGTGTATTGACACCGTAGAAAAATTATGATCCTAACTGCCCCTAAATAATTAGTGAACATCGTGTGCAGTATTTATTAATTAATAAATACGGTGATCTGTATCACTCAGAAACCAGACCCTGCCCCTGCCCAGGCTTACCCCCACACTTTCCAAGACACTCCCCCAGCTTTCCCCCTTATTTCTGTATAATTCAGTATTTTTAGGAATCCGTGTTTTAAATCAGAGAAATTACGTAATTACGCAAAATACCAATTTTAGGACTTTTATGCAATTTATGAAAGTTTAAGGGTTTTTATGCAAAATTCATGTGAGGTGGCATAACCTCATTGGCTAGAAACCCTAACCCCTGCATGTGGCCCTAAATATTCTGGAAATATCAGCTAAAAATATCCTAAAAATCAAAATTACTAAAATACCCTAAGATTTCCAACTATTTACCAAACTGCCACTCCCCTAAAACTATTTAAACCGACCCCCTCCCCCCTTTCAACCCTCACAGCCACCACCCTCAGCCACCACCGGCCACCCCACTCCGGCGAAGCCCTC
Source organism: Iris macrosiphon (assembly GCA_036927795.1). Lineage (NCBI taxonomy): Eukaryota > Viridiplantae > Streptophyta > Magnoliopsida > Asparagales > Iridaceae > Iris > Iris macrosiphon. Next base: position 166,800,534 of record JAYESA010000013.1, on the reverse strand, counting down.
TCCAACTCCCCACCTCCCCTCCGGCCAAGCCCCACCACCTCCGGCCGCCTGCTCCGCCGTGGGCAGCTGCCACAGACCCGAACCCCCCACCCTGTCCACAGCTGCCCCAGCACCCCCGACCGCCCCTCCCGACCGCCTCTGGCCGTCGTGGACCACCGCCACCACCAGCACTCGACTCGCCCCGACCCTCTCTACCGGACCACCACCCTCCCACCGCTCCACGACCTCCCCTCCGCCGCCGGCAGCCCCCCAGTCCCTACTTCTCCCTAACCCTAACAGCTACCCCTCACCTCCGATCACCTCCAGCCACCACCACCGCCACCGTAGACCCCCGCCACCACCACCAACCTCACCGCCACCCTCCCCTCCGTTGCTTCCCCACCCTGCACCGCCGCCTCCTCCGCCGCAGCCGCCGCCATAGCCTCCACAAGCTGCTGCTGTTGCTGCTGTTGCTGACAACAACAGTTGCTGCTGTCGCTCCTCCGGCCAGCCACCGCCACCTCCGCCGTCGTCCTCCCACCGGCGACAAGCCAAGGCCCCCACCTGTTAGTTAGGTATACCCCCTAACCCTATCTATACGTATATATGTATAAATACTTATATGTATGTATATATGTATATATATATGTATATATATATGTATATTTATATATATATGATAATATATAATATATATTATATTAATATACTGTATAAATACAGTATATTTATACTGTATATATATATTACTATTATATATTATATATGTATATGTATATGTATACTACTATTATATATGTATATATATATATGTATATTTATGTATATCTATGTATAATTATATATATATATATATATATATATATATATATATATATATATAAATGTATTATATCTATTATATTACTTATACATATAATTATACATATATATATAAATCAGTGTTATATATACACTACTATATATATTATATTATATATAATACCATATATATTATATACATATACTTTTACATTTCTGCATTTTCTTTCCTGTATTATATATATATATATATATATATATATATATATATATATATATATATATATATATATATATATATATTATCTATATATAATATATACTATATAATATAGTACTGGATAATATAATACATATGTATTTATATATGAATTTAAATTCCTGCACTATTTTTTCATTTTATTATAATATATATATACATGTATATATATATATATATATATATATATATATATATACTATATATATATATATATATATATATATATATGTATATATATATATATATATATATATATATATATATATATATATATATATATATATATATGTATGTATATATATGTATGTATGTATGTATATATATATATATATATATATATATATATATATATATATATATATATATATATATATATATATATATATATATATATATATATATATCTACTATCTACTCTATATACTCTCACTATCTACTAAGTACAGGCTACTACAGATCCAACTATGTCTTTATATCACCTATCTCTAAATATCACTATACCATCTCTGCACTGTCTTTTCATTACTATATATATATGCTATATAAATATATCATACTATTATATATACTATATCTATATGTATATATATACTCTATATATATATGTGTATCCTATAATATATATATTGTCATATATGTACATAAGTATATATATTGTTACATTATACCCATGATATTCACGAACCCTGTATGTTTTAACAGAAAATATCTCCAGCACAGCCAGTGACCCTCTGTCACAAACACCCTCAAACTTGATTGTGAGATCAAGTTTTCAACACTATCAGGGAGTAGGTAAGTATACCTTGCCAAGTTTACTGTTTAAATTCAAATATTGTTATTTGTTATTTTTTCTGAATTTTATATGAATATGAGTACCTGAGATTGCCTTGGGTACAGTCAACAGATACGTTGACACGTAGTGTAAATAACTTAGTTTACAGACTTACCAAACAACTGTGAGAGTATCTTAATATTCTCCTAGACCCTGTCACGGGAACACGCAACAAGGTTGCATTACATATTGGGATGCACGCTGCGTATTTGATTAGCTACCAGTACGTATGACTTGCATCACGGCTTAGCATAAAATCAAGAAAAGTACGACTTGACATTTAGTTACATTGGGTGAGAAAGATAACTAGTAGACGTATGGGACACCCCCTCCTTATATTGTTATACCTTCGTACCATGATGGTCGATTGTAGAGTGCCCTTGAGTCAGGGGCATATGACACATATACTAGCCAGTCACCACGATTGGTGATATGACACATATACTAGCCAGTCACCACGATTGGTGAATTAAGTCAGCATATGTCTAGCCGACACATTCCCATACGTACTACAAGGTCTTTATTTGCATTTCACTTAGATGGTTAGCACCCTGTGTTTATTTATTTATTAATTCAGTATTTACATACATGGCATGTCATTTTTTTGTATCTTGTTATGTCCCACTGAGGACCTGGTTCCCTGCCAGATTTAGATGAGGCTTTCTACCCCACGGTGTACGGACCTGATCAAGAGACTAGGTGTGCTACCGAGGAGGAGTTAGAGGAGACACCCTCAGAGTCTGCCTGGACCTAGAGGCTTGCTTACCTAGAGATGGAGCTGTTTTTCCCAGATAGACGCTACTTAGTCTATCTTATTTTTCTGCGCTATTATTAGCTTTTGTTATGGGCTTGTTCCCATCAGATGTACTATGACTTTATTAGACTCAGCTTTATATATATCAGCACTTATTTCCTGACATTTTGTTGTGGATGAGATAAATTTTACCTGTATTAGACTTGTAGTATTTTAGGACAGTGTAGCACGTTCCTTTGGGTCCATTAACATGGATTAAACCCTTAGTGACGTGTCAGCTGGCCAATGACACGTGGCCTAGTTTCTGACATTTTGGGACTGGGGCGTGACAGTTACTCTCCATCATTTATTTTTATTGCTATTACTATTCCATAGCTTCTGTCATTCATTGCAACTGCTATTGGGTTGTACTTCTCTCCAATCCTGACTGGATATATTTTTCAGATGATTACTTAGAGGACTTGTGTCATAGATATTAAGGCCCACATGATGGACAACTAGCTGAGGTAGCACCCATAGTATAAGAGGATCCAGTACCAACGGTTGATGAGGCACAACTATTTATAGCCGACACTTAGCTAGTATTCTTATTGTACTAGATCTGTCTCCAGCTATTAGACATTGACTTTTTATTTATATTTAAACTTATTGTGATATTTTTAGACTCTTAGACTTGGATATTGGTTGTGATCATTCTAGCTTGTGACTTTGAGATTTCCATTCTTCTATTTGTTATCGTGTCATTATCTTCCTCTAGCATATTGTGATTGAGTATTGATTATCATTATATATTGTCATATTATCCTCCATATGAAGTTGAGATATCATTGACATGTATAAATATTATTGTGTGAGATACATAGATAATATGGTTGACCTAGACAACATTCTACCGTCGATGTTGCGACGTAGGATGGACGTTGTTTACGCACTCGTACCCTCACATCCGGACATGGGTCGTGAAAATATAATAATATGTTTTAAATATGGATAATTCATCATATTTGGTTGATATATTTTTGTATTACCATAATTGTTTGATATCATATCTTTTAGCATTTATTATCTTAATTGCCATCATTAAATGTCAACCTCAATTGTAAGCCTATATGAAAGGCTCATCTCTAGTTGATTTATATGATGAATAAAGAAATAATTTTCTCCATTTTTTCTACTTTATATCACGTTATTAGTACGAATTGATCTAGAAAATAGAAGAAGGGAGAAAGAAGTTCTAGTAAAATTATATTGAAGAGGTAAGTCTAAATCTTGTATACTTAGATCACATATTTTAGTAAAATTAAATATATATTTGATTTATATGTTATAGATTGATTAGAATATAAGTTTTCTAGATCTATTTTCTCTTTTAGCTTTAAATCTAAATTTGTATTGAACATGTTCACTATTTTATTAAAAATAGAAAATCCATTATTTGATTTATTTAAATTCTATAAGGTACAAATTTATATTGTTGTATATGTGAATTAAATTATGAGAAACTACCAAAAATATATAATGATCACATTGTTGTATATGTGATACAAATAAGACATAAAAAATTTTGATAGTGTTTTATCACATTGTGGTATATGTGAAGTTTTGAAAGCACTTATCAATTTTATTATTTACTTCTAATATAATTATTTTTGTCATATATATGAGACTTGCAAATCTTGAATTCAAAGCTCTTGATGTGGGCGGAGACAATTATTTATCATAGCAATTGGATGCGAAGTTATACTTGGAGTCCAACAAGCTTGATGAAACTATTAAGAAGGAAAATAAAGAAACTTTTGAAGCCAAGGCTAAGGCTTTGATTTTCCTACGACATCATATCCATGATGATCTAAATGCATAATATCTATATGAGGATGATCCATTAAATTTATGGACATCTCTCAAGGATAGATTTGACCATCAAAGGATGGTAATCCTTTTGATTGCTCAAAGTGAATGGTTGAACCTAAGATATCAAGACTCTAAAACTATTAAAGAATAAAATTCTGATATGGTTAATATTATTTCTCGTCTTAGGCTGTGCGAAGAAGAAGTAATAGAGGCTCAAATGCTTGAGAAAATCCTCTCTTTTATGTAAGTAATGTGCTTTTGCTGGAACAATACCATGAAAACAAATCTCAAAAAACTCTGAACTAGTGACTTGTCTCCTTGTAGCAGAGGCAAATAACAATGTTCTCTTGAAAAACTACAACTCTAGACCAACTGGGTCAATGCCAATTCCTGAGGCAAATGCTAATATTGGATTTAGCAGAGGTCGTGGTGGAGGAGATTTTCATCTCAACAAAACATTACATCAAAGAAAGGAGTATTATTTTGATAAATAACTCTTTTATAGAGTTCATTAATATTGGAACATGGAAGAGGGCGTGGAAAAAAAAACTATGGGAGATATGGTCATGGTTATAAGCCATACAAAGGTGGAAACAATTGTTTACAAAATAATAAATAAAATAAGTGGACAACATTCTCTAACAAAGGAAATTCAAATCCTCAAAATAAACCCAAATAAGGGTAGTAATGCTTGCCATTAATGTCGCAAAGATAGACATTGGTTTAAGCAATGTCGAGCTCCTCACAAGAGGTTGACAAATTTAAAGAATCCATAAATGGCATGTTTCGGCCATGAGAGTTTGTTAGAAATCTTTATTATGTATTTGGAGTCATATTTATAATATAATATTATCGTTTGGTGTGCTTAATTATTTTTATTATATATATGCTAGCTAGAATACATGTTCATAATTTTTTTTTTCATGATTGAAGGTATGGATATACGAAGGGAGAAAAATGACTTGAATATGTGTTTGGTAGATAGTTCTACAACATATAAAATTTTAAAAAATCAAAAGTTTTCTCAACGTTATCATTTGACAAGCATAAAGTGTCAACAATAGTTGGACCAGCCCATATAATTGAGGGCTTTGGAAAAGCACACATTATGTTACCTAATGGTACTCAAATAAATTTGTAGAATGCATTATATTCAAGCAATTCCAAAAAAAATTCTGATTTTCAAAGATATACGCAAAAATGGGTACCATATTGAAACTCAAAATGATAACAATAAAGAGACATTATGTATTAAATCTAATATTGGGAGCAAAAAGCTCACATTAGAAAAATTCTCTTGTTTTTTGGTAGGTTTGTATTGCACCATCATTGGTATAATTGAATCTCATATGAATGTGACAAAACATAAAGCAAATGATCCCATCCTATGTACCATTTGGCATGACCATTTGGGTCATCCGGGACAAACTATGTTCAAGAGGATTATTGACAATTATTCTGGACATTTATTGGAAAATCACGATCTTGGCTTTCCAAAGAATCATCTATGTGTTCCTTGTTCACAAGAAAAGTTTATAACTAGACCAACTTTACTAAAAGTTAAGAATGAGTCTCCTACTTTATTGCAAAGAATACAAGGAGATATTTGTAGTCATATTCACCCTACTGGTGGTCATTTTAGATATTTTATGATACTCATTGATGTATCTACTGGGTGGTCAAATGTTTGTTTATTGTCTACTAGAAATCTTACATTTTTTCGCTTTTGGCGCAAATTATTAAACTTAGATCTAAGTTTCCTAATAACACGATTAAGTCAGTTAGACTTGATAATGCCGCATAATTCAGCTCACAACTTTTTGATGATTATTGTACATCACTAAAAATTGAAGTAGAACATCATATTTCCCATGTGAACACACAAAATGGGTTAGCTAAATTATTTATTAAACATCTCTAACTTATAGCTAGACCTCTACTAATACAATCTAGTTTGCCAATTAAGACTTGGGGACATGTTATTTTACATGCCGCATCTTTAGTTAAATTTAGACCACTGCATACCATATTTTTTTTTACCTATACAACTTGTTAGTGGAAAATAACCCAATATTTCATATTTGAGAAAGTTTGGATGTATAGTATATGTCCCAATTCCACCTCCCCAAAGAACTAAGATGGGTCCCCAACGATATTTGGAATATACATTGGTTTTGAGTATTCTTCCATAATAAAGTATTTGGAGCCAATGACTGGTGATGTCTTTCGCTGCAAGATTTGATGATTGTCAATTTGATGAGAGATTTTTTTCGTCGTTAGGGGGAGGAAAGCAACAAATTGTTTATATAGAATAACCCATTGCTAATGAACGGTGTAAATTAACATGGAATACGCCTACTCTATCTCATCAAGATCCAACAACTCCACAATGTGATTATGAGACAAGGAGAATGATACATTTGCAAAAAATCACAAATTAATTACCTGATGCATTTAATGATGCTGCAAAGGTAACCAAATCACATGTGCCAACTATGAATGTGCCGGCCAGAATCATTGTTCCAGTAGAACAAAATCCAAATAAGGTGACAAATAAATCTACTACTACAAGTCAAAGGTATGGTAGGCCTATAGGTTCCAAGGATAGTGCTCCTAGAAAGATGAGAGCTAATGAAACATCTTGTCCTGATGAAGGCCCTATAGTGGCTGGAGCTACAAAAATAAATAATAAAAATGTGCAAGTTTTTAAATTTACTGAAATGCCTATGGATGTCTCTAGAGTGGCCCAGGTACCTAAAAATGAAGATATTTCGATATTCCATACATGCTCAGGTGAATTATGGAATAGAAAAGCACTTGTCATCGATGACATATTTAGCTATGTAATAGCTACTAAAATATCAAAGGATAATGGTGATTTTAAAAATGAACCACGTAGTATAAATGAATGTCAACAAATAAAAGATTGGCCAATGTGAAAAGATGTTATTCGAGCAGAATTAAAATCTTTAGAAAAATGTGGTATGTTTGGACCTATAGTGGAAACACCAAAGGGCATAAACCATGTTAGTTTTAAATTGGTGTTCGTGAGAAAACAAAATGAGAGGAATGAAGTTGAAAGATATAAAGCCCAACTTATAGCACAAGGATTCTGTCAAAGAACTGGAATTGACTATATGGAGACATATTCTCCAGTTATGAATGTCGTTACTTTTAGATATCTAATCAGTCTCGTTGTTTCTGAAAATCTTGATATGAGACTTGTGGATGTTGTAACTGTATATTTGTATGGAGACTTGGATACTGGCATCTATATGAAAATTCCAGAAGGATTTACAATGCCAGATACTAAGTCAAAGGGCATGTGTTCAATTAAACTTAGATGGGCATTATATGGGTTAAAATAATCCGGAGGAGTGTGGTATAATCATCTTAGTATTTATTTGACTAAGGAAGGATAAAAAATTAGTCAAATTTGTCCATGTGTCTTCATTAAGAAATCCGAGAATAGATTTTCTATAGTAGCAATATATGTGGATGATATAAACCTAATTGGGTCTCCTACATAATTGGAGAAAACTACAAACTATTTGAAGAAAAAAATTAAAATAAAAGACTTGGAAAAGACAAAACTTTATCTTGGTCTGCAAATAGAATGAAGTTCTAGTAGAATATTAGTGCATCAATCCCTAAACAATTCAAAATGGACAAAGCATATCTACTAAGTACACCTGTCACGACCCGCACCCGGTGTAAGAGTACAAGAACATGAGTACGTCTAGACTACGTCGCAACATCGGCGGTAGAACGCCGTCTAGGTCAATAATACTATCTAAATATCTCACATAATATATATGTACCTGTCAAGATATCTCAACTCCAAATGGAGGATAACATAATAATCAATACTCAATCATAATAAACTAGAGAAAGATGTAGCACGATATGGAATAAAAGAAAGAAATGAATCACAGTCACAAATACATCTCATATCCAAGTCTAATAGACTAGCACAATTGTCTCAATATAATATATGCCAAAATGTCTAAACTGAGGCATAATCAATCCAATAATCTAAACATCTGCAACTAGCTGATCATCTTCCGATATCGGCTTCTCCTAAGCTAATGTCTTTAACTCCACGCCCACTACGTCCTGAGGTCCATAGTGTGTAGGATCCCAGTCATCTAAATCATCTGAAAAATATATCCAGTCAGGATTGGAGCAAAGTACACCTCTAACAGCAGTTCCAAATAAATGATAAAGACTATGTAACAGTAAATAGAGAAAATATACAAGATAAATAGAGCATGAGAAAAAATATACAGAATATGAAATATTGTAAATAATACAAGAGGGATGAGCATCATAAACAAGAGTCAGAAAATATAACTAACTAAGTGAGTGAGTACTAGCTTCGACTTATGATTGGCTTGGAAACTTGTACATGAATCATAGTCTGGCTAATCATACGTGAGGTGTATGATTAACACTAATAGGGTACTTGTACAAGAATACTCGTACATAGTGGGTATGATCACATATCTAACTAACACTTTCCAACCCCCGATTGGTATAGTGGATCCAACCATGATATGTTATAACACGGGATTCTCTGAGAAGGTAGCTAGTCTCCCCAGGAATCAGTGTTCATACAAGTACAAGAGCAACATGGCATGTACACGATACGCCAAGAACTACCGAAAATAATATCTCATCACGAGATCCAGAAAATATTAATCCGTGTAACCATGTGTCAAGAAGTCAAGGATATCTACACTAAAGACAAGGAACATAGAAAATATCATAAATAAAAACTGTCAGAGAATGTACTCGCCTCTGGTCCTAAGCAAATGATGTAACTCGGTGCTCAAGCTGGTATCACACAGACCTATATATAAAATATCATGTCATTGGGTGTAAAGAAGTGATAATATGCTAAAATGAGTCAAAATATATTTTTTAGGCCATTAGATCAAGACACTCGGTTCATTTCACATTTTAAAAAAAGTTTGCATCAGAGTTTGGACACCAAGTTAAGATTCAGCACAGCTTACCATCCCCAGACAGACGGACAATCATAGGGAACCATTCAGACTTTGGAGGATATGCTACGAGCCTGTACCTTAGACCTTCGCAGATCTTGGAAAAAATACCTTCACTTGGTAGAATTCTCGTATAATAATAGTTATCAGGCCAGTATCCAAATGGCACCCTTTGAAGCATTATATGGCAGAAAGTGTAGATCACCGTTGGCTTGGGACGACATTGGTGAGCGAAAGAAGTTAGGCCTTAAAATGATCACGCATACAGTAGAGGTTGTCAAGCAAATTAGAGAGCAACTTCGGGTTGGACAAGATAGACATCGGCATTGGACAGATCAACATCGTAGGCCTTTAAATTTTTGTGTCGGTGACCACGTGTTCTTGCGAATTTTGCCTACCCGTGGAGTCATTAGATTCAGAGTTCGCGAGAAGCTTAGTCCATGATACATAGGTCCGTTCGATATTCTCGAGCGGGTACGCGATGTTACTTATCGTCTTGTCCTTCCACCTTTGCTACGTGAGGTACACGATGTATTTTATGTGTCTCAGTTGCGTAGGTATGTTTCAGATCTGAGTCATCTTCTCGATCACTCTGAATTAGTCATTGGTACTGACTTATCTTACGAGGAGCAACCCGTATCCATATTGGACCGAATGAAGAAGGTACTCAAGAACCAGACTATTTCTCTTGTCCTGGTTGCTTGGGATCATCACTCTCTAGGAAAATTAACGTGGGAGCGCGAGGATAATATTTGATCCCAGTACCCGCACCTATTTAATTCAGAAGGTATATTCTTTCTTACGCCTTTATATCTCAGATTCTGTGATCAGGTTATCACCTATATGTTGTGATGATATTGCTTGCATATGTAGTTGATAGTAGATTTGTATCATGCTTGTCCTGACTTCTCTACCAATTGCTTGGATTCGAATTTCGAGAACAAATTTTTTCTAACGTGGATAGAGATGTCACTTCCTGTTCCCAATATACGTATTTGGAACGTATTTTATTTTAACATGGTTGCATCTACATGGAGACTAGACCCATTCTTTGGTTTAATCTTGTTCATGGTTCATTTTGTGGGTTGGTTCAAGTCATGAGAACCCTTGGTTCAAACCTCAACCCTACCATATATAACCCAATATTTTCCTTCTCTCTCTTAACTACTTCATTCTCTTTCTCTCTCTTGTATTTTCTCTTCCCTTTCCATAGGCAAGTACACCTTGCATGAGAAATGGAGAAACCCTCCATATTATTATGTTTATTATGTTTATTATGTATTTTTATCACTTTTAGAACTTGGAGTTTTATGTTTTGATGGGTGGTTTTGAGTAGATCTACATTTCTAACTTAGGTTTTATAACTTTTTCTTAGTTTTTATCTATTAAATATGTATTTTTGAAAACCAGTTTTTGCTACATGATAGAGCTTTAAATTCTAGCATTTTAGCTTTTGGTTCACTCGATTTGGACTTAAAATAAGGATTTTATGGACAAAATAAAATTTTAGTTTTTGGTACTTTCGCCATGGTCGAACCTGCTGTTTGGAGAAGACAAAGTCTTCATGCGGCCAGCGAGTTATGTGATCGAGAGTGCTATGCAGCCTGAGAGGGCTATACGCATTAAGCTTTCGTCATATACTGACCAGCATGCGCCCATCTTGTTGGACGCATGACTGCCACCACACAAGTGTATGGAGCTTATCCTTGAACTCCTTTTGTGTTCACTCGCTGAACGAATAAGAAATTTGCTAATTCCGAGAGACCTTCATACGGCATCGAACTCCATATGGCACCGACCCATATGCGGCAAGCAGAGCATGCGACCACTTTTTCTTGGACGCATAACTCTGAAATCTTGGCACATCTTTCTATAATTTTTGTCCTTTCTTCCTGAGACACTTTATGGCTTGTCACATCAATCACTTTATGTTACATCACTGACACTTTATTTATTGTCCGTCACTTTAACACTTGTCCCAAGGAGTAGACTTTAACCCTGAGCATGCGACCCAGACTCTATATGCGGCCAAGTAGTTCATGCGGCCCTGACTTTATATACGGCCAGGACTTGTCATGCAACCCTGACTTCACATGTGGCCTCGAGTCGTATGCGGCATGGACTTCCCATGCGGCCTAAAGACCCATACGGCCTTGCTTGTTTTAATTGAATATTTTATTATTCTTTTGTGACTTAATGTATAATTGGTAATTGGACTTGAATACTGTATCAGTGCTGATACCACTATTGCATGATATTTGTCTATGATTTAATGTGCGTCAAGGTGCGACACATCGTGTCACGTATTAATTGATTATATTTGGATTGTGCATCGAGAATGCCTCCAAATTCCTAAATGCGTGATATTATAAATATATATTGTTTCCCCAACATGTGCATAATAAGCGAGTCCATTACCAAAGCGTGGCTAGGATATTAATTGACTGAATGTGCATACACGCTCGGGTGAATCCAGATTTGACTTTCATGGATTCGTATCTAGCGTGGCCATACTTTGTACGACATCTTAAGGAAAATTCTTATGTGACCACGCCTTGAGATTTCGAGCATAACCTAGGGCTAATTAGGTAACTAAAAGTGGTAGTAATATTGGAGGGAATAGTATCCCGAGATTATGCCATCGAACCTTCCCATAGAGATTCATTCTAAGTGCGTTGTAGGCTGGCCATCACATATACTGTATATCATCTGCTTAGTGGAGTACAGTATCTGACCTATTATGACGAGCCACTGTTTAACTATAGGAACACTGGAACCGCTAATACCGTATTTCTAGCACAGTGGCCCTACGGGGAACTGGTACATCTCGTGAATACCTGTTTTATTTATCTATTGGTTCAGTTAGCTCATGTTCGATACTGGCGTGATTTGAGAATTCCTATTATGCATTATTTCTGAGATAACCTCAGACTCCACAATTAGCAAGTCATACAAGAGATGGCCGATATAAGAAAATGGACTTGGTTGTTATTGTATTATTTTGGTTAGTATCCTAGGAAAACGGACTATCATAGTGTGATGGTTCAACCCTTGTCCTTGTTCGGTTGTAGGGTTAGATCTTTGCGCTAGGATATGCCATGGACCTAAGTTACGATACTGAACCTATGTATTATTATGTAATTATTTTCTTGGGTTTTTGTTTCTTCTTTTCGTGCTTCCTTGTGGTACTTGCTATTTTGGGTCTAACCCCACTGGTTTTGCATGGCCAAGTTTTAAGCCATCACCCGAGGATCCAACATACTTTCTCCCTACTCATGGCGTGTACCAGGAACATGGTTGCAGGGGATAGCGAGTGGGTTTTCTTCTTTCCTGCACCATATGTCACGCCCCAGTCCCAAAATACGTAGGACCAGGAATACGTGACACGCCAGCTACGCATTCGACCAGACTCTGGTCTGACTCAAATACGTATAAGCTGTATAATATAAAGGGACACTATCTAGATATCCCATAAATGTAAACCTCTAAGTCTCAATCCACAATGTACAGCAGTATACAAGAAAGAGCTATATGTACTAAAGTTGGCCGCCCAATAACACACAAACTCGAATAGACTCGAGAAGAGATGAGTCTACAAAACTAGGCTACAACAGCAGATGAATAATCAATGAATAAAGTAACTGTAATGCCGATAGAAATGATATGAGTACCTGGTATAATGCCCGCAAGACATGCCACTCCGTCAGCAACTCCAAATGCTCCGCAATCGTCTATGCTGCAAAACTGACAGAGAACCAGGTCCTCAGAGGGACGTAACAAGGTACAAAAATACAGCATGCTAAGTATAACAGAAAGTACAAGTGCAACGACGGGGTAATCTAGAATAACCAACTAAGTGTGACACAGTTTGAAGACAATGTTCAATGCGTGGGCTATCTAAAATAAAACCGTAGCTCCGGACACGAAAACACACGGGACGTACCGCAGCTCCGGGCAAGGAGTCACGCGGGTGATACATCTACACTAGATACAGGATCAATATAGATACAATACATATACATATATATATAAGCGCGTGCAGAGGAGCCCAAACGTCTAGTAACTGTCTTTTCCTTTCCAAGCGGTCAACGATGGTGCGCTGAACCTGAACCTCTATCTAACAGTCTCTACACACATAAGTAACTCAACAGACGCGACCCTAAGGTCGTCCCAGTCTCTGGTCATGATGTCAGTATCAGGATACAGGAATCTGGCATGATCACAGTGTATGAGTGTGTCCTGGGGTGTCGATATACTCAGGTATGTACATCGAGGTGTTACGAACATCTAACAATTATTCTAAGACGTTACGACGAACGTCTGCACCCGGTTATAATTTGGATGCGATGTATCGATCGTAAACAAAATACGTGCACAATGTACATAATAAAATAATAAAATATCTGTAACTGAAATACGGGGTGGTAAGGTACACTTGCCTGCGTGCGGTTGCTGATGACGGAGATCCGGTACCACGTCCAAGTCCTCAGGTCCCGTAGTACTCTTGCGAGCTAATAAAGACTCCCAAAGACGAGCTGTTTTTGACACAATATGGGAGCTAGGAGCAGAAGTGGATATACGATCATCCCATAGTTCTGCTTCTAGTTTAGCTTTGTTTCTCATCTCCTAAAACTTTTCTAGTTCTTGCTGCAAATATGCTTTTTCAGCACAAAGCCCACGGAACTCTGCAGTAATTTCTTGGGCTAAGTTGGACCAGGCCGTTTGCCTATGGACAACAGCAAATCATAAACAAAAGAATCTTCTCCAACTGAAACACCAGGTGAAATTTTGCTGGAGAGAATAATTGCAGATGCAGCTATGTCACACTGTGTGGTTTCTGGAACGGAACACAAGTGCCTTCTTCCTACTAAACTTGAGTCAAACTCGCTTAAGTGATCCAGAAGTTCACTAGAAGTGCCAAAATATAAAAATGACAAGCTATAAGCACAATAGCTGAACATCCTCTGACTTCCCCATGCATTAACTAGCTCTTTCCCCAGAGGCCGAGACTTCAGCCATCCATGTCTTGCAGGCACCCATGTTGCTACCAGATCTTCATATAAACTCAACACTTTCCTGATTTGTAAAAGCTTTGATACTATTTCTTGACTTGAAAAACATGCAAGCACAACAAGATCCATCCATGCTTTACCTCTAACTGCTATTATCCCCGTATCTAGTAATGCCCTACCATCATGCTGAATAGCCTGGGCCTCTAGAAGCTCTTTCATAGTTGGCTTCTGCAGAAGATTATCAACTAAACAGAGATAAAAGTTCTCATTTACCTTTCTATTTTTTGAAGCTACAATCACACCGTAATTAGATGCTATATCCAAGGTAATTGGCACCGTGATGATGCTACATGAGTCATCTAGAAGAAGAATTATGGAAGCATCAAAACAAAGGAGAACGTCTCCAGTCATTATGAAGATCCCACATTGAGGAGGTGTGCGGCGAGGGAAGAGAGGGCGTGGAGCGGTCGAGATGGTGGTGGTGGTGGAGTGTTATTGGCCGAGGGGGAGCAATCCGGTCGTGGTGGTGTTTAAATGAAAAGCAGAAGTGGAGAGGAAGAAGAAGAAGAAGAAGAGAAGAAGAAGAAAAATATGGAGGGGCTCGGATTTCTATGTAGAGGGGGAGGAGAGAGAGAGAGAGAGGGGGATGAGGTTTCCTAGGTTTTTGGGGATTAGGGCAGGCATGGGGTTGTGTATAGGGATGGGGACATTTTATAGGAAGGGGTGTGATGAATGGAGGGTGGAGATGGGCTTATTTCAAATGTGTGGTGTAGATGTTGCATGAAGAGAATTAGTTTCTTCATAAAAAATAAGGGGAGGTTGACTACGGTCAAAGAAGAGTGTGGCCTCTCCATTTGGCCTTGACCAATGAGGGTGTGCCACATGTCGCAATATTTATAATTTAGCCCCTTAAGTTTAGGTAATTGCACAAACACATGAAATGATGGTAAAATTGTGGAAGAAATGGTGTTTGGTGTTTTGTAGGGTGAGGGGGTGTTGTGTGTTTGGCATGGACTTAATTAAATGGGCATTGGAATTAAATGGTTATTAAAATAGGATGAGTCAAAGTTGGTATCCCCGATTTAATTAGAATAAAAATGTCTTACGCTTTTAAATTAAATGGGGGCACTTGGGGTCTAAATTTGGAAATAACACAAGGTCAAAAATAGTGTAGGCTTGGAGTCAGTCTTGGACCCTTTAGTTGGTCAGGCTCAACGGGTTAAGTTGGTATCTCAAAATTGAAGGTAATGACACAGGTGTCCGACACGGAATTTAATTATGGGATTTTGGATACGGGAAGTTGTGCAATTAATTTAAGGCACAACGGATTTGATTTTTGAGTGACAGAAAAGTCCAGTGCCTAAATTGGCGGGTTAAGTCAAGAGTACAACAGTCCGATAGAATTTATGGGCTGATGTTGGACTCCAAATAATTCCATAATGGTAGGGCGCGCCAAGGGTTTAATTAATAAATAACAGACATAAGCAACCCTACTCTAAACCTCAAACATCTGCTGCTAAACCAAAAATTTTCAATCCATACCTGACTATCTATAGAATTATTTGAGGGGGTTTGCACCATACCTGTATCTTTCTCCTACATATCCAAAGATAATACAACAAACATAAGGAGTGCATCACGCCCGTATCACACTAGATCTATGATATGCTTGCGATACGCCCTTGATACTTAATCCAACCTCACCCAACTCTCCAAAAATGATGTGGACAAGTCCAAAATTATAATTAGAAGCAATAAAAAGTACTAGCTACCTATCTATGTGCTCATGGAAAAATATTACATGTGTAAACCCCTATGTCGAAGAAAAAACCTCCAAATTAATCCGTGTCACAAAATATCATGACACGACCTACTCGTATATAATTATGGATATGTACCTAGTCCCATATCATCAATATAAGTCTAATAAGATCTAATTGGTCTCATGACACACTTGATACATCAATCTCAGAATTTTCCCAAATTGGGCACAAAAACTTATGTAGAAATCATAATATAAGTCATATAAACATAGTTCTTGTTCCTATGGATAGTCCTAAGCCAATAAAGGTTTTCTAATGGTCAAATGCATGAATTAGAGTCTAATTAAAGAGAAAATTTTAGAATTTACCTATTGGGAGATGAATTCTCAATACAAAATCCAAATGGACACAATTAGGACACAAGCTCCTATCAAATGGCTCCTTCTCCAAGTGCTTCTTGCAATCCAAGATCCAATGCTCCTTAGGTGATGTAAATAAAAGGAAAAAAGAGAGAATTGGGTAAATTTGGTGGAGTGATGGAGTAATTTAGGGAAAAACACAATTAGGGATCCAAAATTGAATAATTTAATAAAAGGAGAGAGAGAGAGAGAGAGAGAGAGAGGGTCCTCATATGGCCGACCCTCTCTTGCCCCTCCTCCAAGTAATTCACAATGTCTAATAAACCCCTATTGGTTAGTTATGAGAAAAATAATTAGAAGGGCTATATTAGGAAGCTTCTAATCTAATGAAAATTAATCTAAACTCCTTAATTAACTAAGGGAATGAGTATAATGGGCCTAATCCAATGTTGGGCTCAATGTGTCATGACAATCTAATTGGGTCGATTAATGATAAGTCTAATAATGGCTAGTCCACTAACTAATAAATAAATAGCACAACACAATATAAATAATTGGTTGCACACTATATAAATAATTAATCACTAAATATAAAATATGATAAATGACAAAAATACCCTCATCTAGAAATATGGTACTGACAAGTCTATCCTTTTTAGAAAAAATTTGTCCTCAAAATTTAAGGAAAGAACTAACACTACAACAAGCAATCACAGCAAGCAAGAAAGGACGATACCTCATGGCTCAAACAGATAAGGGTATCGCTCGCACATCTCAGATTCTCTCTCCCAGGTAGACTCTCTAGGAGAGTGATGCTTCCATGCGACGCGTACCAAGGGAATCGTCTGATTCTGCAGCACCTTCTCCTTGCGATCCAGAATCTCCATTGGCTGCTCTGGGTAGCTGAGAGTCGGCCCCACCTCGATCTCCGAGTGATCTAATATGTGACTATGATCTACCATATTTTGTCTTATCTTTGACACATGTAACACATCATGCACCCCCTCTAGTGCATGCGATAAGTCTAGTGAAGGGTCTGATATACCGTGGACTAAGCTTTCTGCCTCCACTAAAGCGAATCGTGCCCCGTGTCGGAGAAATCTGCAAGAACATCTGATCACCAACCTAGAACAAAATACAGCCTTAACACTCAACCTAAAACAAAGCAATCATAAGTAATACAAACAAAACCTATACCTCAAACTTCAAGGGTCTCCAGCGACAATCGGTCCAATGCCGCTGTCTGTCCTGCCCCACCCGAAGTCTATCTCTAAGGAGCTTCACCTTCTCAGTTGCATCCAAAATTATCTTTGGTCCAAATAAGGCTCTCTCACCAACATTATTCCAAGATAAAGGAGTACGACACCTTCGTCCATATAAATTCTCGAATGGTGATATCTCAATACTGGCCTGGTAATTATTTTGTAAGCAAACTCTACCAGATGAAGATGATCCTCCCAAGACCCTTTGAAATCTAAAACACAAGTGTAAAGCATATCCTCGAAAGTCTGAATAGTCCTCTCCGATTATCCGTCTGTATGGGGGTGATATGCAGTACTAAACTTGAGTTGGGTGTCCAAGCTAGCCTACAAACTCTTTCAGAAGTAGGATATGAAGTGACTATCCTGATTCGAGATGATGCTCACAGGAACTATATATAATCTGTTGTACATATATCTCTACTAGCTTTCCGTAGCCATACCTTCCTTGAATGGCAAGAAGTGGGCCAATTTGGTCATCCTGTCTATGATGACCCAAATAGTGTCTTTTTCTCCTGGAGAATGCGGAAGCCCCGAAATAAAATTTATGGTAACATGCTCCAATTTCCACTCTGGAATGGGTAAAGGCTGAAATAAACCACTTAGCCTCTACCTCTCAGCCTTTACCTGTTGGCACACTAAACACTTGTATACGAAGCGCGCCACCTCCCACTTCATACCATACCACCACACATGCTCCTTTAGATCTCTATACATCTTGTTAGCACCTAGATAAATAGAGTACTAAGATCGATGAGCCTCCTGGAGAACCTCCTCGCATAACTCTCTACTCGACACATATAGTCTGGCACCGTGCCACAATAATCCATCATCAGCAATAGTGAAGTCTTCTGATAATCCCATCTGAACTTCTACTCTGATGCTCCTCAGAGTCTCATCATCATAATGGGTAGCCCTGATCCTGTCCATCAGCTCAGACTGTATTTGCAATCCCCATATCTGTATCTCAATACCAGGAACTAGTACCTTAATACCCAAGCTTTCAAGATCGACCAACAAGTGTATGTCTGTCGTCAAGTATATATGTCAAGACCCGCACCTGGTGTAAGGGTACTAGTCGGAAACAACGCCCAGCCTACGCCGCAGAATTGGCGGTAGAACGCTGTCTAGATAGTCTATCTAACAATATAATGAACCACCAATAATGATAGTATACTCAATCACAGCTAAGATAGAAATGAGCACGAATCAGATAAAGAATAGAATAGTCACCATACAACTCATGAGTTTAAAATAATACATCAATGAGTCTGAAGAGTAATAAAAATAAGCTGGAGACAAATCCAGTACAAAAGAATACTATCATACTACAAAGCTACACTCCAGGGTCAACTGTCTCAGTTGGGATAAGTCCCTCTTGAGCCAGGGTCTCCGAATCTAAACCCACAACATCCTGGGGTCCATAATAGGTAGGGTACTCCTCAGTGTCATCTGGAAAAATATATCCAGTCAGGAACGAAGCAGAGTACATCTCTAACAGCAATTCTAATCCATGATAAAAACTATGTAACAGTAAATAGCTGTGGATAAACAAGATGCACAAAATAGATACAAGAGATATATAGACAATAAGGAAATACTGGAAAGAAATACAATAATGAACAATATGCCAATAAAACAATAATACTAATGACCAAGTGTGTGAGTACTAGCTTAACATGTGATCGGCTTGGGCAAGATACAATGCGGCCTGGCTAATCATACGTGCGGTGCATGATCAACACTATTCGCTTACCAATACTTTATTCAATAGGGATTTGATCACATATCTATACTAATACTCCCCACCCCCAACTGGTATAATAGATCCAACCACGGTATGCTATGGCACTAGATTCCCCAAGAAGATAGCTAGTCTCCCCAAGAATCGGTGTCTGTACATGTATAAGATAACCAATGAGACAATACTTGCACCATATACACCATATACCAAGGAATAACATCTCATGACGAGATCCGGATATACCAATCCGTGTAACCATAGTGTCAAGAGAACATGGATATCTACACTAGATACAGTGAACATAGAGGATATCATAAATGAGAAACTATCAGAGAATGTACTCGCCTGAAGTCCAATAAAAAAGTCTCACAGATGTCTGACTCGGTGCCTCGAAGACCTAGATATGGAATACCACATTAATACAAGGTCCCGGAAAGAGAACAAGTCAAACTAGTCAACTTCTAGGTCAATAAATCAATTCTAAGTTAAAAGTCAACTATGGTCAACTCTAAAGTCAACTAAAGTCAAACATGGTCAAACCAAGGTCAACCTCACAAAACCTCTATATAAAATAATATAGAAAATAAAATACAACAATTTAGGAATCAAAATTAGATCCCAATAGATACCCACACAAGAATACTAATAATACAAATAATGCACACTCTAAATAATGTATATACAAACCAAATAGAATAATATATTATTATTAGTATTATACCTCACAAAAAACCTATATATACATATATATATATACAAATATAATATGTAATATATAAATTAAATCTGCCAAATCGTCACTGAAAACAGTGAGCTAAAACAAAGTATTAAATAAAATAGCTTATAGTGACAGTCTCAACTGTCACAGAAATTCTGTCACAGAAACTATATATATATAAACCACTACTGATACCGTTTGATGATAGTTTCAAACTGTCACAGAAACCGTCGCTAAAGGGTTGCCGCTCAAAACTGCCCGCAGCATTAATGACAGATCTGTCATTAATGCTGAACCACTGTTACAGCGGCTGCTGTGACAGACCGAATAATGACAGTTTTCAACTGTCATTAAACCACTGTCACCAAACAGAATATATATATATATATATATATATATATATATATATATATATATATATATATATATATATATATATATATATATATATATATATATATACAATATATAAATCAAAAAGCATATATATATATATATATATATATATATAAACAATTTAATAACTATATACTTATATATACATACATATAAACTTATAAAATTAAAATACCAAACACATGCACATATGTACATATTTTACATGGCTAGAAGCACACATAAAAATACATTCATTAAATTAACAATTAAATATATAATAATTATAAATAATATAATTACATATTTAAACACATAAATATATTTTATAAAATATTTATGTATAATTTATGTTATTAACATAAGTACATATATATTTGCATGCAAGAAAGCTACATACATACATTTATACACCACATTAGAACACATAGAAATATCTATAGATCTATGCTACAATAAATACCATAATAAATACACTAAAATAATATATAATATCTCTATATATTTACTAATTATAAATGAAGAATTTAAAGCATAATTAATTAGATCTACACATAAACACACCAAATTGGAAAGTTTCACACCGTATCCCACTAGATCTAGGATACGCATGTGACACGAGTCCAACACACAATCAATTGCACCCCGAAGGACACAAACAAGTCACAATTAATATTTATGAATAAATTAAAGTGTCAAAAGTAGATCTATGTGTCCGTGTCAAAATACGACATGTTCAAAGCCCCGTGTCGGAGGGAAAACCCCCAAAATGACACGTATCACCAAATAGTTGGGGTACGAACCACAAGTACCCAAATATGGACACGACACAAACCCCAAACACATAAGCACATGCCCAATTGATCTATAGGATCAATTGACACACACAACAAAATGTAAATTCGGAATTCCAACAAAATTGACACAAAAAGCACCATAACTTTCTCCATGGGTCTCCTATGAACACAAAACAAATTCCTATGGGTAGTACATACATATAGGTTAATTTTACATGATTAAATCTCAGATTTAGAAGCTATTTTAATAAAAAAAACTGAATTATACCTATTGGGAGATGGATTCCCAATGAAACCTCCAATTGAGATGAACTTGCTTCCAAATTGTAGATCCTTGCTCCTCTTTGTAGATCATTTCTTCCTCCTTCTAGATCCTTGCTTCTCAACTTTTTAATGGTGAATTGGGAAGAATTTGGGATGAATTTGGTCGGAAATTGGAATGGGAATGGAGGGAATTTGGGAGTGGGAAATTCTAGATCTAGATTTGGAATGAGAATGAGAGGAGAGAGAAATTTCCCCCCTCTTTTAATAGGCCGGCCTTGCCCCTCTCCCAAGCAATTGTAAAATGTCCAATGTACCCCTTGGGGCCTCTCATGAAGAAATAATTAAGGAAGGAAGCTTCTAGTCTAATCACTTAATTAATTTAATCCATCTCCTTAACTATGGGCTTTCTAAATGGCCAAATCTAACTATTTAATTCATGTTGGTCCATGGGTCCAAACTACACTAGTTGGGTCTACTAAAATAAGTCTAAAATAATTAAATAATATCCAACAACAATTAAATAATACAATAAAAATTATTTACCATGCATAATATTTATTTAAATAGAAAATTACTAAAATATCTTTTTTCCTAAAATGTGGTAGTGACAAGTCTACCCTCCTTAAAATAATTTCGTCCTTGAAATTTAAAGATGAAAACTACCCCCAGAAAAATCATAGAACAGAACTAAAGAATCACAATTAACTAATGAACAGAACATAACTAGAAAATAACATACCTCAAGGTACAAACAAATATGGATAACGCTCTCGCATGTCATCCTCTCTCTCCCAGGTAGACTCCCCCGGAGAGTGATGCCTCCATGCGACGCGTACCAAAGGAATAGTCTGGTTCCTCAGCACCTTCTTTCTCCGATCCAGAATCTCAACTGGCTGCTCTGGATAGCTAAGAGTAGGGCCCACCTCTATCTCTAAGTGATCCAATACATGACTAGGATCTGCCACGTATCATCTCAACTGCGACACATGAAATACGTTGTGCACTCCCTCCAATGCAGGTGGTAAGTCTAGTTTATAAGCAACTGCACCGACCCTCTCTAGAATAGTAAAAGGTCCGATGAATCGCGGACTAAGCTTTCCGCCTCCACCGAAGCGAATCGTACCTCGTATCGGAGAAATCCTCAGAAATACCAAACCACCCACCTAGAACAAAACACCATCTTAAGAACTTAATCTATAACAAACAAGAACAAGCACAAACAAAATCTAAACTATACCTCGAACTCCAAAGGTCTCCGATGGCTATCGGCCCAATGCCGCTGTCTGTCCTGCGCCACTCGAAGTCTGTCTCTGATCAACTGAACCTTCTCTGCTGCATCCACAACCATCTCTGGCCCAAGCAAAACTCTCTCTCCAATATCGTCCCAAGACAAAGGAGTATGACACCTTCGACCATATAGAGCTTCAAAAGGTGACATCTCTATACTGGCCTGGTAACTGTTATTGTAAGCAAACTCTACCAAATAGAGATGGTCCTCCCAAGAACCCCCGAAATCTAGTACACAAGTGCGCAACATATCCTCGAGAGTCTGGATAGTCCTCTCTGACTGTCCATCTGTCTGGGGATGATATGCAGTACTGAACTTGAGCTGAGTGCCCAAACTCTCCCGCAAACTCCTCCAGAAATGAGAAGTGAAACGACTATCTCGATCTGGGACTATGCTGACGGGAACTCCGTGTATCCTAACGATCTTCCTCACATACATCTCTGCCAGCTTTTTCGTAGACAAACCCACCTTGAAAGGCAAAAAGTGGGCCGACTTGGTCAACCTATCAACAATGACCCAAATTGCGTCTTTCCCTCCTGGAGATCGTGGAAGTCCGGACACAAAATCCATAGTAATGTGTTCCCACTTCCACTCTGGAATGGGTAATGGCTGAAGTAACCCTCCTGGCCTCTGCCTCTCGGCTTTTACCTGCTGGCACACTAAGCATCTGGATACAAACTGTGCCATTTTTCTCTTCATGCCATACCACCACACACTCTCTCGCATATCCCGATACATCTTGTTAGCACCTGGATGTATGAAATACTGAGAGCGATACGCTTCCTGCAACACCTTCTCTCGCAACTCCCTACTAGGCACATACAATCTAACTCCATACCTCAAAGATCCATCCTCTGCAATAGTGAAATCATCCTCCAATCCTGCTCTCACCTGAGCTTTGATACTCCTCAAAGATACATCATCATACTGTGCTGCCTTGATCCTGTTCATCAAATCTGAGTGTATCTGTAATCCCCATATCTGCATAGCACACCCAGGAACAATCATCTCAATGCCCAAGCTCTCCAAGTCCTCCAACAAATATCGATCCTGCGTCAAGAACATAGCTACCGGATACCTGCTCAAAGCATCGGCAACTACATTGGCTTTCCCAGGATGATATCGTAAAGAGATATCAAAATCCTTCATCAGTTCCAACCACCGATGCTGCCTCATGTTCAACTCCTTCTGCGTGAAAACATACTTCAAGCTTTTGTGGTCTGTGAAGATCTTCACACGCTCTCCGTACAAATAATGTTTCCACAACTTCAGGGCGGATATGACAGCTGCCAACTCTAAATCATGGGTAGGATAGTTCTTTTCATGAGGACGCAATTGCCTGGATGCATAGGCAATCACTTTCCCATGCTGCTGAAGAACACAACCTAAACCCTTCCCCGATGCATCACTATAAATAGTGAAACCTTCGGACCCTGATGGCAACGTCAAAATAGGAGCAGATGTCAACCTCTTTTTCAACTCCTCAAAAGCAACCTGGTAATCCTCCGTCCAAACAAACTCCACATCCTTCCTTGTGAGTCTGGTCATCGGCTCGGCAATCCTCGAAAAATCTTGCACAAACTTCTGTAGTAGCCTGCCAATCCCAAGAAACTCCTGATCTCTGCTAACGAACTCGGAGTCTTCCAAGATTGCACTGCTGAAATCTTCTTCGGATCCACTGAAATACCATCACCAGTCACAACATGCCCCAAGAATTCTACCTTGTCCAAGAAAAACTCACACTTGGACAACTTCCCATAAAGCTTCTCCTTCCTCAGCACATCCAACACAATCCTCAAATGCTTCTCATGCTCCTCCGGTGTCCTCGAGTATATGAGTATGTCGTCGATGAACACCACCACGAACTTGTCAAGGTACTGGTGGAACACCTTGTTCATCAAGTTCATAAATACCGTCGGTGCATTAGTCAAACCAAATGGCATCACCATAAACTCGAACTGACCATACCAAGTTCTAAAAGCAGTCTTTGGTATGTCCTCCGGCTTCACCTTCACCTGATGGTAGCCTGATCTCAAATCTATCTTAGAAAATACCTTGGCTCCACTCAACTGATCAAACAGATCATCAATCCGTGGCAAAGGATACTTATTCTTGATAGTAAGTTTATTTAAAGCTCTGTAATCAATGCACATGCGCACCGATCCATCCTTCTTCGGTACAAACAATACCGGGGCTCCCCATGGTGAAGAACTTGATCTAATAAATCCCTTATCCTGTAATTCATCCACCTGCTTCTTCAACTTGACCAGCTCACTGTTGTTTACTGTATAGACATGCTGCAAAATTGGTTCTACACCTGGCACCAAATCTATAGAAAATTTAACATCTCGATCTGGCGGCAATCCTGGCAATTCCTCAGGAAACACATCCAAGAATTCTGCTATCAACGGATGTGGCAACTCCTTGTCTTCTACCATAGCTCCACAAATAATGCCTTCTCCCTGCTCCGCAGCTCCTCTAGTAAACTCGAACTCTGGCTCTCCTGGCGAACCAAACAAAACTCTACCTCCTCTACAGTCTATGCTAGCACGGTGCCTACTCAACCAATCCATCCCAAGTACAATGTCATAGCTTGGAAGTGGCATTACAAGTAGACACGCACTCAACTCCCGGCCTCCCAGAGTAACTCTCCGATCCTTGCAAATATCATTAACCAGGATAATGCCTCCCTGTCACGCCCCAGTCCCAAATACGTAGGACTAGGAAGATGTAAGCATGCCAGCCGCATGGATATGGCAACTCCAATATATGGAAACCAAATCCATACGTACGCTGTAATATGAATACAAAATCCATAAGTGATATAAAATATAATACAAGTCACAGGGTAAAATCTAAATCTCATCCACCAAAATCATATAGAAATAAATAACCAGCATCTATGAAACTAGACCTCAATATAGGTATCTAAGGATGATAGTTGGATGGAAATAAATCCACTACCAACTCGAATATAAGAGCAAATACAAAATAAGTACAACACAATCAACCAAAATATAAGTATACCAGCTATCGATCACAGCATGAAGAGAAGACATCCTCGGATCACATGTAACCATCCAAATCTGCGCTCCTGCAAATACTCAAGAAAAGATATACCTGACAGCGGACCAGGTCCTCAGAGGGACGTAACAAGATACAGAAAATACGAGCCAATTTGAATACAGTAAACATGCATATGGTTTGAAAATAAATAAGTACACTGTACAAGACAATCTATATGAATGCAAATAAGGACAACTTTTCAACATATGGGCAAGGGTAGGCTACTCGATCTACCTCACAACTCACACATACGTCAATGGACATCAGAAATCGACATACCGCGAGGGTAGCGACCAGCGAGACTCCAGAAATCGATATACCGCGGGGGTAGCGACCAGCGCGACACACGCCCGTAGTGCGAGCTATATACTACGGTTTACCAGAGTGGTTAAAAGCCCATACGCCTAATGATTGTCCTCTATGATACTAAGTGCCATGTGTGTGTCAACATATCTA
Organism: Iris macrosiphon; assembly: GCA_036927795.1. NCBI lineage: Eukaryota > Viridiplantae > Streptophyta > Magnoliopsida > Asparagales > Iridaceae > Iris > Iris macrosiphon. The sequence continues at coordinate 166,773,948 of JAYESA010000013.1, read as the reverse complement.
ATACATAGTAATGACTGAAAGAAAACTACACATGCAAGAATAAACAGAAATACAATAAATATAAAGAAATATAAGTAGCATGCAAAAGTACTATAACAATTTGGCAAGGTATCTTGCCTAAGGTCCTGCTGCTGGTATGAATCAGAGTCCAAGTCACAGTCCAAATAGCCTATGTATTACAAATTTATCACGTCAAAAGATAATTTATTTTAATTTATTTAATTCTAGAATAATTACTCTAAAATCCTATTTTAATCTTATTATTCTGATTTTTATGTTAATTCCTAAATTTTGTCCAAAAAAACTAAATTTTATCAACTCGAGACTCATGGCACGCAAATCGAGGCGATCTGTTGACCAAAAAGTCAACCGACACAAACTTAACTTTTATGCATGATTTCCTGTAGATTTTAGCTTCAAAAATATGCTGGAATTTATGGCTCGTCCGAATTCAAATTTGTTTGGGAATTATGGCACATACAAATTTTGTATTGTGCACCGATGGTTAAATTCTAACCTAGAAGTTCTATAGAATTAACAGTATGTAAATACTTTGAAATAAATTCTGGGAAAATATATGTCGATGATCTCGACATTAGCTTTTTGAAACTTTAAACGGTTTATGATTCTGATTCCTGGTTCTCTCGGAATCGCGAAAACATCGAAACACGTCTATTTTTGGACATACTGTGCTCTATGAATTTTTTAGAATTTAATACTCATAATTTAGAAAAACAATTTATATAATCAGAAAGCTAACCTCATTATCGTTCTAACAAAAAAACAGGAGCGTATTTGGAGTCCGGAGCTAGGAGATATCGTCTTTTTAATTAGTCATAACTAGTAGAAAATGAGGTTGTATTTATGACGAATTTTGGCTATTTTTGGACGAAAAAGAGAGGAATTTGGGGAAGAAAAATATGAAGGATGAGGTATTTATAATGGTGGACACTACTTAATTAAATACGACTAGGATTGGTTAATTTGGATAGGATTATGATGAATTTAAATAAGGATAGGATATGCATGAAGTTGATTTCCTAGTAGGTTCAGGATTTGAATTAATTTAAAATAGAGTTTGAATTTATCTCAATAATTTATAATCTTAAATATAATTAAAGATAATACAAATAATTTATAAAATCTTATTAATATCTATTAACACTAAATTAGCATCTATCTAATACTACGACTATATATATCCAAATAAATTATAAATAATTTTAAAATCTAAATAAATTTCTTAAAATTCTAAATAAATTACAAAAAAATATAATTAAATATTTTAAACTAAAATAAATATTTGGTAGGAACGACATGCAAGTATGGTCGTATAGTAAATCATAGAAGTCCTAGAAATTTATGTTTTCTAAGTTTTAATTACCAAAAATTCTAGAAAAATCTCCAAAAATCTAAAATAACCTAAAATAATTCTAAATGAATATTTATATAAGTAAATATACTAAAAAAAATTATTTTCTAATTAACTAAGAAAATACTTTAAATAAATTCAACATCTATAATAAATATAATAATATAAAATATACACAAATAACTATTTTGGGTGAGGGAGTTTACACTCCCCCGGTCATGATCTTGCAAGTCCTAAGCAAAGACTCAGCTACCAAACCATGCTTCAGAGCAAAAGAAACAGATACAAAACTATGGGAAGCACCACTATCAAACAAAGCTAAAGCTAGAATGGAATCAAGAAGAATAGAACCTGCGATAACATCTCCGGTGGGTTCCTCTTCTTCGACGGTCATAGCAAACGCTCGTCCCTGTCGAGCACCTTTCTGCTGTTGATGCTGGACAAAACGTTGTTGCTGTGTCAGAAGCGGTCCCCTCGGCTGTGCTGCAGGTGGTCTCGTCGGTGTCCTCGGAGCTGGAGCTGCTCCCTGAACTACACGACGAGGACACTCCCTTGATTGATGCCCTTCAGTACCATAATACAAACAAACTCCTAGCCTCCTCCTGCAAACTTCCCAGATGTGGCCGGGCTTCTTGCAGAAGTTGCATGGAGCTTGTTGTAACTGTCTCTGCTGCTGAGGTGCCTAGTGAAAAGGCGCTCTAGCTGGAGTCTGGTTCTGCTGTGGCTGCTGGAAAGGTCTGGACTGGAAATGAGGACGTTTGGCAGATACTGCACTGCCGTTGGCCCCCAGAAAAGAATTACGGTCTCTCTTGGTCTTCAAACCCAACTCCCGCTCAACCTTGCGTGCCTCCGCAAGTATCTCCGAGTATGTCTCATAAAAAGACGGAATGAGAATCTTCACTTCCCAGTTTAGACCCTCTCGGAAACGAATAGCTCGAACCTCCGGCTCCCTCACCAAGTACTCTGCAAATCGGCTCAACCTACCGAACTCCGCAGCGTATTCCTCCACAGACATGCTCCCCTGAATGAGACTCTCAAATTGTCTCCCCAAGTCAAGCCTGTCTATCCGGACGAAAAACTTCTTCTTGAAAAGGTCCTTGAATACCTCCCAAGGTTGTCCTGCGTCAACTAGAACCGGCTCATTCCTGAACCAAGTGCGAGCGACGTCGAACAGTTGAAGTTCTACCGCCTCAACTTTCAGATCTTCAGAAAGACGGGACACCCTCATAAGACGCTCAATATCCTCGAGCCAATCATCAGCATAGACGATGCCCTCCGTCCCTTTGAAAACCCTAGGCTCCAGTTTCTTGAAGTCCTGAATGTTGCCTGGCCGAAGCTGAGCAACTTGAGGAACAACTTGCTGCTGGATCGGAACTCCTCTCTCAACTACAGCACGAGCAAGCTGATGAGCACTCTCGATGCCCTGCCATAGAACGTCGGTCTGCCTCTGATGTGCCTCTGACTGAGCCCTTTGTGCCTCGAGCATCTCACGAAACAGTGTAAACATCTGTGACGCCTCTGCTGGCACAGGAGGTGGAGGTGGAAGCCCCTCAGATACAGCTGGCATAGTCCTCTGAGTAGGTGGTGGACCTTCGAAAGCAGCTGACACTCCAATCACCGGAGAAGTGACTGGTGCAGGCCCTCGGGATGTCGCAGACCTCTCAGAAGCTGCTCTCCCCTGCTGTAATCTAGTCTTAGGCGGCATCCTGAGACAAAGCGAAAGAAAGAATCAATATGGCACAAGATTTAAGACATCAAGGAAAGGACAGTTTAAGGGTTCAAGTATCAATTTCAAAGGAGAATAGTTGAATCAAAAGAATTTTCCTAGATGTGATTGAGTATCTCAGCCTATATCCTATATCCTATCGCAGGCTCGCAGTAGTACAACTAAATTGTCGCACTACCACGACATCACATACTTGTGAAGCTAGACCTGTATGGGCCACCACCAAAAACGTGTCACGACCCGCACCCGGTGTAAGGGTACTAGTCGGAAACAACGCCCAGCCTACGCCACAGAATCGGCGGTAGAACGCTGTCTAGATAGTCTATCTAACAATATAATGAACCACCAATAATGATAGTATACTCAATCACAGAACTAAGATAGAAATGAGCACGAATCAGATAAAGAATAGAATAGTCACCATACAACTCATGAGTTTAAAATAATACATCAATGAGTCTGAAGAGTAACAAAAATAAGCTGGAGACAAATCCAGTATAAAAGAATACTATCATACTACAAAGCTACACTCCAGGGTCAACTGTCTCAGTTGGGATAAGTCCCTCTTGAGCCAGCGTCTCCGAATCTAAACCCACAACATCCTGGGGTCCATAATAGGTAGGGTACTCCTCAGTGTCATCTGGAAAAATATATCCAGTCAGGAAATGAGCAGAGTACATCTCTAACAGCAGTTCTAATCCATGATAAAAACTATGTAACAGTAAATAGCTGTGGATAAACAAGATGCACAAAATAGATACAAGAGATATATAGACAATAAGGAAATACTGGAAAGAAATACAATAATGAACAATATGCCAATGAAACAATAATACTAATGACTAAGTGTGTGAGTACTAGCTTAACATGTGATCGGCTTGGGCAAGATACAATGCGGCCTGGCTAATCATACGTGCGGTACATGATCAACACTATTCTCTTACCAATACTTTATTCAATAGGGATTTGATCACATATCTATACTAATACTCCCCACCCCAACTGGTATAATAGATCCAACCACGGTATGCTATGGCACTAGATTCTCCAAGAAGATAGCTAGTCTCCCCAAGAATCGGTGTCTGTACATGTACAAGATAACCAATAAAACAATACTTGCACCATATATACCATATACTAAGGAATAACATCTCATGACGAGATCCGGATATACCAATCCGTGTAACCATAGTGTCAAGAGAACATGGATATCTATACTAGATACAGTGAACATAGAGGATATCATAAATGAGAAACTATCAGAGAATGTACTCGCCTGAAGTCCAATAAAAAAGTCTCACAGATGTCTGACTCGGTGCCTCGAAGACCTAGATATGGAATACCACATTAATACAAGGTCCCGGAAAGAGAACAAGTCAAACTAGTCAACTTCTAGGTCAATAAATCAATTCTAAGTTAAAAGTCAACTATGGTCAACTCTAAAGTCAACTAAAGTCAAACATGGTCAAACCAAGGTCAACCTCACAAAACCTCTATATAAAATAATATAGAAAATAAAATACAATAATTTAGGAATCAAAATTAGATCCCAATAGATACCCACACAAGAATACTAATAATACAAATAATGCACACTCTAAATAATGTATATACAAACCAAATAGAATAATATATTATTATTATTAGTATTATACCTCACAAAACACCTATATATACATATATATATATACAAATATAATATGTAATATATAAATTAAATCTGCCAAATTATCACTGAAAACAGTGAGCTAAAACAAAGTTTTAAATAAAATAGCTTATAGTGACAGTCTCAACTGTCACAGAAATTCTGTCACAGAAACTATATATATATAAACCACTGCTGATACCGTTTGATGACAGTTTCAAACTGTCACAGAAACCGTCGCTGAAGGGTTGCCGCTCAAAACTGCCCGCAACATTAATGACAGATCTGTCATTAATGCTGAACCACTGTTACAGCGGCTGCTGTGACAGACCGAATAATGACAGTTTTCAACTGTCATTAAACCACTGTCACCAAACAGAAAAAATATATATATATATATATATATATATATATATATATATATATATATATATATATATATATATATATATATATATATATATATACAATATATAATATACATATATATATATATAAACAATTTAATAACTATATACTTATATATACATACATATAAACTTACAAAATTAAAATACCAAACATATGCACATATGTACGTATTTTACATGGCTAGAAGCACACATAAAAATACATTCATTAAATTAACAATTAAATATATAATAATTATAAATAATATAATTACATATTTAAACACATAAATATATTTTATAAAATATTTATGTATAATTTATGTTATTAACATAAGTACATATATATTTGCATGCAAGAAAGCTACATACATATATTTATACACCACATTAGAACACATAAAAATATCTATAGATCTATGCTACAATAAATACCATAATAAATACACTAAAATAATATATAATATCTATATATATTTACTAATTATAAATAAAGAATTTAAAGCATAATTAATTAGATCTACACATAAACACACCAAATTGGAAAGTTTTACACCGTATCCCACTAGATCTAGGATACGCATGTGACACGAGTCCAACACACAACCAATTGCACCCCGAAGGACACAAACAAGTCACAATTAATATTTATGAATAAATTAAAGTGTCAAAAGTAGATCTATGTGTCCGTGTCAAAATACGACATGTTCAAAGCCCCGTGTCGGAGGGAAAACCCCCAAAATGACACGTATCACCAAATAGTTGGGGTACGAACCACAAGTACCCAAATATGGACACGACACAAGCCCCAAACACATAAGCACATGCCCAATTGATCTATAGGATCAATTGACACACACAACAAAATGTAAATTCGGAATTCCAACAAAATTGACACAAAAAGCACCATAACTTTCTCCATGGGTCTCCTATGAAGACAAAACAAATTCCTATGGGTAGTACATATATATAGGTTGATTTTACATGATTAAATCTCAGATTTAGAAGCTATTTTAATGGAAAAAACTGAATTATACCTATTGGGAGATGGATTCCCAATGAAACCTCCAATTGAGATGAACTTGCTTCCAAATTATAGATCCTTGCTCCTCTTTGTAGATCCTTTCTTCCTTCTTCTAGCTCCTTGCTTCTCAACTTTCTAATGGTGAATTAGAAAGAATTTGGGATAAATTTGGTGGGGAATTGGAATGGGAATGGAGGGAATTTGGGAGTGGAAAATTCTAGATCTAGATTTGGAATGAGAATGAGAGGAGAGAAAAATTTCTCCCCTCTTTTAATAGGCCGACCTTGCCCCTCTCCCAAGCAATTGTAAAATATCCAATGTACCCCTTGGGGCCTCTCATGAAGAAATAATTAAGGAAGGAAGCTTCTAGTCTAATCACTTAATTAATTTAATCCATCTCCTTAACTATGGGCTTTCTAAATGGCCAAATCTAACTATTTAATTCATATTGGTCCATGGGTCCAAACTACACTAGTTGGGTCTACTAAAATAAGTCCAAAATAATTAAATAACATCCAACAACAATTAAATAATACAACAAAAATTATTTACCATGCACAATATTTATTTAAATAAGAAATTACTAAAATACCCTTTTTCCTAAAATGTGGTAGTGACAACATAGCTACTGGATACCTGCTCAAGGCATCAGTGACTACGTTGGCCTTCTTTGGTTGGTACTACAATGATATGTCAAAGTCCTTCATCAAATCCAACCACTGTCGCTGACTGATGTTCATCTCTTTTTATGTAAACACGTACTTCAAGCTCTTATTGTCTGTAATGATCTCCACACACTCTCTGTACAGATAGTGTTTCCACAGCTTTAGAGCAAAGATGACAGCTGCCAACTCTAAATCATGGGTAGGGTAGTTCTTCTCATGAGGACATAATTGTCTGGAAGCACAGGCAATCACCTTTCTATTCTGCTTCAAGACACAAACTAAACCCTTCCCTGAAGCATCACTCTAGATAGTGAAACCACCTAACCCTGATGGCAACATCAAAACTGGAGCTGTCGTCAATCTCCTCTTCATCTCATCAAAAGTGGCCAGACAATCTTCTGTCCAGACAAAATTTACACCCTTCTTGGTCAGCCTATCATCGCCTCTACAGTCCTGGAGAAGTTATGTACAAATCTTCTGTAATAATCTACTAGCCCTAGAAAGCTCCTAATCTCTACCATTGAACACGGAGTAGCCCATGACTCCACTGCTGAAATAATTTTTGGGTCTACTGAGATCTCATCTCCAGTCACCACATGTCCAAGGAATTAAACCTTGTTATAGAAGAACTCATACTTTGAAAGCTTCCCATAAAGTTTCTCCTTCCTGAGAGTCTCCAGAACTATCCTTATATGCTCCTCATGCTCTTCTGGTGTCTTCGAATACACCAGAATGTCATCAATCAATTATTTGATAATAAACGAAAAAAATAAAACTAGATTTATACAAAGCCCTTTCTTAGGTTTACAAACAAGAAGTACAATTAATCCTATACGAGGATGTCAAGTACAAATTTTAATCTGGATAAATATTGCTATAGGAGTCTGATCTGCAGTTGATCACTTTGTCCCTTGGACTACACGATGATAAAGAAGTGCTGTAGAAGAAGGAGATGCTTCAAAGATTGCAAGAGGGAGTAGATGCTCGATGCCAAAATCGTCGATCACTACTCTTTGTCTGAGCTCTTCTCTCTCTGTTCTTTGATTTCTTTGACCTTTTTCCCCGACCCTGGAATTTGCAACCTTCTTCTGACCTCTGACCTCTGTCAATAGAGGTCTCTATTTATAGGGTTTTAGTGACAGTAGCCGTCCAGTCGGCGTAGAAGCCTGTCACGACCCGCACCCAGTTTAGGGGCACGAGTGCGTGGGTACGTCCAGCCTATGCCGCAGTGTCGACGGTAGAACGCTGTCAAGGTCTTGATACTATCTAGCTAATGTCACGCAAGCATCCAATCTCCATTAGGAGGCACGGATGACACAAATAAGATGAACACATACTCAATCACAAGATTACAGCATGATAAGATTTCGAAACAGAAATTAAAATTAAACACAACACAAGTCCACAAGTAATATTCTAACTCAACAATATCCAAGAATCATCAAAATACCGGAGACAAATCCGGTACCAAAATAGTCTACTTAAAGAACTAACAATAAATAATAATTCTGGCTAGGCCTTCCAGAATCATAACTAAACTACCAAGTCTGCAGCTACTCACCATATGGTCCATAAAGTGTCGGACAGCGGTCCTCTAAGGCATAGTCTGGAAAAATATTTCCAGTCAGGAAGAAGCAAAGCAACACTCTCAAATAACAGTTCCATTTATTGATAATGTCTATAATACAATAAAACATGTCATGCTAGCTACTGAGAAGACAGTGAAATAAATACAATGGCAATTTAAGAGAGACAGGCAATGTAAAGAGACAGGCAATAGGCAATATGATACAGTCAGTGCATGTATGAAAAATGAAAGAACAAGGAACAGTATCATATACGGGTGATGTAGTATATGATTTAAAATAGGAAACTGTAATCTATTCTAAGTGTTTGAAATAGTAGTTTCAAAATGTGATCGGCTTGGGAACATGTACGATAGCTACAGGGCCTGGCTAATCATGGGTGAAGAGCATGATTAACACTTACAATTTCTATACTTCAATAAGAGGTTATGATCACATTTCTTACTAACTACTTCTCCGCCCCCAACTAGTACTGTGGATCCAACCATGACACATCACGATACACGAGCAAGTCAAGTCTATCATGTACGATGTCTAATATACATGTCGTGTACAATGTCAATACGATAATCAAGATAACATCTCATGACCGCAGATCCAGGCTATATACTAGTCCGTGTAGCACAGTGTCAAAGATTCAGTTGTAATATTTCAAGATCATTGAACTTATAGAAATTATCAAGAATTGGAAATTATCAGAGAATGTACTTGCCTTGGGTCCTTAGCTGGTATTTATGGATGTCCTGTTCCAGAGTATCCCCTGGGTGAACCAACAGTCCTATAAACATATCACAATTACAACACTTGTATCAGATGCTATCCTAACACACAGAAGAAATATACTGGCCTCAGGGCTATGCCAGGCAGGGCACTAGTCAACTAGGGTCACCTAGTAGATAGATATACACATCTTAATTAACATATGTACTTACAATATACATATCAAATTAAATACATATACAAAATATATGTATATATATATATAAAAATATGCTAAGGTTTTATACAAAATATATATACCAATATGAAAATATAACTCTACATATATACATTGATACCAGAATACGGTTATTTACATATTTGTTCATTTATACCAACATACGTTTTTATTAAATATATACCCATACAAAATATATATACACATATATATTTGTATACCAAAATAATAATTATACTATATACATACTTGCACCAAAATCACCACATATACAATATATATATATCATTTAATTCATGTATAATATATATATATATTAGTTGAACAATTATGTACCATATATATGCCAAAATACAATTTACAATATATATATTGTTAACATCTTTATTAAAATATACTAAGACTAATACACCCATAGAGTTTATACTATATATATACATGTATGCATGTACATACCAATTTATATTAAGAATATACTAATGCTTATACAAAATATACATTAAGAATATACTAATTACTTATACAAAATATATGTATATATTTACCATCATTAAATTTAACAAATACAGATACTAGAACATTAATTAAAAATTATACCTAGTATACATTAAATACCTACACACATACCTACATTTTACCAAAATAATAATTTTACCCATTAATTAGCTTTATACATATGCATATGAATTAATTATACATATACATATACACATTATATTAAAATATACTAATTAGATATACACTATACATATACAATTAAATATTAACAAAAGAAATAATATACACTAATACATATACTACTAAACATTAAATTAAATACATATTTATACCATTTATTTAAATACATACAACTACCTTACATTTAATATATATACATATACAAATTAATTACACTAATTATACATATACCCTTCTTTATATACACTCATACGTATACATGTATGTATATATACATATATATATATATATATATATATATATAAAGAAGGGGAAGAAGAAGGCTTACAGTGGGTTGGTGGCTGGCCGCCGGACTGGAGGGGGAGGCCGCCGGACTGGAGGGGGAAGCCGCCGGGTTGCAGTGAGGGCCGGAGCCGTCGCCTGCCGGGGAGCAGTCTCGGCCGGGGAGATGGAGGAAGATGCACGGCTGGATGGGGTTGGCCGGCTGTCCGGCGATGCAGAGGGGGATCGGAGGAGGCCGGACCGTGCGTGGAGGAGGCTCGCGGTGGTGTAGGTGGTGGTGGCAGTAGATGGTAGGAGATGGTGGTGGTGATAGGAGGAGGAGCTCGGCCGGACTTCGATGGATGGATGGATGGGAGAAGCAGCCGCCTGCCGGGGTCGGGGAGGAAGAGCAGCGGGAAAACGGGGCCGGGCTAGGCTGGCCCGCCGGAGATGGGGTCGCCTGGGCGGTTGGCCGCCGACTGAGTGCACAGTCGCCTGGCCGGTGCACAGTTGTGAGGGTGGTTGGTTGTTTCCCTCTCCTTTCTTAAACTTTTGAATTAAAAAAATAATGGAGAAAGGAAGAAGAAGAAAAGAAGGAGAAGAGAAGAAGAAAGGAAGAAGGAGGAGAAGAATTCCTACGGTTTGGAGGCTTGAGGAATTTTGGAGGCTTGTGAGGTGGGGGAAAACCTAGGTTTCTAGGGATTAGGGTTGATGTAGACATGTCATTATATAGGATGAGGGGATTTTGATGGAGGGTTGTGATTGACCCCTAGAATGAGTGGCTCAGATTGAACATGAGGGAAATTAATTCATGTAGGAAAAATGCAATTTGGTCCTCAAGTAAATAATCTTTCTATTTGGTCTTGGACAATGGGGTGATGACACATACAATTGAATAATTGCAACTTAGCCCCTTAAATTTGGGAAAATGCACAAACACATAAAATGACGAAAATTTGGTGGGCAATTCGGGGTCCGGTATTTTGTAGGGTCAGGGGACGCTGTAAGACTGGTACGGGCTCAAATTAGCAGGGCACTGGAATTAAATTGGAATTTTAGAATCAGATAAAATGGTATCCTCAATTTAAATAGAAATAAATGTAAGTTGTGTTCAACAATTAATTATGAGTACATGGAGCCAAAATCAGGTCAGGTCATCAATACCAATATTGAAGAAGACTCAGAACAGAATATTACCCTAATTTGGGCCGTACGAAAAATAGGTCAAGATTGTCTCCAATTTCGATTGGGATGCACAACGATACAAAAAATAGGAATTTAAAAATAACGTCTGCGACGATTTTTGTGCGGCCAGAAATAATGCACAGGGAGCATAATTATGAGTTGCAAAAAATAGCAGAATGGAAGGTGGGCATGTCTAGGGCAAGCTTGTGAAATTTGTTGGAAGACAAAAGCTAGGGTAGTGCTCCAAATATCGAAGCAAAGGCAATGCGCAAATTTTTTTTTTAAAATACAGTAATTAATTACAAACTCCAAGAATTAAATTCTAAATAAATAATTAAATCCCGAATTCTACAATTCGGACAGGTGTTCGTCTACTGGGCTTCTAGGTCAATTATACCATCACAACACAAATGAACACTGTCTATAATACAATATATTAAAGTACACATCACACAGTTATTTAATTTAAATATATACTATTCATGCAATTAATTAATTATAACTACAATAATATTAAATATTGTAAAAAGTCGAAAATACCCCTATTTTCGGAATGTGGTAGTGACAAAGCCGGATAGTGGAGAGTATGGCACTTTTTACGCGGCGGTTATAATAACTGCCACCCACATATAAATGATCTTCTGAATCTGCGTGTGACGCGTATCCCATCATGAGATAATGCATATAACTGCTGCGAAGATCATGACATGCAAGCCACGTAGGTAATTGTCCCTCGCGTAGAAAATGTTGGCGTAGAAGCCAATAACTGTCACCATGGCGTAGAAGCCAAATAGTTGTCAGGTTGGCGTAGAAGCCAAGTGGTTGTCGAGTCAGCATAGAAGCCAAATAGGCGTAGAAGCCTTGTAGGCGAAGAAGCCTGATGCTGCGTGGATAGGTAGCTAGCGTAAAAGATAGCTGATCCTCCTTCCTTGACTGAGGTCTTGAGCATATTTTGGACCAAATAGCCTTATCACGCACCAATGCAAATATAGCCCGAGTTGGCGTATTTCAAGAAGATAGCGTACAACGTGCTCCTATAGCTGAATATAGCCCAGAGGCGTATTTTAAGGAGATAGCGTACAGCGTGCTCCTATAGATAAAAATAGCCTGATGGCGTAATATGCAGAGGTGATGATGTGGACGTATTAGCCGTAATTATGGCTCGCCCAGTCTTTGAAAATAGAACCAAATCTCGTGCATTAAATGCAGAGATCTGCCCCCATTCTGAGCATTAAATGCAGAGACGTGTCTCGAGCTCTGTACGAAGAGCAGCTTTTGACGTGGCAGTTCATTTTGTCTTCTGTTGAGCGTAAAAGCTCACATCTGCATGTGTAAAATTAGGCAGCATATTCCCTTGTATGCGTAAAAGTACTTTGTATCAGGGAAATGTCACTAAACGACGGTTTGGGTCTGTGTGCCGCACCATCATTACAACCGTCGTCTGGATAGTTGTGCAGTACTCGTTGTTAGGAGTCAGGTTTACTGCATGATCTGACAGGTTCATTCGAGGAATACGAAGCGTTCCCCGTACAACTTCCCACCGCATTAAAAGCGAGTAGATTTTACGCCAAAGTGGCGATATAACAATCCTTTTACGCTGAAGCAACCTGGAAATACTGCATTACGCGGATTATCCTGGACCTTATATTTTATGTTGTACTAGCGATAAAGCTCTGTTTGTACGCCGATGGCTCTGAAGTCATATTTTATGCCGCCCAGCACTAAAATGCTGCGTATAACTCTACAACGTATTTTTCATGCTTCTACAAGACCCCCTTCAAAGTTTTCAAATTTCTCGTAATTTGAAACACTTTGAATGAAGCATGAAACGGTCAAGTTTGACTCATTCCTTGAGGCTGATTTCTTGGCAGATTTTTGGGGATTTGTTGGGATTCGGTGTGTTCTCTTTTGCCTATATAAAGCCTGAGGAGTTAACCTGTTCTTCCCACATTTCCTTCACCACACAGAGATGATTGCCGGAGTTCGTCAGGTCAACTTGAGGAAGAAGAAGATCATGTTCTTCCAGCATGTAAGGAGCCAAAAAAGAAGGTGTCTTCGAGCAAATATCTTCTGCAACGATGGATCATGGAAGGATATTATAGCTTTCTTTGCTCGGGATAATCAGCAACTTCTTATGGCGATTCGTCCAGGAGAAAAGAAGGGTCACATTAGACCACACAGCTTGTAAGCTGTATTTTCTCCCGTTGTTCGTGGACGAGGGCAGACAAACTAGCCCTGTCTTCCAGTACTGAGTTGGGTCTAAAACCTCAACTCAATCTGTCATGGCGTATGGAGGATGGGCTCTTGAATAATTTATACAGGCCCAGTTTGTTATCCTTCTGCCATTAATCATTTTCTTGTTCATCGACTGTGGAAGTCGATGAACTACTGTAGAAGACGGATAAAGATCTCCCCCAATGTGAGAACCTGACAGAACAGATTCTGGGCGTGATCTTTAAATGAGGATGAGAAACCCTTTGTAGACGGGTTTCCCTCATATGTAATCATGAAGATAAAAAACCCTTTGTAGATTGGATTTTCCTCATATGTAATCATGATTAATAAAATTGTCTCCTTTTACGCATCTGATGATTTGCCATATTCTTTGCTATGATAAAGTCCGAATATGTGTAGCTTCACCACGTCTGAATAACTTTATGCCGACTCTGATAAAAAGAGTATATGATATCGTCCCGTCTTTTACGCGTAACTGAGGACGCGTAGAAAACAGCTTAGCATTTAAGTCGAATATCCAAACTGTCATACTATTTTGAACGAGGAATTATATAGAATTTTGAACTTGTCACTTCTCTGATAAGAAGAATTCTTGTTCAGACCATCATCTTCAAGAATGATTTCCCAAAAATTCCTTGAAATAGGGCGAGAAATGGCTGTCAAAAACTGAGTCACCATCTTGAACTGTAGAAAAAATACTCAGACTGGATTTTGGATGAACTTCTAATTGACCCAAGAAGAAGAGTTATTTTCTATGCTGAACTCTGTATAATTTGGGTATTTGGGATATTTTGAGGCCAAGGAGGAGTATCTTCTGCGTGAACCCTTGCAATTGGCCATCTTGAGATTTGTTCAGATATACGCATACTCTGGCCTGCGTATTTTAAGATATGCGAAAAGTCATAGATCCGTAGTGTAGATGAGCATAAAATTGTAAGTTTGTAGCCTCTCAAGCGTAAAAGTTGCTGAGCATAAGAGCATCTGGGCGTAAAACTGTAGATTTGTAGCTTCTGAAAAGAAAACTTTCGAGCGTGGAGTCGTAGATTTGTCACCTCTGAGCGTAAAAAGTTTCTGAGCGTGAAATCATAGATTTGTATCCTCTGAGCGTGAAGTCGTAGGTTTGTAGCCTCTCGAGCGTAAAAGCTACCGAGCGTAAAAGCATCCGGGCGTAAAACTGTAGACTTATAGCCTCTGGGCGTAAAACCGTAGATTTGTAGCTTTTCGAGCGTAAAAAGCTCTTTGGCGTAAAATTCCGAATCTTCTCTGCACGAAAACTTTTTAAATTCGCTGACTGTCCGCCTTCCCTGAATAATAGGCTGACGTAGTCCCCAATCATAACCGAATATTAAATACAGGATTTGGTTAGGGATTCGAGGAGTCCATCTGAACTCTATATATATCCCAAGGCCTTCAGAGAGAAGACTCTTCACCTATCTTTCGCAAAAGAAAACCTTCGTCTCTTTGAGTACTCTCCTTCGTTTCTTCTCTGAGCATTCTGAGTCTTTGGCAATGGCACCAAAATCAATCTCCTCCTCTAAGGGAAAGAAGGCTGCCTACTCTTCTCGCTCCTCTGCCCAAGCAAGAGCGATTTCCATCGGGCAAGGCGAATCCCGCTCTGAACGAAGTGTCCCACCGACGAGCTGTGCACCCGGCGTTATAGGTAAAGCTTTTGGGACGACAAGAGCGAAGAAAACCCTTCGCACACGTTGTACGTGAACGCGCTAGATCATCTTCTGTGCTGATAGCCTCTTCGAGGAAGATGATGCACAGAGATGTTTTATCTTTTACGTCCACATTTCTAATGTGTCATCGTAAAAACTCCATATTTTTGCAGTCTGGCGTAAAAGCTTTGACTGTCGAAATTTGGCGTATACTATAAACTTTGAGTGTTATGCTCTGGATGAAAATTCCGACATAATAACTCAAACTTTGGCAGTCTGGCGTAAAACACAGACTGTCAGATTTTTGTGTATATTGTCCATCTTGAATTTTATGCCTTAGAATGAGATTCCAGCGTAAAAACTCAAGTTTTTACAGTCTTGGCGTAAAAGCATAGATTGTTGCTCTTTGGCATAAGCTGCAAGATTGTGAGGTCTAGTATAGCAACTGACGTATTTTTTTTGCACTTTGTAGTTAACTTGCATATATCTCCGTTGGCTGAGGTGATGGGTTCTGCTGCTGGGATGCTGCACTCTAATTACCTGGAGGATTTGTCCCATGTGACATTTCCTATTTCTGGACCCTAATATCCTGAAGGAAAGGGAATCCTGATATCGTCTCAAGGAGAGCGAATGTTATTGAGCATGATCAACGGAGAGCCCCTGGTGTACATAGACGGGGCCAAATACATAAAACCGGCTTTCCTCTTCGGGGATATGATTGACAAACAATCCCAGACGAAGCCCAAGAAAGAAAACTAGGTTTTTCCTGCCGGGGGCCTGGTCCTGTTTCTGCCCAAGATGCTGAGAGATTACCCTATATCGGCATTCTTCCATGCCATGCATCCCAGGAGGATATCGTGGACCCTGACTCCCAATATTCACGGCTAGCCGGGGAAGATATTTTATCAGAAAGGGTCCTACCAAGGGTTATTTGTAAGCCGCCCTTCCGGCCCGGTCATGCCGTTCAGGAGATTGTATCCGGGCAGTGTCCCGAGTGAAGATACTTCACTGCTTCAACCAGTCCAATTATCGACTTTCTGCAATGACTTCATGGGGCATGGAGGGGTATACCCCAAGGTTAATCCTCGGACCAATGGGTGGGTTACCCCTACAAATCTTCGATGGGCTCGTTTAGCTGCCTGGGCCCTAAAGCATTTTCAGACTGAGATAGAGAGCATTGGTCTGTACGCGGCTGTGAGTGCTACCAGTGTTGGGTTACCTCTCAACCCCAACCTATTTTTGGCCTTGATGGAGCGATATATCTCGCTCACTGGGACTTTCGCCACTCCACTGGGGGAGTTGGGATTGGTCCTTCATGAAATGGCAGAGATTTCAAGACTGCCAATGGGGATACTCCTTATGAAGAGTATGTTCCCATAAATCGGGAGCTGGGGGATACAGACCCTCGGGTAGTGGCAGTGTACCAGGAGCTGATATGTCACTATTTAGCGTACACCGCCTTCTATAATAAGCCCTCTGATTTGGCTCATACCAACAAATGGGCGTCCTACCTCTTCTTCTATCAGGCCAGGGCTGCTAAGCCAAACAAAGTCGTGGATAGCAGGGATAGGCCTTTGAGCTTTCTGAGTGTGCTTAGTGCTCAAGTAGTCGATGACCTTATTGCTGGGGCTTCAGATCAAATTCTCGAAGAAGGGATAGGAAAATATCCTGCAGGCACTAAAGCCTACAGTTATTTGAGGCATTGACGCAGGACTCTGTCCAAGGAAGCTCAACTGGCTGGCTTCCTCTCTATATGGCTGTGCCAACTGGTAGTACCCGGCATTGCATCTTCGGATCGCATTCACCGTAACACCTTATGGCCTGCAGTACGTCTGGTATTTGGGGGAAGACTGGGCCTGCTCCCTGCCATGGTATGCCGCATACAAGCTGGCCTGAGGGCCATTACTGATGGGATGCTTACCGATGAAATACGGCGTGACAGCTTTCCCAGGGTAGAATTATCGTTCCTGTATTTGATGGGATGGTTAATTCTCCATAACCCCAGGGTGATGTCTCCAGGCTCTGGCAGTAGTTCGAGGAGTAATTTCTTGTTGAATTACAAGAATTCCACCTGGAATGTGACCACAGTTTTAGACTGTCGGCGGGCACTAAATTTTGCTCACAGCTGGAAGCTCTTCTGTACCGTCCCCACTGTACATCTCAATCAACAGGGGAGAAGACTTCAGGACTCAGGTGAAGGGAAGACTGTTCTTTCTCCTGAAGCTTTTAATTGGTTGGTCTGCATTAGACCTTCCCATTTATTGTACAGAAGTGAAGACCAATGCTTCTTGGAGCCCTACCTGCCTAGTCGGTTTGCCAGGCAGTTTGGGTATGATCAATTGCACGTGGGCAATGCCGTCACCAGCTTCAAGTCAAGGGGTAGACTTATTGATGGAGCGAGAGGATGGCGATACTTCATAATGGGTTACACTGGAGCAGCTTTTACTGTGCCCGCGACTTCACTCTCCATGGAGTTGCGCATCCTCCACTCGTACGCCCAATTTTACGTGGCCATCAATATCTTCCATCGCAATTTTGATATGCGTGGAAGTTTTAGGATGCCCTCTTCTAAGTCCGCGGGAAGAGACGAAATCCTATCAGTTTCCTCTAACGAGGGTGAAGATTCTGTCAATCCAGATGAGCCTTTGTTGGCAGTACCTAGAGGCGAAATACCTCCGCCTGCAGAGCCTCTGGTTATCTCTGGTAAGCGAAGGCTCCTGTTCTGAAGGAGACTTCCCCTCGCAAGAAAAAGAAGATTGTTAGTGGTCCTGACAGGACTTTCAGTCATGAGGCTCCTAGAAGTGAGCCTGTTGTTTCCCCTGTTGGGGACGATTCTTTGATTAGAGGTTCCTCACCTTTTAGAGAGGGAACCTCTACAGTTCTGGCTGGCAGTGCCGAAAAATCTTTGCTCGAGGCTACTGTCGCTGCTACCGCTTCAGGTAGTGGTACGAGATCACCTTCGAGGCCAAGCCAAATAAGGATATCTTTATCCAGCCCAATAATGGGTTCAGCCCCTGCCGCATCTGTAAGTATACCCAGTAAGATTCCACCCAATGAGCCTCAAGTGGATCTCGGTGAAGACCTGGAAGAATACCTGCCAATGTCAATTGGCACACCCCCTTCTCCAAGTATGACAGCTCGCTTAGCATCATTAAGAAATGATTTACCTGTATTGGCTGCAGACGCGACATATATACCATCGGCCATGGGTAAATGTCGTATTTATGCCTCTTTTTAGAAAAATTAACATCATGTTGATATTAACTTTCTCTTGTCTTCTTTTCAGGGGAAGACATCTATGGGGAGGGCAGCGTCGACGCAACTTTCGGCTTTATTTCCGTTCATGTCTATGACACGGAGGTGCCTGACTTTGAAGAGGAAATATTTTCGGGTGCCGGCTCACCCGAAATGGTTCCGATATCTCGAGAGGAGGATGAGCCTGTCATTACGACAATGCCTCTTTTGAGTACGCCGGCCACTTCGTCCGTTGTTGGTGCTTCTTTTTTTGTCGCGTCATCTGTTGAGGCGACGACTGTGGCAACATCGTCTGCAGTCATTCCTGGAGGGGGATTCTCTGATATTGCAGCCACTCCCAGCGTCCATTCGAATCTCGCCGTGTTAGTTTAGCAGTTTTCAAGCATTTTCTACGCCACTTTAAAAATGCTGATATCGATGGTGCTGGAAAAGAATCTAGGCTTCGAGGCTCTGAAGACGTCCTCCAACTTCAGTATAGTGCAGATTAGATACTTCAACGATAATGACAGAGCTGATGTGCTAGAACAAATAGTTAATGGTTTGGAACAACCCATTAACGATTATTTGCAACTATCTCGAGGCAACATTGACGGTCACGTTCAAGCTAGGTATGACTCCCTAACTGCAGAGCTTGCTGGGCAAATAGAATCTCTGAACAAATCTGTCCAGGAATAGCAACAACAGATGGATCAAGAGCGTGCCGAATTAGAGTATGTCATTCCCCAGCTGACTCAGTGCGAGACCGAATATGAGGAAGAGATAGCGAGGGTCCACAAATTGGAGGATGACCTTGCTAAGGCCAAGGATAAGGCTCTCTCTTTATTAACAGCTTGCGACGTGTTGAAGGATCGAATGGAGACGGCTCAGCAGAATCGGACGCATGTGGGTGTCATCCACGCAGGTTTTGTACATGCTCGGTTTGAGCTATCTGCTTTGAACAATGAGACGGCAAGGTTGGAACGGGCTGGCACCGACATTTTGAACTCCAGGGATGAGAGAATGGTTACTCTGGCGCAACAGATTCACGACTTAACTGTTCCTCCCAAATGATGTACCTTTTGCTTTCATATGTAATTTGCTCTTTCTGGAGATAATAAAGAGACTTTATCTGACTTTGGTGGACCCATCATTTTTGAATATAAAAGACAGGCTAGGGTAAAAGTGATATCAGAGGTAATATGGATGTGATATACTCTCGGTAAGCTTCAGCTGGACATATCTATTCAGAGCTTATATGGACATGATAGAATATGTTCCAACTAAAATTTGTACACAAAACACTATCAGAGGTAATATGGACGTGATAGGTTTTGATGTTCCAACTTAGTTTAGACATATATATTCAGAGGTTATATGGACATGATAGAATATGATCCAACTAGTTTTTTGGAAGTAGCATTGTCAGAATAAGATTTCCACTATACTCCGTTGAGCAAAGGAGATTAAGCATAGTACCTCTTCAGGAATTTGCCGTTGATAGGAGCCATTAACAAGTTTCCATTAGGCTTGGCTAATCTGTAAGCGACATTTGAGAACGTCGTCTCGATCACATAAGGGCCTTCCCATTTCTTTTATGATTGTTTGAGCGAATTTCGGATATTGTACTAGAGGTAATATGGACGTAGTACGATACCGTATCTGTTGAGGACATCCCACTGGGGGATTTTTAGTGGACCTATTACTTTTTGGACATATTAGTGCAAGTAATAGGTTTAAGACAAATCCTGACAGAGGTAATATAGACGTGATAAAATACGACTATGTAGGGATGAATAGAGACTGACTCTTTCTTCGCTGGAAAAATGAGGATAGTTCAGAGGTAATATGGACATGAATATCTCGTTTTCTATTGCGGGCATTCCACAAGGGAATTTTTATAGACTTATTACTTTTTGCACATGAGAGTGCAAGTAATAAGTTTTAGGAAAAGTCCTGCCAGAGGTAATATGGATATGCAGTTTTTGTGGACCTAACACCACTGGCGTACTTAGAGTTAAGTACGAGTGTTAAGTTGAGATGACAATCGATATCAGAGGTAATATGGACGTGATAATCGATAGCCGAAAACTCGAAAAAGTTTCTTCAGAGGTAATATGAACATGACAAACTTTTTGAGTTGTGACTCCATTGGGGATGGAGGTACATATCTGCTCAGAGGTAATATAGACATGGCAGTTTTTGTGGACTAAACACCACTGGTATACTTAGAGTTAAGTACGGGTGTTAAGTTGAGATGACAATCAATATCAGAGTTAATATGGACGTGATAATCGATAGTCAGACCAAGCAGGTTTGTTCAGAAGTAATATGAACATGACAAACTCAGCTGGGGAAATAAAGAAATATTTGGACAATAGTTCAGAGGTAATATGAACATGAACTCATGTCCGAAAAATTCACTGTAGAATGATTTTCTTGAGCAGGGATAGACTTGAAGAATCCGCTAGGGAAACTTTAGGGATTCATCATCCGGTATTTTCTGGATGGAGCAAATTGTCACGTTGAAAGTGAAATCAATTTGTAGTAATCATCCCCTCGTTTACAGATACAGGGTGATGACCTTGGCATTGATCAACTCCTGAATTCTCCTTTTTAGTACATAGTAGGCCCTTAAGGGTGATGAATGTACCTATGGAAGAGACAATAATCTGGGTCATCGACTTTGCCAGCTCTCTCAGGGTATCTGATGTTGGGTAGCCGAAGTTGGTGTTCCTTCATCAACATATTAAAGATTTCAATAATGTCATCTTCATTGAAGGAGAAAGTTCCTTTCGGCCTTCGGGCTCCCGATGCCTGAGTTTTACGATCTTCCGAGAAGATCGCCATCGTTGCATCATCTTCGAATTCTGAGAAAATTCTACCCCCAGCTTTGGATGCTGCTCTGTTTTGTCGAGGTAGACTACCCCCAGACATGTCGTGGCATTTGACCCCTGAAGTTGATTTAGAAGGAACTGCCTCTGGTTGTGCAGGATCAGACTCTCGAGGCTTTGAATTTGCAGGGGATGCAGTATACCCCAACCCAAAATGAGCTTGTTGACAGTAAGAATTACCATGCAACGGTGTTCGTCTGCCTTTTCCATAGTTGAGGCCTTGTTTCAACTTCAAATCATAACCCATGCTTTGTATAATCTTCAAAGCTTGTGGGCTATATCTGTGGGTTTGCATTTTCCCAGCATCAGATTCGCGAGATTCTTCTTGTACAATCGGACTATTCTGCATGCGCCCGAAGACTATTGGATGCTGGTCGTCGTGAGTTGGGGGAACAATAAAGATAGAATCTTCATGTGGCCCACATGTCATGATGATATTAGATTTTAATGCATCTTTCCACATGATCTTCCCATGTTTGACAGTTAGGGGAACTGAAGCCTGTTTATAACTCCTATCTTTGTGTTTCTGGATCAGAAGTTCACGCAAGTCAGGAGTATTAATGGAAGAAGAAGATGAAGAAGGTTTGTTCTTCCCTTTTACATCAGTTGGAATGCGGATATTGGGCACCCCAACCCTTTCTCTACCACCTGTATATAGCAGTTCAGCCATATGAGTAGCACATAATCCTCAAAGAGCGTATCTATCCGCAAACTGGGCTTTCTTTACGTCGAGGGGCTTCTCCTGGCGTAATTTAAAACTCTGCTCAAGTTGGCGTAAAACTGAGGAGGTCGTCAATCGGCCATCGGCTTCTCGCGTAATCTGGATAGCGGACAAATTCTTCTCTTGCTGGCGTAAAGACCGAGAAGTTGAGAAGTCCGCCACTTATTTTCCCTTGCGTAGATTGCAGGGATCATCTGCTTTTCCACGAAGGGCAGATGCATTCTTACGCGCAGAGCGTGTTTGAAATTTCTGATTTGGCACTGAGGTATTATCAGAAATCTTGTCTGCCACATCACAGACGGAAGACAGAATCTTACGCACAGAGCGCGGAGTAGACTTCTGGATTAGCACTGAGGCATCACCAGAAGTTTTGTCTGCCACATCACAGACGGGAGACAGAGTTTTACGCGCGGGGCGCGGAGGTTGCGAAGCTACAACCTTGTCGGTCGGAGAAACCAGAGAGTCGACAGGAATGGTAGGGGATGTCCGGGGCATCCAGACCTTATGCAGTTTCCTGTTGTCTTAGATGGAGAGAGAGTGAGAGCTACCCCCTGCTCGAAGCATATCTTCGTAGGCGGATTGGTCGAACTGGACGACCAATGTCTTCTTCATTGATCCTATTGATACTGCATCGTGTTGAGCAATTGCTTTCTCGTCAGATGAGAAAGAGGTCCCCAACGGAGTCGACATCTTGTGTTTAATAATAAACGGAAGAAATAAAACTAGGTTTATACAAAACCCTTTCTTTGGTTTACAAACAAGAAGTACAATTAATCCTATACGAGGATGTCAAGTACAAATTTTAATCTGGGTAAATATTGCTATAGGAGTCTGATCTGCAGTTGATCACTTTGTCCCTTGGACCACACGATGATAAAGAAGTGCTGTAGAAGAAGGAGATGCTTCAAAGATTGCAAAAGGGAGTGGATGCTCGATGCCAAAATTGTCGATCACTACTCTCTGTCTGAGCTCTTCTTTCTCTGTTCTTCGATTTCTTTGACCTTTTTCCCCGACCCTGGAATTTGCAACCTTCTTCCGACCTCTGACCTCTGTCAATAGAGGTCTCTATTTATAGGGTTTTAGTGACAGTAACCGTCCAGTCGGCGTAAAAGCCGGATAGTGGAGAGTATGGCACTTTTTACGCGACGGTTATAATAACTGCCACCCACGTATAAATGATCTTCTGAATCTGCGTGTGACGTGTGTCCCATCATGAGATAATGCGTATAACTACTGCGAAGATCACGGCATGCAAGCCACGTAGGTAACTGTCCCTCGCGTAGAAAAGGTTGGCGTAGAAGCCAATAACTGTCACCATGGCGTAGAAGCCAAATAGTTGTCAGGTTGGCATAGAAGACAAGTGGTTGTCGAGTCGGTATAGAAGCCAAATAGGCGTAGAAGCCTTGTAGGCGTAAAAGCCTGATGCTACGTGGATAGGTAGCTAGCGTAAAAGATAGCTGATCCTCCTTCCTTGACTGAGGTCTTGAGCGTATTCTGGACCAAATAGCCTTATCACGCACCAATACAAATATAGCCCGAGTTGGCGTATTTCAAGGAGATAGCGTACAACGTGCCCCTATAGCTGAAAATAGCCCAGAGGCGTATTTCAAGAAGATAGCGTACATCATGCTCCTATAGCTGAAAATAGCCTGATGGCGTAATATGCAGAGGTGATGATGTGGACGTATTAGCCGTAATTATGGCTCATCCAGTCTTTGAAAATAGAACCAAATCTCGTGCATTAAATGCAGAGATCTGCCCCCATTCTGAGCATTAAATGCAGAGACATGCCTCGAGCTCTGTACGAAGAGCAGCTTTTGACGTGGCAGTTCATTTTGTCTTCTGCTGAGCGTAAAAGCTCACATCTGCCTGTGTAAAACTAGACATCGTATTCCCTTATATGCGTAAAAGTACTTTGTATCAGGGAAATATCACTAAACGACGGTTTGGGCCTGTGTGCCGCACCATCATTACAGCCGTCGTCTGGATAGTTGTGCAGTACTCGTTGTCAGGAGTCAGGTTCACTGTATGATCTGACAGGTTCATTCGAGGAATACGAAGCGTTCCCCGTACAACTTCCCACCGCATTAAAAGCGAGTAGGTTTTACGCCAAAGTGGCAATGTAACAACCCTTTTACGCTGAAGCAGCCTGGAAATACTGCATTACGCGGATTATCCTGGAGCTTATATTTTATGCTGTACTAGCGATAAAGCTCTGTTTGTACGCCGATGGCTCTGAAGTCATATTTTACGCTGCCCAGCACTAAAATGTTGCGTATAACTCTACAGCGTATTTTTTATGCTTCTACATCAATACCACCACAAACTTATTAAGGTATTGGTGGAACACCTTGTTCATCAGATTCATGAATACTATCGGGGCATTGGTCAACCCAAACGGCATCACCATGAACTCAAACTGGCCATACCAAGTCTAAAAAGCTGTCTTTGGAATATCCTCCTTCTTCACTTTTACCTGGTGGTAGCCTGACTTGTAATCTATCTTCGAAAATACCTTCACTCCGCTCAACTAATCGAAGAGATCATTTATCCTCAGTAGTGAGTATTTGTTCTTGATAGTGAGGTTATTCAGAGCCTTGTAGTCGATATACATGTGTACTGACCCATCCTTCTTCGGTATAAACAATATCGGAGCACCCCATGGTGATGAACTGGATTTGATGAAGCCCTTATCCTGGAACTCATCTACCTGCTTCTTCAACTCCACCAGTTTGTTGTGGTTAACTCTATAGACGTGCTGAGATATTGGCTCTGTGCCTGAAAATAAGTCTATAGAGAACTCCACATCTCGGTCTGGCGGCAACCCTGGCAACTCCTCCGGGAAAACATCTATAAATTATGTTATCAACGGATGTGGTAACTCCTTCTCTTCCACCATGGCTCCACAGATTGCATCCTCACTATGCTCTGTTGCTCCTCTAGCAATCTTAAACTCTGGCTCTCCTGGTGGTTTAAATAATACCCCGCCTCCATGATAATCTATACTAGAATGATGCCTACTCAACCAATCCATCCTGAGTATTATGTCGTAGCTAGAAAGTGGCATTACGAGTAAGTACACACTAAACTTCCAGCCTCCCAATGTAACTCTCTGATCCTTACAAACATCAAGGACCAGGATA
Source organism: Iris macrosiphon (assembly GCA_036927795.1). NCBI lineage: Eukaryota > Viridiplantae > Streptophyta > Magnoliopsida > Asparagales > Iridaceae > Iris > Iris macrosiphon. The sequence goes on along the minus strand of JAYESA010000013.1, from coordinate 166,748,595 downwards.
ATGTCATCCCCAGTCATGATCTTGCAAGTCCTACCCAAAGGTTCAGGCTCTAAATGATGCGTAAGAGCAAAAGATATAGATACAAAACCATAAGAAGCACCGGAATCAAATAAAGTATATGCTAAAATAGAATCAAGAAGAACTGAACCTGATATAACATCTCCCACTGGCTCGGTCTCCTCGACCGTTATTACGAATGCTCATCGCTACTATACATCTCTTTGTTTCTACTGGTGCTGTACAAATCTCTGCTGCTGTGTCAGCAATGGAGGTCCTCTCTACTGTCCCGCAGGTGGCCTCGCTGGTGCTCTCTGAACTGGGACTGCTCTCTGAGCTTGACGACGAGGAGATATGGGACGATCCCTCATCTGATGTCCCTCTGTGCCACAATACAAGCACGCTCCCAACCTCATCCTACAGACCTCCCAGATATAGCATGTCTTCTTACAGAAGTAACAAGTAAGAGTCTGCTGAACCCGTCTCTGCTGCTGCTGCTGCTGCTGTGGCACCTGCTGAACTGGTGCCCGAACTGGAGCTTGCAACTATTGTGGCTGGAAGGTCCTCTACTGCTGAAAATAGGGTCCCTTAGCTAGACCCACATTGCTACTAGCTACTCCGAATACGTCTCTTCCCTTCTTGGATTTGAGCTCCAAGTCATCCTCTGCCCTCTGAGCATCCATCAGCATATCCTTGAATATCGCAGTACGATGACCCCTGGTACCTCCCAGATCAATCCCTTTCAGAACTTCCTCGCTCTCATAAGGGGGTTCTACACCTCCATAAATTTGTCCAATCTATAGAACAACGCGGCGTACTCGTCCACTATCATACTCCCTTGGACGAGGTCCTGGAACTGGATCTCTGGGGCACTCAGATACACGTCCGAAAAGAACTTCTTCTTGAAAATCTCTTTAAAATCTCCCCAAGTCAATCCTGGCATCACAATCCTTGGTTCCATAGAACCATGTTAGGGCAATGTCAAACATTTGACTGCCCGCTGCCTCTACCTGTAGACTCTCCAGAATCTGTGCCAGTCGCAGGTTTCTCTCTATGTCCTCGATCCAATCATCGATGTACAAGATCCCCTCTGTGCCCTTGATGTCCTTAGGCCCCATCCTTTTGAAATCAATAATGGTACCTGGCCTCGGCTGGTACAGGGCTGGATGAGGTGGTACGATCTATGGCTGGACAAGCGCTACTTTCTCCATAACTGCTAGCGCTAACTAGTGGGCACTCTCGATACCCTGACATAGAAAATCTTTCTGCCTTCGCTGTGTTGTCATTATCTTCTGGAACATGGCAAAATATATGTTTCGTCTGCTGGCATGGGTGATAGGGGTGGAAGGTCCTCCGTGAATGCTGGAACAGCCCTTAGAACTGGTGGAGGAGCACCCCCAAAAGCTGCTGAAACCCCCACTTGAATTGGTGAGGCAACCCTCTGAGCTGGAGGAGGTGGAGCAGTAGCTGCCCTCCTCGAAGATGGTGAAGTAGCCAACCTCGATAAAACTGCGCCAGAGCGCTGAGATCAGGTCAATGACGACATCCTGAAGACAGATTCAAAATAAAGGGATCAATATTGCGCAAGATACTATAGCATCAAGGAAGGACAATAATATTTCAAGGAAAACAATTATTCAGAATGATAAAGATAATAAATTCAATAGATTGAAAGTGTTCCTAGTTGTGATTGAGTATCCTCTCATCCTATATCCTATATCCTATAGCAGGATTATAGTAGTGCTCTAAGTCTAAGTACCACTACCTTGACCTGCATGGGCTACCATAAAAATGTGTCACGACCCTCACCCGGTGTAAGGGTACGTCCAGTCTAAGCCGTAGCATCGACGGTAGAACGATGTCTAGGTCAACAATACTATCTAAACATCTCACATAATATATATATATATATACCTGTCAAGATATCTCAAATCCAAATAGATGACAACATAATAACCAATACTGAATTACAATAAACTAGAGGAAGATGTAGCATGATATGAAATAGAAGAAAGAAATGAATCACAGTCACAAATATATCTTATATACAAGTCTAATAGACTAGCACAATAGTCTTAATATAATACATGTCAAAATGTCTAAACTGAGACAACCAATCCAATAGTCTAAACATCTGTAACTAGCTGATCATCTCCTGGTTCTGGCTTCTCCTGAGCTACCACCTCTAACTCCATATCCACTATATCTTGAATTTTATAGTGTGTAGGATACCAGTCATCTAAATTATCTGAAAAATATATCCAGTCAAGATTGGATCGAATTACACCTCTAACAGTAGTTCCAAATAAATGATAAAGACTATGTAACCGTAAATAGAGATAATATACAAGATAAATAGAGCATGAACAGAAAATATACAGAATATAGAAATGTTGTAAATAGTACAAGAGGTATGAGCATCATATACAGAAGTCAGAAAATACAACTAACTAAGTGAGTGAGTACTTGCTTCGACATGTTATTGGCTTGGGAACTTGTACATGAATTATGGCCTGGCTAATCATATGCGAGGTGTATGATTAACACTAATAGGGTACTTGTACAGAAATACTCATACATGGTGGGTATGATCATATATCTAAATAATACTCCCCAACCCCCGACTGGTAGAGTGGATCCAACCATGGCACGTTATAACATGGAATTCTCTGAGAAGGTAACTAGTTTCTCCAGGAATCAATGCTCATACAAGAACAAGAGCAACATGGCATGTACATGATACGCTCGGAACTACCTGGAATAATATCTCATGACGGGATCCGAAAATACCAATCCGTGTAACCACATGTCAAAAAGTTAAGGATATCTACCCTAAATACAAGGAATATAAAAAATATCTTAAACGAAAACTGTCAGAAAATGTACTCGCCTCTGGTCCTAAGAAAATGATGTAACTCAGTGCTCAAGCGGGTATCATACAGACCTATATAATCATGTCATTGGGTGTAAAGAAGTGATAATAAGCTAAAATGAGTCAAAACATGCTTTCTAGGCCATTTCTAGGTCATACTAGTCAAACTAGGTCAAACTAGCTATCTTTAAGTTATACTAGCTTATCTCTAGGTTATTGGACCCATACACTGCTTATCTAGGCTATACTAACTATTACAGGATACTAGAGTATCATAACTACTAAGTATATATATATATATATATATAGTTAGTTAGTTAGTTAGTTATCTATTAGCATAGATTACCTTGGCTTATCTCAAGGCAATACTAGTAGCTAGTATCAGTCCTATTACTAACCGATACTTTAACATTAATTGTTAATTTCTTACCTAACTTAACTAACCATTTACTAAATTACTAACTTACTAACTAATAACATATTGATAACATATACTAACTGTTATCTAACCACTAAACATACATAATTAACATGCATAACTGAACTTGCTACTTTACTGCTACTAACAGATATACCATACTAACTTAACTAATATATCAAATAACTGACACTTATATGTAATACTAACCACTAACCTTAACTAACATATGATACTCTCATATTTATATATAACTCAATCAACTGATATCATAACTAACATATACCAACTTAACTTACAATATTAACTAACTTTAACACTCAAACTTATATCTACTCCACACAAACTGATATCAATATTTTCCAACACTAATTCCTCCTACCTGTTGTTGCCTGAAATCTCCTTATTACTTACATCACTTGCACTTGCTCGATTGCTCTAACATGTTCCCTAGACTACCCCAATCTGGACAGACCACCAAACAGCCCCCACATTTCTCCTGCCTACACCCTATTTCTGTGTTTCTCTGATATCCAACTGTTCCCCCCTAACAATCATAGTGTACATTGTTCAAAGACTCCCCCCCCCCCCCCCACATTACTGTGGCCAAGCTCATAGCTTCACAGTAAATAGAACCCCCCTCTAATATAATGACCGAAACACAATCACTCATACACAAGACAATTCTCTCCCCTGGCTAATGACTGAACTAAATGATACTAACACATATATATGTAAATACTAATATATATATATATATATATATATATATATATATATATATATATATATATATATATATATATATATACAATGCATTATCTAGTATCATATGAATCTAATACACATCCAAAGACAATACAACAAACACAAGGAGTGCATCACACCCGTATCACACTAGATCTATGATACGTTTGCTATACGTCCTTGATACTCAATCTAACCTCACCTAATTCTCCACAAATGGTGTGGACAAGTCCAAAATCATAATTAGAAGCATTACAAAGTGCTAGCTATCCATCTATGTGCTCATATAGACCCCTGTGTCGAAGGAAAAACCTTTAAATTAATCCATGTCATAAAATATCATGACACGGCCTACTCGTATCCAATCGTAGATACGTACCTAGTACCATATCATCAATCTAAGTCTAATAAGATCTAATTAGTCTTATGACACACACTTGATGCATCAATCTCAAAATTCTCCTAAATTGGACACAAAAATCTATGTAAAAATTATAATACAAGTCATATGAACCTAGTTCCTGTTCCTATGGATAGCCCTAAGCCAAAAAAATTTTCTAATGGTCAAATTCATGAATTAGAGTCTAATTAAGGAGGGAATTTCAGAATTTAACTATTGGGAGACGTATTTCCAATGCAAAATCTAAATTGACACAATTAGGACACAAGCTCCTATCAAATGGCTCCTTCTCCAAGTGCTCCTTGTAATCCAAGCTCCAATACTTAGGTGATATAAATAAAAGGAAAAAAGAGTGAATTGGATAAATTTGGTGGAGGGATGAAGTAATTTGGGAAAGAACACAAATTTGGATCCAAAATTAAAATAAATTAATGAGAGGAGAGAGAGAGATGCTCCTCATATGGCCGGTCCCCTCTTGCCCCTCCTCCAAGTATATCACACCCGATTCCAGATTTAGTATTTATTGAATTTCTAGAATTTAATTTTTCTTGATAATGTATTCCAACTGTATTTTATATGTTCGGCCTTGTCATTTTATTATTGTTTTATTTTTCTGTTATTGAGAGAGACTATCCGAGACCAGTAAAATATCCATTGGCATTTCTATAGACCCGGCTTAGGACCCGCATGTAAAATAGACACTTGGGTCGGTTCATTTTGGGTGAACCCATGACAAAACCCTCTTTTGTCCTCTCTTAGTATATATATATGGCTTTTCTCTCTCCTCTCTTTATTCTTCTTATTCATTTTATTTTTCTCCTTCCTCCCGTCCCTCAAGCTTCCCCTACCCTAACCCTAGAGAAAGTTATTGTGACTTGGACCGTGAGAGGTAGAGGCTAAGAGCCACCCAAGGCAAGTACATCTTGCTAAATGGTGAAATCAAGGAATTTTGAATTTTTATTTATGTTATTGATTTGAAAAATATTTGATGGAAAATATTCTCATTGAGTTGCTGATCATATTTAGTTCTTGGAGTTTTGAATTTTGATGTAAAGATTTTTGTAGATCTGAGTTTTAAGTTTAGGATTTTTATTTGTGTTCCATGAAATTTTCTTGGTTTTGATCTATTAAAACTTACTATTTTCAAAAAATAGTTATTCCTTATGTTAGAGCATTTTATTTCGAGCATTTTGGCTTTTGATTCACTTAATTTGGAGCTAATTTGGAGCTAAAATAAAGTTTTTATGAAGAAAATAAATTTTTAGTTTTTTGGAGTTTCGGCCATGGCTGAACTTATTGTTGGAGAAGACGAAGTATTCTTGCGGCCAGCGAGCTATGCGGTCGAGAGTGCCATGCGGCCCGAGAGGGTTATGTGGCCTGAACTCTTGTTGCATGCTGACAGCATTTGTCCATCTTGTTGGACGCATGACTGCTTATTTACACAAGTATCCTTGAACACTTTATGTTTTTACTCGCTGAACGAATAAAAAATTTTGCTTAAGTCCAAGAGTGAGTCCATACGACAAGTGGGTGCATGCGGCCAGTATGTCCATGTGGCCAGTGAGTCCATGCGGCTAGTGGGTACATGCGGCCAGTGTGTCCATGCGGCCAGTGAGTCCATGCAGCCAGTGGGTGCATGTGGCTAGTGAGTCCATGCGGCCAGTGAGTCCAGGCGGCCAGTGGGCATATGTGGCCATGAATTCTTATGTGCATTTTTGTGTTCCCTGTTGTTATGTTCTCTCTGTAATTTCTTTTAGTGATTATTGATGTGTGCTTCCTTGTGTCGATACAAGTTTACATTACTAGACCAGTTTATGTACTATTTTATGATCCTCGCGACACCGTAGAAATATCTGTGTATGAAAATCTATTGCATTTGGCATCGGGTAATCGAGTGTGAGTATTGCCCAATGTATTGTGAGTCGCGGATACGATAACTCATGAAAAGATTGTACCCATGATCCATCATTCTAGGAAAGTTCTCGAGTGTCCACGACTCAAGAACTTGAAATAATTTAGTAATGATTAAACAAGATAACATTTACCTAGATCATTGGGAGGGAAAAATATTATGCTACCGGCTACCTCGATCCCCAAAGGCCCCATACGGCATGGACAACCCTGCTAGGCAAGGGCTCCATGACTGACCAAGTTTACGAGTGCTGAGGCACTACAAATTGTTGTTATGCAATTTTGTATATGCATTCCAGTATATGTTCCAGTTATGCTCCAGTTTTAGTTATGTTACAAGACCATTTTTTGATAAGTTTATGTTTACAAAAATCAGTTTCATTTGCCAAATCTCCTTATGTCTACAAAATCAGTTCCATTTTACAAAAACCTTTTGTTTATAAAACCAATCTCATTTACAAAAATTATTTATATCTTTAAAAGCTAGTTTATGCTTACTTTATGTTGTGTTATGCTATCAGTTATCTGCTTTAGTTTCTTATCCATCATTGTTTGTGATGTGCATTATAAGTACTAGACAAGCATACCCTTGGCCATCCGGGTTAACTGCAGTGTCGGTGGTAGCAATATTTTTCAAAGCATGCATTTGTTAGTAACTAGTTTTGTGATAACCCTAGTTAGTTAATTATAGCAAGTCGTATGCATGTTTGGTCGTGCAATATTTGCCTATTCGTTAAGCTCGCCCTTTTAATTTATTCTTCGACGCGTGGTTAGGGTACTAAGTTCTGCTCGGGTGAAGGTATGCAACCCCGGTCCTTATTTGGTTTAAGGGTTGTGGTCCCGATCCAGAGTAGTTCTTATGCTCTCTTGCCGCTCGTCGCCTTAATTTTATTTCTGTACTTATTATCAGTTCTTCCTGTATTATTCTTGAGACAAGTACGTTGGTATCGTACAAGTCTCGATCTGTATTTATTTCTTATATGTCTCTTTTGCTTATGTTTTGATGTGTTTGGTCTATCACCTTGAGCTCCTTTGTGATACTTGTTGCTTGGGGTTCTGACCATACTGGCTTTGCATGGCCTGGTTACCCCGAAGAGAATCAGGATCCACTGCCCTTCCATCAAGATGGCTCACACTCGTAGGACTGCAGCCAAAGCTCGCTAGTGGGTTTCCTTCCTCCACCCCTCATGGTGTTATTCTTTTTTGTGGTATTTTAGCAAGAGGCAGTATTAGCCCCTTATTTTGAGATTACTTCTTTGACTACGGTCAACATGATGTAAATATTAGACCATGGCTGGTATATTGATCATGTATATTTAAACTCTGCTAGTGCAACATTTTGTATTCATTAGCTTCATGATCACATGTGACATATAATTTGGGATACTTCTTTACTTTCATGTATCATATACTCTTGTACTTGTGCTGTCAGATTGAGATAATAGGATATGGCGGTCTTAGAACTGACGTCATAGCATGCTAGAGTTCACCCATTTGTCTTCTTGACAATCTTAACACATTGCGGCTTACTTCGATATTCTGCAGGATACGGTTGGCCATGTCAGTTGGCCATGTCAGTCCCCGTATTTATCCAGTATTTGGGAGCGGGGCATGACAAAGTAACTCACAATGTCTAATATACCCTTATTGGTTAGTTATGAGGAAAATAATTAGGAGGGATATATTAGGAAGCTTCTAATCTAATAAAATTAATCTAATCTCCTTAATTAACTAAGGGAATGAGTCTAATGGGCCTAATCCAATATTGGGCTCAATGTGTCATGATAATCTAATTCGGTCCATTAATGGCAAGTCCAATAATTAGGCTAGCCCACTAGCTAATAAATAAATAGTACAACACAATATAAATAATTGGTAGCACACTATATAAATAATTAATCACTAAATATGAAATATGATAAATGACAAAAATACCCTCATCTAAAAATATGGTAGTGACATCACCTATGGTTATACGCAGTTTACATTTGGATAAAGATCCATTCCGACCAAGGGGAGAAGATGAAAAAATTCTTCGTCCTGAAGTACCGTATTTAAGTGCTATCAGAGTACTATTATATCTAGCACAATGCACAAGACCAGACATTGCATTCTCTGTTAATTTATAGTCTAGATATAGTTCTACACCTACTCCTAGACATTGAAATATTAAAATATCTTTGTATAGGATTATTTTATTTCTGTGATTCCACTAACAATTCTCGTCTACTTGGTTATGCAGACTCATGTTATCTTTCTGACCCTCATAAGGGTTGCTCCTAAACATGTTATGTGTTTATTAATAACCATACAACTATATAATGGCGATCAATGAAGCAAGGTTCAGTAGCAACTTTCTTTAACCATGTAGAATTAATTTCACTCCCTGAAGCAACAAAAGAAAGTGTGTGGTTGAGATCTATCATTAATCATATAATATTAAATTGTCAACTACCCACAGTTACAGATGAGCCAACAACAATATTCGAAGACAATGCGGCTTGCATTTCCCAAGTCAAAGAGGGATTTATCAAAGAAGATCGAACCAAGCACCTTCCACTAAAGTTATTTTATGCATATGAGCCCCAAAGGACGAAAGTGATCGAAGTCAAGCAAATAAGATTAAATAAAAATTTAGCCAATTTGTTCACAAGAAACTACCAAAGACCATATTTTAGAAGTTGGTACACGGAATAGGTATGCAATGACTTAATCATCAGACCAACTAGCTGTTTACAGATCCATTGTATCGAGGGGTAGTATGGCTTGTAAAGAATATTTTTGAATTCTGCACGTTGTACTCTTTTTTCCTAAACTAAGATTTTTTCACTAGATTTTTCTTAGTAAGGTTTTAATGAGGCAACAAATGCGCATACACCACCGATTATAATAGTGAATATCTAAGGGAAAGTGTTGTAAATATGGATAATTTACCATATTTGGTTGATATCTTTTGGCATTACCATAATTGCTTGATATCATATCTTTTGGCATTTATTCTCTTAATTGCCATCATTAAATGTCAACCTCAATTGTAAACATATATAAATGGCTCCTCTTTAGTTGATTTACATGGTGAATAAAAAAAGGAACCAATTTTCTCTATTTTTCTGCTTTATATCAAAAATAATGTTATTTGTCGTATTTTGTTTGACATGCAAAGATGGAATTGAAATTAGTAGTACATAATTTTAATAGTAGTGTTTACACAGTAGTCATTTCATGAGAAAAAGAGAGAGGGAGATTTACATATTGTGAAGCCTACAACTACACCTTTTGGAGAAGAAAGAATGAATGAAGATGGAAATAATATTACCTTTGTTTTGTGGGAGGTTTTGTCAACTTCGGCTATACTTCTCTTTAGACTCCTGGTGCTACTCAAGCCATTACCAAAATTCATTATTCAAAAATAACTCAACAAACTCATGAAGATGTATACATAATAGAAACAAGAACAAATGCTTTTATGAAACTTTCTACATACAAAGTAACTTCATAAAAATAATTATGACATTATACTCTGTGTTCACTTTCCTGATACCAAGTTTAATTGATCAAATCATATATATTGTCTATTATGTAATAATTTAACCACTTAATGTAACAAAGATCAAATTAACCATGTTGCTTAATTTTGTGATTTTGTTAGATCGGGTCATGCATTGGTGAACAATATGAATATTGATTTGGAACTTTCATCGGTCAAAGTTTTGAAACTGTGAAGTATGAACCTTAGTTATATAAATTTTTACCGATTCCTATGTATTTGAAACTTATCTCGTTAGATAATACCATTATATGTAATAAAAGATTGACTTAATATTGTCCGCCATTACAAGTTTTTAACGTTGAAATAACTAATAAAGAAGTACAAGGAGATCATAAGCAAAAAGTCTAAGTATAATATTTTGATCTCCCTAGTGACGATGGAGCTTGAGCGCGGTAGCATCTCCTTTATTCCTTTCAAAGTCTAATGAAAGAATGAGGATGCTCTCTTTTCATATCTCTCCTGAGCTTGTATGCACGTACGTAGCTCGCCTCAGTATGGTCTCTGAAGAAAAAAAACCCCGCCAACTTGTAGGTTTTGCTACCCTTGCTATTTATAGACATCCTGCTGACGGGCTATAGGTGTCGCATATGTCTCTATTTGGTGGCCGTATAGGACTCCTGCAACAAAATACAGTTGTAACTGTAGTCGCATGCCACGGATAGGCTGCCACGTGGTCTTGGTTACGATATATTGTTGAAGAAATCTCGAGGTTGTTGCATGTGTGACTTGGTCAGCTGGACACGTAGTCAACACTGATTGTGCGAGAAATTATCTTTGGTTATAACAGAAAGATCCTCCAAGTCGAGAGCTGCATAACATATTGGCCGCATATCCTCATGGTCGCATACTTGCTCTCGTTTGTCCTTGGTAGTATGGACACTCTGGCCTCACAAAATTATTGCCGCATACGTTCTCTCATTTGGCCTTAGTCGGATGGACACTCTGGCCGCATGATGACGAGGTCGGATGGGTATATAGCCGCATGCAGGCTCTCGTCTGGCCTTGGTCAGATGGACACTCTGGCCGCATGGGTATATAGTCGCATATAATCTTCTTGTCTGGCCTTGGTCGGATGGACACTCTGGCCACATGATGATCAGGCTGCATGGGTATGTGGTCGCATACGAGCAAGCATGCGGTATGGCACATCTGTCGAGGCCATCAATGAGTTGATGTAACTTTTTGTCTTTTTCTGAGCCGCCGTACTCATGAGTCTCAAAGTGTCTCGGTATGATGAGTGATGTGTCAGAGTCTGACAGCCATCGAATGCTGTGTCAGGGGAGTTTTATACGGCCTCCCTACTCTATGGTCATTCAGTCCGCATAGAGTATACTATGCGGCTTCTAGATCTTTGGTTGACCAAGCCGTATGTGGCTTCTCTGCGACTTGGTTGTTCAGGTCGCATGTGGCTTCTCTGCGGCTTGGTTGTTTAGGACACATGTGGTTTCTTTGCGGTTTCATTGTTCAAGCCGTATATGACTTCTCTGCGGCTTGGTTTCATTTTTGAAAGGGCATGACCTCTATGCAGCCTGCATGATTTTTCATGCTTCTACAATACCTCCTTCAAAGTTTTTAAAATGACAAGTTTGGAATACTTTGAAAGAAGCATGGCCGAGCGCTATTGGCCGCATATAAAGGATATGCCGCATAGTCCCTTGACCGCATATTTGTCTCTGACAGGCTGTCCGATCATTTAATAAGGAGATTTGGCTCTATCTTTGATCGAATCTCTTAGAATTTTATGTCGTCTCCTGACACGGGGCTCGAGGTATCAGTTTTCGAGGAGATTAAAGAGGATCACATGGATCGAGGCATCATGTTCATCTCATTAACCGTTTGGTTTATTACCTCGATCCCTTCATGCGGTTTTGGAGCCTATAAGTAGGCTGACAGGGGGAGAGAAAGAAGTTTTATCTCTTTGCTTTCTTCCTCCTTTTCTTTCGAAGGATGCCGAAGGCTGCGGCTATTCTCGCCGAGGAGTTTGTCAGGGGCAACCTTGATTCATGGCCCCCTAACTTTGCTATTTTGCTTGGAGGTAGGGGAGCACCCCACTTTTTATGTTGGGCTACCAAGGACATAGAGACACCATTGCACAGTCTTGATGTGTGGATGAGAAATTATCTAGAATACGCGTAGACTCTTTACAGAGCCTTGACGCATGGATAAGAGATTATCGCAAACATGCGTGGGCTTTTCTTCTTAGTCTGTCACATTGATAGGCAACTATCACACGGCAGCTAAGACTCTGTCGCATGGATGAATGCTCGACCTTGGTCATGCGACAACCATGATTCTGCCGCATGGAGTACTCGATATTGACTTACGATAACCATGACTCTGCCGCATGGAAGGCACCTTATGGGTTGACTAGGCTTTGCCATATGAAAATCAACTTTGTCTTTGTATGCTTATGTCATATGTTTTCCTTATGCATACTTTGTCCTCCCTCGTGCTGCTCAAGATGGAGAATTAAAGGATATCATAACGCCCATTATTCGGGGTGAAGACCAACTTTATGCGGCGGCTCCTCGTCAAGAACTGATCCAGGAGACAATGACAGTTAACCAAGAACTGATACAGGAGACAAGGATGAATATCCTGCATCATGCGTGGAGCTTTCCTTGTTCATGCAGCGTGCTAGCTGTGTTTCTCCCCTTTATGTGTCTTGCTACCTGCCGAGAGACTGCGGTGTCGATGACAGGATTTAGATTAATTGCATTTCTGTCTTCGGTATTCCCGCATGATTGTAGAGCGCCTGCTCCTGCTCCTCCCTTGCTATCCATTGATATGGATTCTTTTACATATACTGAGGTTTGCACTATGGAGGGATGATCCAGAAAGCATTGAGTTCTGCTGTGTGCTCGACTTGTGTCAGTAGCAACGACAGCATGGAGGGGCGTCTCTAATAAAAAATATTCGTATCAGCGAGACATCATGGAAACCCTTAAAACATGTTTCCATCATATGTACTCATGACCTTGAATACTAATGAAAAATTATTGAATGTAATAGATTTCTATCATATGTACTCATGATCTTGAATATTAATCAATAAAATCTCTCATTTTTTCAGAATTTCTTTTTTTTTGTATTTGTCCCATTGTATGTTGTGGACTTTGGATACTGTACTAGAGGTGATATGGACGTAGTACAATATCGCAGTCTGTTTAGGATGTCCTATTGTGAAACTTAGGTGGACCTATGACTTCTTGTGCACTGGAGTGCAAGTAGTAGGTTTGAGACAAGCCCTGTCAGAGGTGATATGGTCATGGCAGGTTTTGTGGACTTACACCGTTGGCGTACTTAGAGTTAAGTACCGGTGATAAGTTGAGATGACAACCGATATCAGAGGTAACGAGGACATGATAATCGATAGCCAAACCCGGGAGAATTTCTCAGAGGTAATATGGATATGGCAAACACGACCGAAAAAATATTAGGACAGTAGTTCAGAGGTAGTATGGACGTGAACTAGCGTCCGAGAAACTCACCGAGGAGTGGTTTGCTGAGTGTGGTCTAACAAAAAATGTAGATAGACCTAAGGGTTACTCCACTGGAGAGATTGTTAGGCCGATAGCTCATAGGTCATATGGACATTGCTAGCGTCTAACGATACTAGTTTTTGAATGGTCCCTGCGGGAGTGTGCAGGTGGACCTGAGGACTGCTCCGTTGGGGAGCTTTTGAGGATCCATTATCTGTTGTGTATCTAGGACCCTTGAATACCGATAATGTCTTGTTGAGGAAGGGCAATATCGTGCATAAGCATGCGCTAGATATAAACAATAAAAGGTAGGCACCTTGTTCATCTTTGTTGTCTTTATGGGGATAGAGAGAAGTACAAGCCTAGCCTTAGACATAGTATTTCTTCAGGAACTTGCCATTAATAGGTATCAAGAGAAAATTTCTATTAGATTTTGCGAGCCGGTAGGCGTCGTTGGAGAATACAGATTCTACGACGAACGGGCCTTCCCATTTACGTTGGAACTTGTCGGCCGTCTTTTGGGTCATAACCATCGGCCTCCTTACTATGAGGACAAGGTCACCCACTTGGTAGGTCCTTTTCTTAACCCATTTGTTGGAGGCTCTTAAAAGGCGTGCTTGATACAGCTCAATATGCTATTGAGCTAAGAGGGATTTCTCGTCCAGGGCTTCTAACTCTTGTAGCCGTCGACGGTGATTATCATCGATGGTTAGCTGGTTGTAGAGAGCCACTTGGAGCAAGAAAATTTGGACCTCGAGGGGAAGGACTGCTTCGCTCCCGTAGGCCAAGGAGAATAGTGTGCTACCAGTTGGTGTTTGGGCCGTTATGCGATAGGTCCAGAGACATTCATCGAGCTTATCATTCCAACCGTATTTGTTAGATGACACAAACTTCTTGAGGAGCTTGATAAGGGTTTTTTTTATCGCCTCAGCCAAACCATTTGTTGTTGGGTTGTAGGCAGTTGATGCTACATTCTGAATTCGATTTTTATCACAGAATCGGTAGAAAGCATGGTATGCAAATTGTGGACCATTGTCGTAGATGATCCTCCGTGGCAATCTGAAGCGATATATGATGTGATGCTTGATAAAGCTGATCGCGTTTGATGTCTTGACTTCAGCAGGCGAAACAACTTCTGCCCACTTAGAAAAGTAGTCGGTGATGGACAAGATAAACCGATCTCCCTTCGATGAAGGTGGACTAATTGGTCCGATAATGTCCATCCCCCAGGTTTCGAACATCCAAGACGCAACAGTCGGGTGAAGGAACTCCGAAGGTTGGTGGATGAAGTCAGCATGGATTTGGCACGCTTGGCACTTCCTTGCTTAGTTGAAAGCATCCACAACCATTGTCGGCCAATAGTAACATATTCTCCAAAGACGGTCCTGTAGCTTGGGTCCAGGCTGATGGGCACCGTAAACCCCATCGTGAGCCTCGCGTAGAGCCTATTTTGCTTCTACATTTGATATGCATCATAGCAAAAGGCCATCGTAGGAACTATTATACATTATTTTGGTAGCCGTATCGTAAAAGAATAGGAGAGAACATCTTCTGATGAAAGTAGCTTCATTTTGGTTATCGGGAAGGATTTTATAGACTGCGTAGTCGATAAACAGGAGCCTCCAATCTTGGATTCTAGTTTCTTCCTCTACGGTGTAGCTTAGACACATGCATAGGTTTATTTTTGGGGTATCCTAGCTCTTGAATGACCACGGTGATCAACTAGTGAGTGTTGGCAGGGACGGCCAAGGAAGCAGCGAGACCTACAAGGGCGTCAGCCTTGATGTTTTGTAGTCGAGGAATGTGCATTATGAAGAACCCCTCGAAGGTAAAGATTATACCAAGTGCGACTTGGTGGTAGGAAATTAAATCCTCATGCTAGATTTCGTACTCGCCCCAGACCTGACTGAAGATCAGCTTAGAGTTGTCGTAGGCCTCTGGGTAGTTGGCTCCTACTTGCTTAGTGAGATAGAGTCCAATAACGAAGGCATTATACTCTACCACGTTGTTGGAGCACTGCTCTGTGAGAGATAAGCGTGGTTGATAACTAGATTGTCTAGGGAGATTAATACGATCCTGACTCCAGCGACGATGTCGCCCTTGGTCCCTGTTCTTGAAGCACCGTCGAAGAACATCCGCCAAACGGCTTCTGCGCTTGTCATATTGGAGTCTGCCACTTCGTCCAGGATTTTCTCGTAAAGCTTCGAGGTTTTTGGCACTGGATGTGCAGCCAGGAAGTCGGCCAATGCTTGACCTTTGACTGCCTTCTGTGGAACAAATATCATATCGTATGGTGACAGGAGTATCGCCCATATAGCCAAGCAGGAGTTGAGTTCCCCGGGTTTGGTCATGAGGACCCTGAGGGGGTTGACCTGTGAGATCACATGGATCGTTTGTCCTGTCATGTAATATCGAGTTTTTTGGATAGCAAAGATCAGAGCAAGGCACTCATTTTCGACGGGATTGTATATGTGCTCCATGCACACCGACCATCATTCTACTGAGGTAGTAGATATCCTGCTCGTGACCTGTGTCACTCTTTTGGGCTAGCAGAGCGCCAAGATAGTGATACATTGCTCTTACATAGAGAAGAAAGGGATTCCCTACTACAGGGGCTACCAGCACCATAGGGTTCATGAGGTATTCCTTGATGTCATCGAATGCACGCTGGCACTCTTTGTCCCAGATAAAGGAGACTCCCTTCTTCATAAGCTGGGTGAATAGCTGACAACATCTAGAGAGATTTGCTATAAATCTTCTGATGTATGCCAGTTTTTGTTGGCCAAAAAGTTCTCTGAGGTTCTTCGGCGGATGTATTTAAAGGATCACTTTGGTCTTGTCAGGGTATATGTAGATACCCTTTGAAGTTACAACGAAACCCAGGAACTTGTCGCTGGAGACTCCTAGGAAAGACTTGGTAGGATTCATCTTGGGCTGGTGTGCCCGCATCAATTCGAACACAGTTCTCAAGTCCTAAAGGTGGTTATCTTTGGAGCAAAATTTGATAGTGATGTCATCAATGTCGCACTCTACTGTCTTGCATAGATATTTATGGAATATGGTACTCATAGCTCGCTGGTATATAGCACCTGCATTATTTAGTCCGAAGGGTATGACTGTTGTAAACTCCCTCACCCAAAATAGGTATTTTGTGTATATTTTATATTATTATATTTATTATAGATGTTGAATTTATTTAGAGTATTCTATTAGTTAATTAGAAAATAAATTTTTTTTTATATTTACTTATATAAATATTTATTTAGAATTATTTTTAGACTATTTTAGATTATTGGGATTTTTCCATAAATTTTAGTTAATTAAAAACTAGTAACACTAATTTTCTAGGACTTTGAAGAATTTATTTTATGTTAAAACTTAAATAAAAATATCCCAAACTTTTATTTTAGGTTCTAAATAATAAAATATATTTTCTAGAATTTTATGGAAATTTTTTGAGTATTTTTAGTATTTATTGGGAGTAATTAGGCTAATAACTAATTTTTAGGACCTGTAGAATTTATTGTGCAATCCCAGAAATATAAAATGGATCTACATTATTTTCTAGGGTTTATAATATTATTTTATATTTTCTGGAATTATTTCAGAATTTTTAGAATAATTTTAGTATTTATTTTTAGTTATATGGGAAAAACTAATGTTTAGAGCTTCTCCTAATTATAGTAGGAAATCTATGAATATAAAATTATCCCAAATATTTTTCTAGAGTTTTTAAATTCAAAATATATTTTCTGTAATTTTTACAGATTTTTATGATTATTTTTAATATTTATTTTGAGTTATTTAGATTTAAAACGACTTAAATAATGTTTTGATAAAGACAAATCAAAATCAAATAATATAAATAAAACCATCCAATCAGATTTTGACACGTGTCAACCTATAGATATCCATTCAGCTGCAGGTACATCTCTATATATATATAATATGATAACCCTTATTATCCCATTATTTAGAGAGAGAGATTTTGGAGAATTGCCATCTAGGGTTCCTTCATTTTCCAGAAGCCATTGCGCATAGCTCCAGACTCCAAACGAGGTCTAGTTTCTTGCGTTAGAAAGATATTGAGGTTAGATTTTTGATTATATAAAAAAAATCAAAATTATTAGTATTAAATTCTGGAAAATTCGTAGAGCACAGCATGTCCGAAAATAAATATGTTTTGATATTTTCGCAATTTCGGGAGAAACCGGAATCAGAATCATGAACTGTTTAAAGTTTTGGAAAGCTAATATTGAGATCATCGACATATATTTTTCCCAGAATTTAATTCGAAGTATTTATATACTTTTAATTCTGTAGAACTTTTAGGTTAGAATTTAACCATCGGTGCACAATACAAAATTTGTATGTGCCATAATTCTCAAACAAATTTGAATTCGGACGAGCCATAAATTCCAGCATGTTTTGACGCTGAAATCTACAGAAAATCATGCATGAAAGTTAAGTTTGTGTCGGTTGACTTTTCGGTCAATAGATTGCCTCGATTTGCGTGACATGAGTCTCGAGTTGATAAAATTGAGTTTTTTTGGACAAAATTTAGGAATTAACATAAAAATCAGAATAATAAGATTAAAATAGGATTTTAGAGTAATTATTCCAGAATTAAATAAATTAAAATAAATTATCTTTTGACGTGATAAATTTGTAATACATAGGCTATTTGGACTGTGACTTGGACTCTGATTCATACCAGCAGCAGGACCCCAGACGAGTACATTCTCTGACAGTGTTCCAGTAGAACATAGTATTTAGCCACCACGGTTAGTTTACATCAGACCCTGAGTCGGAGAACCCAACGCGCGTTCGTACATTTACATGTACGCAAATATTATTCAGTTTGGTATATATATTTATGTACGTAATTACTATATGTATTCCAATAATTATGTAAATAAATTGATGGTTATATTATTATATAGTTATATGAATATATATGTAAGTAAATGCTAATTGATAATTATGACTAAATATTCAGACTGTACGACCCTAGGACACCGTGGACTATCCCATACTTACCTTGACCATGTTGACCCTAAGAACTTATGAATTTGTCCGCCTTGCGTACATTAACGTACTGGCATAGACACCTGTCAGTTGACTGATAGATTTCATACAGTACTTGAAGACGCGACACCCGCGTAATTCAACGCGTAATTGACCATGTTAGATGACTAGTGTTACCCCTAGTATACCCCCTGAGTCCAGTGTAAATGTGGTTGTGTATGTGCTAGTGTAAAGACTAATGATTCTATTGTATTATATTTATGTGTACATAGGATATTGGATTTGTTCTACACGATTTTTGGAGCAGGTTATTGGTACATTGCAGCTTCCTTGCCAGGCAAGTATACCTTGCCATTGTACTGTTATTTATATTCCATATGTTGCATACATCTTTATTTTCTGTCTT
The DNA here is from genome assembly GCA_036927795.1 of Iris macrosiphon. Taxonomy (NCBI): domain Eukaryota; kingdom Viridiplantae; phylum Streptophyta; class Magnoliopsida; order Asparagales; family Iridaceae; genus Iris; species Iris macrosiphon. The sequence goes on along the minus strand of JAYESA010000013.1, from coordinate 166,729,784 downwards.
TAGTTCATATATTTTAACTGTTATATAAAATATGCGCGACGGTATTGTCGCGGTATGTTTTTATTTATGTAATTGCATTGACCTTGTTTATGAGACTACCCCATTATCATATAGCACCATTAGGTTTCATTTGACTGTGACACATATTTTTACACAAGATGTGAGTCTCATATAGATCACGGACGCACGTATTGACTGATCATCGGTACGTATAGAACGTGCGTTAGGAATAACTGCTGTTAGAAACTTTGCATGCTAGTAGACTTAGCAGTTATTAGAGGTCTAGGGACATAGCCTATTGTAGTACGGTGGTCCCATCCTTGTCCTTGTTTGGTTGCAGGATTGAGCCAGGGTAGTAAGAATAGGCTATGAACCAAATTGTGTCATGGATGTGACATGCTTAGAGCATGGGGTGGAGAGAACAACAAGTACCGCATTGAGCTCCTTTACACTTTTTCTATTGTGCGGCCGGATTCTCCGCTGGAGATACGGGCGGTGATGACCACTATATATTATATTATTATCAGGCGGGCCTCCGGCGTTCGAAAGTCATCGTGCCTTTGTAGGCCCCTGGATCTCTAATAGAGAACCATGCCAAATCCCAGTTTTCAGCCAGATAGCTTACTTGTGGGGAAAGTTGTTCTTAACTGAATTCACTTAGATGGTTAGGTGACCCCATTGGATATTTATTTCAGTACTTTATTGGCATGTGTTTAAGTATCTTGTTATGTCCCTCTGAGGACCTGGTCCGCTGCCAGGTGTACCTGTTCTTGAGTATTTGCAGGAGCGCAGATTTGGATGGTTATAGATGCTTCGAGGATGTCTTCTCTTCGAGCCGTGATTGCTAGCTGGTATACTTATATTTTGGTTGATTGTGTTGTACTTATATTGTATTTACTTTTCCCATTCGAGTTGGTAGTGGATTTGTTTCCATCCAACTATCATCCTTCGATACTTATATTGATATCTAGTTTCATAGATACTGGTTATTTATTTATATTTAATTTTCGTGGATGAGATTTAGATTATACCCTGTGACTTGTGATAGATTTATACCACATGTGGATTTGATATTCATATTATAGCGTACGTATGGATTTGGTTTTCATATATTGGAGTTGCCATATCCATGCGGCTGACATGCTTACGTGTCCTAGTCCTACGTATTTTGGGACTGGGGCGTGACATATTTTTGTGGTGGCCCATGCAGGTCGAGAACATATTGTCTCCGTTACGTTACTGTACCGAACAAGCCTGCACCTAGGACTAGAGTATAGGATCTCATCCATAATTGACTATGATTCATCTTCCTCCTCTCTGTTCTATTCGAACAATTGTATCCTGCTTGATTCCTGTACTTCTCTAATAAGTTCCTTGAGTATATATAGCCTTCTGCTAGAATATAGGAACCCCTGTTATTAGGATGATAATTAGAGTAGCACATCTATTAAGAATACAACGAGAATATAGACACACCACTAAGTTTAGAATATCTAGTGAACCCTAGAATTCCTTATCTTTAGATTGGTATACCATTACCCCTTGATGTATTAAAAAGACTTGATAGTAGTATAGACACTACTAGAGATAGTTAGAAGTTTTACCATAATGTTTGACCCTAGTATTGAGGAACCAATGGTGAACCAATATTGAATATTAGGACTGAACCTAACCTTCATAATTGGATAGTATTGGAGAACTATAAAACTTAGATCATTGTCTTATTATTAGTAGACAGCATCTTAGGAAGCCTAGAGGAATGTAATTAACACTTTTTCCTTGATCATACCTCGAACATAGCAACTAGCATACCACTCTTCCTTAGAAAACCATGATGCTATCTAGAGCCCCTATTTTAATTTTATATGTTGTTCCTCTGCGACCTTAACGTTCGCTAATTGCGCGATGATTAAATTATGTTCTTCTTTTCTCCATCTTTCAATTCGTGCCATCTGACGCTTCTGATTATAGACCGAGTGATTGTATTCTATGATAGGATATATAGTTTGCTAAAGTTATAGTTGTAATCTTGAATTTTGAACTGTGTACCTTGTAGCTAGAACCTGATAGTTGAGTTATTCAATTAGATTGTGATAATTACCCCTAGTTGTAGACCACGTAATTTGTACCCCCACCTCGATACAAGTTAGATCCCTTTTTCCCCTTAACGGCTAGTAACTCTTCTATCCCTACGATTGACACATATTCTATGAGCACTATGATTAAGACTTAAGGTGATCCTTACCTATATAATGCAATAGGAGACTCTAATAAGTACCAAGATCTTTTCTCATATACCCTAATAAGAGTTTCTGTTCTATGTACATGTGCAAGGTTATTTTTTGTAGGATCCTCTTAAGACTGTCACAGTACTAGTTTAATTCTTTTAAGTTGGGTAGTATGTCTCACAACCTAGTATCACATAGTCCACTTGACCCATCGAGGTAGTGTAACTGAATAACATTAATTGTATGCTAGCATTAGACGACAATATTTATTCAGACGGTAGAAATTAGAGGTCCATGCCCTATTTGGTCGACTAGCGACTTAGACAAGGAGATTGTATGATAACTGTAGAGATTGTAGAGTTTTTTTTTATTATTGCTTATGTTGTTTTTGTTTTTGCAAACTTGAATCATTTTGTAACTTCTCTCATCATAATCCAGCGTTATATTTTTTGTGCTACCTCAAATTATGCTGCTATTATAGCCTAGTTTTTGCAAGCTTATTCTTTATCGAGCTTGTTCATGACATATGTATTATTGGGTATACACACTAATATATTTCAGAATCAGTGTATTAAGGTCTAGCTAACCTTAGTGCGCTTGATTCGCCCTTCGTATAACTACTTCACGTGGATCGAGATATGTAGTGATTAGTAGACAAATGTACTTGCCCTCTAGACATGTCTGAGCGTATCGTATCGGCTACATAATTGTACTAATACGAGCATGTGAATAGGAATTACCAAAATAGGACTTTAATCTACAACTGCTTTGATAATTCCTATTTGAATTCTTTAAACGTCTTGATCCCGATACTTCTATTCTATTACCTCGCCCTTGAACTCTTTATTATTGATCTCCGTCTTCCCTTATTTTGGAAAGACGAAATCTCGTGCTTGGTATAAGTTTGATACACAGAGAGTACTAGATATACCCCATAGGCCGATCACATACTTGAGGATTATTCTTTCGTAATTAAGGATATATCATATATGATATAATCGGCGTTGAAGTTTTGAGGATTAAATGACATGAGTAAATAAATTAAGGAATATTTTTTTTAAAGTATATAGCCTTCTGTGATAGATGGGTAAATTCTAAGTTGGATAGCAGTGCATTGTCAACTCGAGAGGAATTTCTTTTAGATTGTGATCGAGTAAGATTAGATTGGGAGGGGTTCAAGCCATTTTAATTTTGAGAAATTTAGAAGAATGACTAAGATGATGAGGATTAATGAATTGATATGGAGGACCCAATATTTATACCTTAAGTACATGATTTAAATTTTTGAACAATAAAGGTAGAATCATCAATTTGAATTTGGAGGATAAATATAGAATTTCAGACTTGAACATTGGTGGACTGCATTTAAATTATTTTTCAATTTGATAATTTAAATTAAGAATTAAATTTTGATGGTTGGACTACCTATTTGAAATATTGAGGATGTGAATAAAATTTAAAAAGTTGAAGAATACAAAAATTTATAAGTGAAAATAGGAATAATATTGGACTCGAATTACTTCTAGAGGAGATTATGATAGTTGGAGATCGTGAGATAAAATTTGATATGGGTTATTTAAATCTTGAAGATATGATATGGATTCAATTTAAATTTGGATATTGATGATTTGGAAAAGTGAGAAGAGATTACAATAGGTTGAATTTTGATTTGAATAACGATTATCTTAATTTTGAAGTGATCGCGATAGATTTGAATATATTTTGTTATTTAAATTTTTAGAAGAGATTGCGATTGACGTACCTTATGTACGAATGAAAGATTTAACAAATTATGCCTTATTTTAATTTCGAGGACGAAATTGTTTTAAGTTGGGTAGATTATAAACTCTCTCACCCAAAATAGGTATTTTGTGTATATTTTATATTATTATATTTATTATAGATGTTGAATTTATTTAGAGTATTCTATTAGTTAATTAAAAAATAAATTTTTTGTATATTTAATTATATAAATATTTATTTAGAATTATTTTTAGGCGATTTTAGATTATTGGGATTTTTCCATAAATTTTAGTTAATTAAAAACTAGTAACACTAATTTTCTAGGACTTTAAAAAATTTATTTTATGTTCAAACTTAATTAAAAATATCCCAAACTTTTATTTTAGGTTCTAAATAATAAAATATATTTTCTAGAATTTTTTGATTATTTTTTAGTATTTATTGGGAGTAATTAGGCTAATAACTAATTTTTAGGACCTATAGAATTTATTGTGCAATCCCAGAAATATAGAATGGACCCACGTTATTTTCTAGGGTTTATAATATTATTTTATATTTTCTGAAATTATTTCAGAATTTTTGGAATAATTTTAGTATTTATTTTTAGATATATGGGAAAAAGTAATGTTTAGAGCTTCTCCTAATTATAGTAGGAAATATATGAATATAAAATTATCTCAAATATTTTTCTAGAGTTTTTAAATTCAAAATATATTTTCTGTAATTTTTACAGATTATTATTATTATTTTTAATATTTATTTTGAGTTATTTAGATTTAAAATAACTTAAATAATATTTTGATAAAGGCAAATCAAAATCAAATAATATAAATAAAACCATCCAATCAGATTCTGACATGTGTCAGCCTATAGATATCCATTCAGCCGTAGGTACATCTCTATATATATATAATATGATAACCCTAATTATCCTATTATTTAGAGAGAGAGATTTTGGAGAATTGCCATCTAGGGTTCCTTCATCTTCCAGAAGCCATTGCGCATTGCTCCGGACTCCAAACGAGGCCTAGTTTCTTTCGTTAGAAAGATATTGAGGTTAGATTTCTGATTATATAAAAAAAAATCGAAATTATTAGTATTAAATTCTGAAAAATTCCTAGAGCACAACATGTCCGAAAATAAATATATTTCGATATTTTCGCAATTTCGGGAGAAACCGGAATCAGAATCACGAACCGTTTAAATTTTTGGAAAGCTAATGTCGAGATCATCGACATATATTTTTCCCAGAATTTAATTTGAAGTATTTATATACTTTTAATTCTGTAGAACTTTTAGGTTAGAATTTAACCATCGGTGCACAATACAAAATTTGTATGTGCCATAATTCTCAAACGAATTTGAATTCGGACGAGCCATAAATTCCAGCATGTTTTTGACGCTGAAATCTAAAGAAAATCATGCATGAAAGTTAAGTTTGTGTCGGTTGACTTTTCGGTCAACAGATCGTCTCGATTTGCGTGCCATGAGTCTCGAGTTAATAAAATTGAATTTTTTTGGACAAAATTTAGGAATTAACATAAAAATCAGAATAATAAGATTAAAATAGGATTTTAGAGTAATTATTCTAGAATTAAATAAATTAAAATAAATTATCTTTTGACGTGATAAATTTGTAATACATAGGCTATTTGGACTGTGACTTGGACTCTGATTCATACCAGCATCAGGACCCCAGACGAGTACATTCTCTGACAGTATTCCAGTAGGATATAGTATTTAGCCACCACGGTTAGTTTACATCAGTCCCTGAGTCAGAGAACTCAACGCGCGTTCGTACATTTACATGTACACAAAAATTATTCAGTTTGGTATATATATTTATGTACGTAATTACTATATGTATTCCAATAATTATGTAAATAAATTGATGGTTATATTATTATATAGTTATATGAATATATATGTAAGTAAATACTAATTGATAATTATGACTAAATATTCAGACTGTACGACCCTAGGACACCGTGGACTATCCCATACTTACCTTGACCATGTTGACCCTAAGAACTTGTGAATTTGTCCGCCTTGCGTACATTAACGTACTGGCATAGACACCTGACAGTTGACTGATTGATTTCATACAGTACTTGAAGACGCGACACCCGCGTAATTCAACACGTAATTGACCATGTTAGATGACTAGTGTTACCCCTAGTATACCCCCTGAGTCCAGTGTAAATGTGGTTGTGTATGTGCTAGTGTAAAGACTAATGATTCTATTATATTATATTTATGTGTACATAGGATATTAGATTTGTTCTGCGTGATTTCTGGAGCAGGTTATTGGTACATTGCAGCTTCCTTGCCAGGCAAGTATACCTTGCCATTGTACTGTTATTTATATTCCATATATTGCATGCATCTTTATTTTCTGTCTTTAGTTCATATATTTTAACTGTTATATAAAATATGCGCGACGGTATCGTCGCGGTATGTTTTTATTTATGTAATTGCATTGACCTTGTTTATGAGACTACCCCATTATCATGTAGCACCATTAGATTTTATTTGACTGTGACACATATTTTTACACGAGATGTGAGTCTCATATAGATCATGGACGCACGTATTGACTGATCATCGGTACGTGTGGGACGTGCGTTAGGAATAACTGCTGTTAGAAACTTTACATGCTAGTAGACTTAGCAGTTATTAGAGGTCTAGGGACATAGCCTATTGTAGTACGGTGGTCCCATCCTTGTCCTTGTTTGGTTGCAGGATTGAGCCAGGGTACTAAGAATAGGCTATGAACCAAATTATGTCATGGATGTGACATGCTTAGAGCATGGGATGGGGAGAACAACAAGTACCGTATTTGAGCTCCTTTACACTTTTTCTATTGTGCAGCCAGATTCTCCGCTGGAGATACGGGCGATGATGACCACTATATATTATATTATTATCAGGTGGGCCTCCGGCGTTCGAAAGTCATCGTGCCTTTGTAGGCCCCTGGATCTCCAATAGAGAACCATGCCAAATTCTAGTTTTCAGCCAGATAGCTCACTTGTAGGGAAAGTTGTTCTTAACTGAATTCACTTAGATGGTTAGGCGACCCCATTGGATATTTATTTTAGTACTTTATTGGCATGTGTTTAAGTATCTTGTTATGTCCCTCTGAGGACCTGGTCCGCTGCCAAGTGTACCTGTTCTTGAGTATTTGTAGGAGCGCAGATTTGGATGGTTATAGATGCTTCGAGGATGTCTTCTCTTCGAGCCGTGATTGCTAGCTGGTATACTTATATTTTAGTTGATTGTGTTGTACTTATATTGTATTTACTTTTTCCATTCGAGTTGGTAGTGGATTTGTTTCCATCCAACTATCATCCTTAGATACTTATATTGATAACTAGTTTCATAGATACTGGTTATTTATTTATATTTGATTTTCGTGGATGAGATTTAGATTATACCCTGTGACTTGTGATAGATTTATACCACATGTGGATTTGATATTCATATTACAGCGTACGTATGGATTTGGTTTCCATATATTGGAGTTGGCATATCCATGTGGCTGTCATGCTTACGTGTCCTAGTCCTACGTATTTTGGGACTGGGGCGTGACAACTGTGTAGCAGTATACCCCTACCGGTGTCCAAAATTACATATGCTTCTCGTCGTCGAAAAATATCTTGATTTGATTATAACCCGAGAATGTGTCCATAAAGGACATGTGCTCGAAGTCGCATGTGTTATCGATCATTATGTCTCGGAAGAGAAAACTCCTCTTTTGGGCATGCCGCATTCAGATCACGTAAGTCTATGCATATTCGGATCTTACCATTTTTTATAACAGGAATGATATTAGCCGCCCAATTGGGATATTGTTCCTCACGGATGAAGCCACTAGCTATCAGTTTGTTTACTTTAGCTTTGATGGCGTCCATGATATCCAGACAAAACTGTCGTTGCTGTTGCTTCACTGGCTTAGCATTCGACAAGACGTTGAGCTTGTGGACCATGATCTAGGGGTCCAAACCCAGCATGTCATCATAGCTCCAGGCAAATATATTAAAATATTCTCATACGAGTTATAACAGGGATTCACGATCTTCACCGGATAAGCTTTTGATGATGAAGATAGGTTTGGGGGCAGATTCCTCGCCCAGGTCGACTTGTATGACCTCGTCTTCGGTAGGAGGTTCTCACTGCTTGAAACGTAGTTCCCATTGCGAGTCTAAATGCTGAGCCCACGGTTCTACTTCAAAGAGTTTTGGTAAGTCCTCGTTGTCTTCCTCAGGGTTAGCTGACGCCATATTGATAGACAACAATTGTCTAAAGAGGTCTCTGAAACTGGTGTTAGTCCCACGTGGAGGATTTCGAAGAGTGTGACTGTGACTTATCTTCTTTCTCCGAGACTTTGGGGGTTGATGGAGGTGTTACGTACCCCAGGCCATGCCGAGTTATGTGGTAGTAATCATTGGCTTTGGCTGCCGGAGCGGTGAGACACAAGGGCAGTCATCGACCTTTGTCGTAATTTAGACCTCGGTCGCTTTTAAGATCATAACACATCTTCTAGATGAGGTGCTTGGCTTGACAACTGAACCGGTAAATTTGTATTTGCCGGTATCAGGTTCTAGCTCTTGTTTCTCTGGGATGAAAGACTGGGGGCATTCAACCATGCCGAAGATGATGGGTTTGTCTCCCCTCTTTCTCGCTAGGGCCGTGAAGTAGGAACTTTGGCTAGGAAGGATTTGGTTTACTGCATAGATAGTAGTTACCTGTGTATGCAGTTGCAGGCCTATATCGTGCTCTAGGGAGTACAATATGCTCAAATATGCGACATCAAAATAGTTCAAAGATAACCCTTTATTCATAAAGTATGAAATATTTTCCAGGATAATTACATATGTAGAAGCATAAAAAATATGCATCCATGCAACCCTGTGCCCTAAAACAAAAACTCAGAAGTGATGACTATCATTAGTCGTCATCTCAACTTATCACCCGTGCTTAAATTTAGGTACGACAGTGGTATTAAGTCCACGAAACCTATCATATCCATATTACCTCTGATAGTGATTGTCTTCAAACTTATTACTTGCACTCTAGTGCGCAAAAAATAATAAGTCCACCAAAGATCCCCCAGCGGGATATCCTTAAAAAGCCACGATGTTGTACTACGTTCATATTACCTCTAGTACGATACCTAAAGCTAACAAAAATAAATTGTAAAATAGATATGACAACTTTTATTTTTTCTCCGCAAGAAGTGATTAAAAAAAACTACATTTCGGAGGAGTATCAAGATACCAAGCCCGAAGGCAAATTGAAGACACAAAATACAAAAGAGAACGACTGGTGCTATGAGTCGGAGCATAACTCTGCTATCCGCTCATGGAGACGAGCAATATGGCCATCCAGGCACCTCTGAGCCCGGCGCTCAACTTCTTGGGCCATAACCTCCGGATCCTCGTAGCAAGCGTAGGACAAGTGTCGGTCCTCTAGCTGTTACACCAGAACCTCAACGCTAGCCGTATTTTACGCTATGTGGCTTGCCTAAGTACAGATGGCCTCTTCTTCATTCTGGACCTCCCGCAGCCTATTCCCTATTGCATCGAGCTCGATCTGGAGCAGTCTAATTCGCTCGGTCGGGTTCTTTTACCGGGAAAGGCACTCCTTTCTGAGATTGCCTAGCCTGTCATGCCTCTCCCGTAAGATTCGGAGATCGCACTGCAAACACTCTATAGATGAAGCAAAGAAGGCCTTCTCTGTCTTCACCTTCTTTGAGAACTCGTTATATTCATGAAAAATCAACATTCCCATGTTCGCCTACTGATACTGCCGTATCTTTGTAAGGCATTTCTCCACCTCCTTCAGTTTATGGCCCAGAAAGTCGGCCATCTGCTCAAAACCAGGGATACCCCTAATAGAGTGGACCTGGCCTTTGGCAAAGTGCCTTGCCCAGGCAAACGATTTGTTGTACTCCAACACGCCCTCGATCCCTTGCTTCAAGAACATGTGAAATCTCCAAATCGAGAGCTTGACATTTTTGTCGATCTCTTCTAACATAGACGGAGTCAGAGGCGGTGGGATTGAAGAAGAGGCCACAAGCACAGCAGGAGGCACAACGATGATTGGAAACCTCGAAGGCGAAGCAACAGTAGGGAAAAAACCAGCAGTCCTGTCGGGGATACAATCTTTCATGGACGCATGAAGTTCCTGGATACCCGACAGCTGAACCACGGACGCCAGAGTAGTACCAAGACTAAGGACAGGAGTAATAGGTCATCTCGCCGTATCGACTCCTACCCGTGTACCATCCCTAGACCGAGTTGCGGCAACTTCAGAAAGTGACCCAACAGCCTCAAGGACCTCATCGTGGCGGCTTATTATCCCCCTATCCAAAGAGGCTTCAGCTCAGAACCCCCAACGGCAACTCTTGGAAGAGCAGCTGCCACGCCAGAAGGGCCTATAATGACAGGAACCTCCCCCATCACAGCCTAAGTAGGGGGCACGACTGGATGTTCCTCACCCCCAGAAAAGCGAAGAAGAGACTCGGACCGTACCATAACGAGCTCACTACCCTCTTCTTCCGTGACCCCTTCCTCCGCAGTCACGTCCATGACCTTCAAGGGAGAGGTTAGATCTACAAAACTAGAACAACCAACAATTAACTTCCCCCGAAGATGTAAAGCCGAAGCCAAAAGATCTCTTCCAGAGAAAGGTTACGAAGTAACATACTTGGAGAAGGCAATGGGAGCTAACACTCGTCCAGTGCGGTCCGAACTTCCTTTGGATAGTTCAATTCCTCTACCGAGATGGGGGAGGTGGCCGACTCCGCCAATGACTCCTCTAGGATATAACCACCAGAGAACTCAGGAACAGACTTCGCGACCTCAGACCCCGAAAAAGCGACCTCTTCATCCGGCTCCGCATAGGAAACCTCAACGGCCGTAGACTGTTGCGGTCGGTCCCTCTCCTCCTATGTTTGTAAATTTTCAAACAAACCATAAGAAAGATACTTATAGAGATGACCGGGAAGAAATAAACTAAGAGGTTGTACGAATACTGCCTCACTGTCCGGAATAAGCTCCGGGTTAGATGCCACCAGAGCCAGGGGTCCTACCTCTTCTTTTTCTTCTATTCCTTCTTCCTCAGCCCCAGCCGACACAGGGTCCTTGACGGCAACCCGCTTCCTATAACGCGGCCTCGTAGCCACTGATGGTTCCCGCCTTCTTTTCTTGGATGGAGGGCTCCGTACCAGGAAGGTCATGTGCTTTATTGGAGAGCTCACTAGAGGCGAAGGGTCATAGGAAGCATCCTCTTCCCCCGTCGTTGAGTCAGAGTCGATAAGCACAGCCTTCCCCCTGCCTCTTCCCCGACCTTTCTTAGACTCCTTGCATCGGGGCATCAGCTTCGTACCCGCGATAAAGCTAGTATCCCAGTCAAAGCCAGGTGAAGGTGCATTCATGGCAACATAAAAGAGAGCTGATGCATGGAGGATGTGCACAGGGACTTTAGCATCAGGCAGGGTAAACCAAACATGAGTATCGATGGCAGAATAATAGTCCCAGGCTTGGGATCCGTCAAGAATGTTACTTTCAAAGCCAAAACATGGACTCGGGTTGCTCAACATAAGCTGTCTATAGCCAAACTGGCGAGCAAACCTATTCGGCAGGTACGGTTCCAAAAAGATGAGGTTTTGGTTTCGGTTCTGGTATACCAGATGGGAAGGCCGTATAGAAATTAGCCAACAAAGAAGCTTCGGGAATAGAACCTAACGGTCAACACCACTATCACACTGAACCCTATTCACTTCATCCTCTATGAACTTTGGGACCAAGAAAAAAAAGGAATAGTCCGCTATACGAGCAAGTGCATGCCGACAGACGGGAACCTCAGTATGAACCCAGGGTATCCCACCATACTGGCGAATAAAAGCATCAGCCTCTGTCGTCATCTCCGCCACTCCAAGATGCATCAAAGACGGGTAGTATATTAACAACCAACCCAGTAGATAATGGTAAGGCATCTCTACCCGGTTGAAATCCCCAGGGCTGCCGGGAGCCATCACTTTGCTCATAAAGGTACGAAGCCCGATATGGATGTTGCAGACCATCGTTGGGAGTAGAGCTAGCTGATGGCTGAAAGCTAAATTCACAGCGAAAAGGATGAGATTATGGCTAACCCTCTCGATCGACCCAGAGCCCTCGGGGACTACACAAGTTCGCAGTCATATCATCAAGAATCCAGCCAGTACAGCCTTATCAGACAATGACTTGGTATCTTGATAAAAGTAGCTAAAGGTGTCACCAGAGCTACCAAACCCCTCACCGGACGCGGTCGTTCTCTTAGTACTACACACTAGGTCATCGATACTAAATGAAGTTTGAGGGCTCCGAACAATGACCCGATCCAAAGCATCAATATTGAAGAGGTAATGGATCCAGGCCTTGGTGTGGGCTAACGTACCCTTAGTGCTTCTGTCCTTCTTCTTCGAAAGCTGCTGGCAAGTTCTATGACAGCACAATAACTCCCGGTACACTGAATAAACCCAGGATATTGTCTCTCCAACTCCTCAAATTTCTCTTTGTCAGGCATGTACTCCTTATACGGCTTACTGTCCTAGGGCAACCGCAAAACATCGTATATCTCATGGAGAGCTAGTCCCATCTCCCACCATAAGTAAAGAAGGTACCAGTGCGACAGTTGTATATCTCGGCCAAAGTCACCAACAACTTCAGGCTCTTCTCCAAACTGTAACAGGAACCCCTTATGGCGCAATAGAGGATGTCCTTTTTCAGGGGCTGCTCGAACTTCTCTAACACCCACAGGGTCAAATTTATCCAAGAAGACGAATGGTGCACCTAGTTGAGCAAGCATATTTTCCCCTTGGGATATGACCCCTTGTCAGCGAGCTGGTCCAGAGGGACCTAATATGGCGTCCCGTCAACAGGATCGTCTCTGACACAGAATTCTGATAAAAAAAGATTTTTTGAATGCCTCAAAAGACGTGAACACACTAAATGACAAAGGTCTCATGTTAGCACAAAACTTTACTATCGATGGATGTGCAGCGCCAAGTGTACAACACAACTGGTCTCATGCATCCCAGGATCCATACGGTCCCATGCGTCTCTGGTCCCATTCATCCTAGACTCCATACGGTCCCATGTGTCTCTGGCCCCATGCATCCCAGACTCAATTGGTTTCATGTATCTCTGGTTACATGCGTCCCTGACTCTATTCTTTCCATGTGTCTCTGGCCCCATGCATCCCAGACTCCATGCGTCCTATGCGTCTCTGGCCACATGTGTTTCAGACTCCATGAAGACCAATATTGCCGTTATGACAAGAGTGATTCTCTCCAACGAAGTGCGGACTATGTGTCAAGCTGACCAAGTTACGCCCATAAAGGACGAGAACCACCCAGATCTTCAGCAACAAAAAATCCTAACAAGTGCCTGCGTGGCAGCTGGGCTTGCTTACGGTTATCACTGCACCCTATTAAGAAGGGACACGTGGCACCCCCAGCATCCATGCGTCCCAAAATATACGCGCCCAGGGATGACTATAAATAGTAGGGTACCACACCCATACACACGGTTGGCTATCTGCGAACCTACACTCAAGCGAGAGAGAATAGCTTCTGCATCGGATCGTCCATGGAGTAAAGAGAGTTGCTACACTCCTAATACTCCATCGTCACCCCCCAAAAAATAAATTTGTAATTAGATTATCTTCTAGGACTTCTCTATACTTTCTTTAGTTTGTTAATCAAATCAAGTTCTTTTAGTTCTCCTTTTGATTTATTGGCAAACACCCGCGTTAAGCGATAAATGTTTTGCGCTAAGGCATAGTAGAGATCGAGTCAGAACTTGGATTGAATGATAGAGTCATTCAATAAAATAGACCCAGCACACAGTGACTCAAAACAAGGAAAATGAGTATGAACTTATGTTCGAACATATCTAGTGAAACAGAAAAATACACTTGAATTAGATTCGATAGTGCACGATAGAACGATTAGCGCTCAGAAAGTCTTGAGGACGAGACTTGTTCTGAGTGGTGTATAATATAATGACCCGCTCCACGTTAATGCGGAGAGTCGATTCAAACGATGCAAGTGCGATGACCCGACCTGCCTTGCTCGACGAGAAGACTCGCTTGAGGCAAAGAATCCAGACTTAACCCTTCAAGAGTTCAGACTTAGACTTTCAAAAGTGCGCTCGGAGTATCACTCGATCGATGTGAATCATCGCTAAGGTGGGTGGCTACGATGAACCTGTCTTTGCTTAGCCTGCACACCTAGTAACTTGGACGATAAATGCTAGTCGCTAGACAAATTACCCCTTGCATGCTAATAAGAATACAATGCACCTAGCTAAGGGAATAATCATATCTTATATTGCTTGTATTAGAACATGGAAATAAAACTTGGCTTATAGTTGGACACTCGCATGTTACCTTAGATTTGTGCAAGTAGACTCCGCTAATGCTTCGAGTAGATCATTATATAATCTTCATGGTGCACTGTTTCACATGTTTACACTGTTCGTCTTATAGATTATGCCGCGATTCAATGATACCTTTAAGCTCGTGCTAGTCGTACTACTTATGTTTTGAGTAGACTTTCATATGATCAAGTATAGTGTTTCACCTTTATATGTGCCATGATTTTCTCATAGATTCGTACCACGTTATGAAAGCATGACACAGAACTTGGTTCACTTACTTAAGGCAGTAAGACTATCAAAATAGTCGTTCTAAGCCAAGTAAAACATCGAAAGGCTTTGAGATCACAAGGTCGTCAAGGCGGTTTCCCGTATCAAAAATGGCATAATAAAATATTGGCAAAAATTATACGAAAGTAATAGAAGTACCAAGTAAAAGAAATGAATTGTACTGATAAGTAAATAAGAACAAGAATTGCTCAGGATGGCTCATAGCGGGCTCGTGTCGCGCTACCACCATCATTGTTCGGGGTAGCTCGTAGCGGCTCGTGTCGCGTTACCACCATCGTCGTTTGGGTTGGCTCGTAGCGAGCTCGTGTCGTGCAACCACCATCATCGTTTAAGAATAAAAAGTAAAAATATAAGAGAACAAGAATAAATAAAAGGGACTTGCATCGTCGTGGACAACTTGTACACAAGGTATGGTTATTGGTTCCTGCGAACAGCCATCGAGGCAAAAGGCCTGTATCGACCAAGGCTAGAACAATTGGGTAGTCAACAAATAACATCAGCATGGGGGAGTCGGCTGCTTGCAGTGGGGCTAGCTACCCGCGCTGCCACGACCATCGTCCGCCCGGACTACTATCCACAATGGCTTTCAGGCCAGCGACTTCTATTTATATTGATTAAGTTAATCTCGATTGCGGTAATCCGCGTGTGAGTCATCGTATTAAAACAAGTAATCTAAATATAACACACTTGAATGAACTAAGTATCATGTAATTGAAACATCGAAGTAACAAAGTAACCTGAGTATCACATATTTGAGTATATCATTCACCTGATTCAGGAACCCGCTCGCGACACCCTGTCTTTACTTTTGCGATTTCGTGAATTTTATTATATATATTCGTTCTTAGTTTAACTTAGATTTATCTTTGGGCAGGGAAGTACAAATGGTTGGTTGGTAAGTATCGTCATATTTCTCGTATATCGTACGACACACTGCCACATGAGTTAGACTTTGTATTTTATGTCATAAAACTGATCCTAAGGCAAGACTAGAAAGACAACTTAATATATGGTGCATGGAACTAATATAACATGTCTGGATTTGTCGAGCAGACGAGAAGCCTCCCCACCAGTGCATTCATGTATTAATAACCCACAAAATTGCTTACAGGGTATGGGAGAACCTCATTCGGTGCAGAGTATCCCCTCATGCGCGCTAAGGCGTGGAGTTCGCTCTGGAGCCTTCGGGTGTTGCGTCAAGAATTGAAGAACATATACAAGACATAATGCTGGAACATCACCTATGTATCATCCCATGTTATAAGCCGCTTGGCACGCCTTTATTGTTTCGAGAGAAGAGAGCTTGAGCGACTTGTCATCTCCGCTTAGCGTCGCTTGTAATATTTTTTGATTATCAATAAAGAGCTTATTTTTGTTTCAAACTTGTGTTCATTCAATGCTTCCTCTATGACGACTATGTGAACTTATTACCAATCGCCTGTTCGATTTCTTATTCCACTGAATTCATACTATCTGTATGACTCTGTGGCTTAGTTATTTCTTCGCATGTTCGGATCATGGCCTTACGCGGGCCTAGCTTGGGCTCGCACGACATCACATCCTGATGGGAACGATCGTCCTATGGGAGTGCTGGCGCTATAATTTGCGTTTAGCGAGGATGACCAATCATGCGAAAGATCGGGGCATGACACTGCTTTTTATGATACCCCTCGTATTCTAGATTAGGATACGGGTCATCTGGTCTTATAAGGGGGAATTTTTGGATGCTTTAGTTGCGGGTCTTGAAGACATCTTTGGTGTCGTGTTGCATTGCATAATCTTATTGTTGGTGTTGAGTTGCTTGTTATGATGCCTGGATGAGGAGGGGGTGGGTTGGAGGAAGCAAGGGCAGAGTCTTGCGAGGTTAGTTGTTGTCTGAGGCCTCCTTCCCCTTATGTGGGTAAATCACGAAGGATATCCCATAGAGATGAGCAGGTGAAGTCAGGGTCCTCCTGGAGAAATTCTTCTTCTTCCTGGTGGAGAGCGAGAAGGGGGACATGACAGAGTGAAGTAATCCGCCATGAGTTCCTCTCAAAAGTGGCCGCTGCTCGATGTGAGTGACTGCATTTGACTCTGATTCCGGGATGAGGAAAGGTGGGGGGAGGAGCTGGTTGGGTGATAAAGGGAAGGCTTGATGCTTGAGGAGTGGGGGATGAGGTTCCTAGTGGCTTCTCTGGAGGGCAAGGTACTGGAAGAGGGGGGGCCAGGAACTAGAGGCAGAGGAGGGTGGGAGCAATAACTTACCTCTAGGGGGACGGGTTGTGCCACATGCAACTTGGGAAGAACGGGTTGGGAGGGGGGGAGAGTAGGCCATCCTCGAGGATCTCGGCCACCTTTTTCGCTAGAGCTGGGAGTTTACCTTTGGATGGTTGCGACACTGGTTCGACGTTAATGTGGAGCTTACAAGAGATGACTGCATGACCTTGGTGGAGGCAAAAAGAACAATAGTTTAGGCAATATTCGTATTCTAGAGCCTGCGTCATGCTTCTTTCTTCAGGAAGGTCGATAATGATGCTATTTGGAAGGGGTTTGCTAATGTCTACCTCCATCAGGAGCCTCGCGCGATTTGGTCGAGTGAGGAGTTTTGTAGCGCTGTATGTCATGACCCAATTCCGTAGAATCAATTGAGGCGTCCCCCGAATCGTGACCGCCGTGCGGGCCTGGGGTTGCGCCCGCACAAGGCTTTAATGATTTGCATAGCAAGCACATATTCAGAGTACGCATATAAATTGAAACACAGATTTGAAACATGGAAAAGTTTTCTTTATTGATAATGAACATCTATTACAAACTCCTGAACGAGTCAGCTAATATGCCAAACGGCTTACAAAAGAGATGACTCAAAATGAGATAGCAGTCCTGTACATTACATCCCTTTATAAACTCAAAATGATAAAGACCTCCGGGCTGGAGGATAGCTTTGCCACGGAGCTGCATTTGTGTATGAAGAGTTGCAGCTTCGGACTTCAAAGGCTTCAAGGGGGCGCGGTGAAGATGCGCCAATAGCTGGACTGGATCAGGAAGACGACTTTGGCTCCTCGCTCGGTTTGCCTTAGTGCGGAGAACCTGTTTCAACGAGGGCCAGCATATCGAAACATGCTGGTGAAGACGAGCTAGCCGAACTATACCAATCAACACGTTGTTTTAATGAAGCATGCATATTTGTGGGTTTCTATCTTGCCTTAGTTTATTTACAAGTAAGCAGCATATAGAATTTTACTGAAATGAACGTGCCACCGTTCGGTGGATTTTACCTGCCCGTCTGAATTACCTGCACAATACTTACCATGCCTTCCCTGCCACGAAGACACAAGTTAGTTTGCAACAGGTTTAAATATACAATGGATCACTGGCGTATGCCAATAAGGACACTAGTCATAGATGATAATGGTTTACAGCGAAAGTATAATGGTTGCTCCAAGCCATTCCGTCCAGTACAGTTGACTATACAGTAGGGTTCCGTCCGGACCGGATCAGTGCCAGTGCCCCAGCGACCGTCCGCAGGAACCAGTTACCTTGTGCACAAGTTGTCCGTGATCGAACAGTACGTTGCTAAGTTAACAGTTCATGCAGTTGAGGCAAACAGTAGTACGGGACAGTCGGTATTGCATGATTCATTTAACATAGCCTCTTTGAACAGTTTAGCGCATACAAGGTATTCCATACTTAGCACGATTCATATAACAGTTATAAACGAACTAGCATACAGTATGATAACAGTTCACATATTTGATTGACAAGCATAAGAACCAAGTCTATTCTCTTTTATCTTGGTTTCTTTTATTATTACTTGGTATCGTTTGATCGGGGCATAAAAGAGTGCAGATTTATTAGATGTAAAGCTTGGAAGCAGGGCTAGCTAATCGGGTTGGTAGCCACTCACTTAGATTGATGGAAGGAGAAGGAAAGAGGCGCTTCACGACTTCGCTCACAAGCCGCCTACTGCTCGTTCACCTGCGCACGAACAGCTTGATTAATAGTTCTTTCTCTCTTTCCAATCTCGAAATAGAAGTGCAAGTCAATGAACGAAAATAATGAAAACCATCGAAACCGTTCAAGAAAAACAAGCAAATCCCAAAACCAACTCAAAGAACGAAAGCAACAAGCGACATCGAAAACCGAGGCAATAAAAGATAGCAGCGGAGAGGTCCCACCTGACTCTGCCGCTAAGCCGATCCTTGGGGCACGGTCCACTGAATATGGGAATCGATTCCGAAGAAACAAATCCATAACGAGGACGAGTTCTTAATTCAATCTATCCCGATCGAACGATACCGTCTTGTGTTTCTTAGCCGCGCTCTCCGCACCAGGAGAACGGGGCGCTACATCCTACCCAACTAATTGGAAGTTTTGTCCCGAAACTTAAGAATATGACCTACCGTTAGGGAGCATTTCGTTGCGGGCGACGGTTAAGGTGGCTCAGTGGACAGTCACGAACGGTATGGTTTGCTTCACCGCAAACTAAACATAACCCAAGTTTCAGGCGGCACTTATCTATTGCGTGCCCCGGCCGCCTACAGAAATGGCATACTTTGTCTAACTTTTCTCCATGCTTGCCACCATTGTTCGGACGCTTTGTAGCGTTGTTTCCTCTGTCGTTGCTTTGGCGTTTGTGATTGTAGGTATGCACAGCGCCAGCAGGAACGTGAGGATAGAGTGGTTCGAGAGATAGGCGTGATTCATTACTTCACGCATTGTACAATATTGATGAACGGCTACGTGCGAATGGATGGCAGGGCGTAGTCCACCTTCAAACCTTCTAGCTCGACTCGCTGCATCAGGTAAATAGGCCCTAGCGAATTTGGAGAGTCGGTTGAATTCGGAGGAGTACTCCTTAACTGTCATGCTGCCTTGCCGCAGCTGCACGAACTCGTTTTCCATTTGACGTTGTACTGGAGGGGGTACAAACTCCTCTTCGAATGCGACACGAAAAGTCGTCCACGAGATCGCCTCCTCTCCATAATCAAATTGGAGAGATCGTCGATGCACGTCCCACCAATCGTGTGCGTTGAGGCGGAGCTGTAGTTGCGCGCAGGCGACGCGCTTCTCTTCGGGGACCTCTAGCAGAGCGAAGTGATCTTCAAGTTCGGCCAACCAATCTAGAGCTACGACTGGGTCCTCAGTCCCGTTGAATGGGGTATTGCAGACTTTCTTGAAGTGGCCAAAGTCGAAGGCAGTCATGTCCCTCGCCCTTGGAATTTGCGGTGTCTCTACTTCAAGCACGGGCTATTCCACCGGAGTCGCTGGCGTTGCCGCGGACTGGTTGGATGCCAAAGTCTGAACGATCTGCTGCAGGGTATCTACCTGCTTTTGTTGGACTGAGAATCGTGCTTCTATATTGTCTTGAAACTTGAGCTGACTCTCTTCTGCTCGCTTCTCGGCCCGTTCGTAGCGAGCCTCGTCCCTTTGTTGGTTTTCCTCCAACATCCGCAATATTTGCTGGATGGGATCGATGCTTGGCGCGACTCGCTGGCTCCTTGAACTTCCCGAAGTATCCGAACTACTTTCTTGGCCTTGCATTCATCCGGTGTTTGCGCTGCAGATTGCGCTGAAGCCATTCCTTCAAAAGAAGATAAATTACATTAGAATCATAATGTATTATGGACTTATTACATGAACGTATCTCATTTTGGCCTAGCGAGTTCAAGAGTTCGCACAGGAATTTGATCGTTAAAGGAACTTTTCCAGCACGAAGTCTAAGGAACTTGAATCTGTGCTCTGATACCACTATGTCACGACCCAATTCCGTAGAATCAATTGAGGCATCCCCCGAATCGTGACCGCCGTGCGGGCCTGGGATTGCGCCCGCACAAGGCTTTAATGATTTGCATAGCAAGCACATATTCAGAGTACGCAGATAAATTAAAACACAGATTTGAAACATGGAAAAGTTCTCTTTATTGATAATGAACATCTATTACAAACTCCTGAACGAGTCAGCTAATATGCCAAACGGCTTACAAAAGAGATGACTCAAAATGAGATAGCAGTCCTGTACATTACATCCCTTTATAAACTCAAAATGATAAAGACCTCCGGGCTGGAGGATAGCTTTGCCACGGAGCTGCATTTGTGTATGAAGAGTTGCAACTTCGGACTTCAAAGGCTTCAAGGGGGCGCGGTGAAGATGCACCAACAGCTAGACTGGATCGGGAAGACGACTTCGGCTCCTCGCTCGGTTCGCCTTAGTGCGGAGAACCTGTTTCAACGAGGGTCAGCATATCGAAACATGCTGGTGAAGGCGAGCTAGCCGAACTATACCAATCAACATGTTGTTTTAATGAAGCATGTATATTTGTGGGTTTCTATCTTGCCTTAGTTTATTTACAAGTAAGCAGCATATATAATTTTACTGAAATGAACGTGCCACCGTTCGGTGGATTTTACCTGCCCGTCTGAATTACCTGCACAATACTTACCATGCCTTCCCTGCCACAAAGACACAAGTTAGTTTGCAACAGGTTTAAATATACAATGGATCACTGGCGTATGCCAATAAGGACACTAGTCATAGACGAGAATGGTTTGCAGCGAAAGTACAGTGGTTGCTCCAAGCCATTCCGTCCAGTACAGTTGACTATACAGTAGGGTTCCGTCTGGACCGGATCGGTGCCAGTGCCCCAGCGACCGTCCGCAGGAGCCAGTTACCTTGTGCACAAGTTGTCCGTGATCGAACAGTACGTTGCTAAGTTAACAGTTCATACAGTTGAGACAAACAGTAGTACGGGACAGTCGGTATTGCATGATTCATTTAACATAGCCTCTTTGAACAGTTTAGCGCATACAAGGTATTCCATACTTAGCACGATTCATAGAACAGTTATAAACGAACTAGCATACAGTATGATAACAGTTCACATATTTGATTGACAAGCATAAGAACCAAGTCTATTCTCTTTTATCTTGGTTTCTTTTATTATTACTTGGTATCGTTTGATCGGGGCATAGAAGAGTGCAGATTTATTAGATGTGAAGCTTGGAAGCAGGGCTAGCTAATCGGGTTGGTAGCCATTCACTTAGATTGATGGAAGGAGAAGGAAAGAGGTGCTTCACGACTCCGCTCGCAAGCCGCCTACTGCTCGTTCACCTGCACACGAACAGCTCGATTAATACTTATTCCTCTCTTTCCAATCTCGAAATAGAAGTGCAAATCAATGAACGAAAACAGTGAAAACCATCGAAACCGTTCAAGGAAAACAAGCAAATCCCAAAACCAACTCAAAGCACAAAAGCAACAAGCGACATCGAAAACCGAGGCAATAAAAGATAGCAGCGGAGAGGTCCCTCCTTACTCTGTCGCTAAGCCGATCCTTGGGGCGCAGTCCACTGAATATGGGAATCGATTCCGAAGAAACAAATCCATAACGAGGATGAGTTCTTAATTCAATCTATCCCGATCGAACGATACCGTCTTGTGTTTCTTAGCCGCGCTCTCCGCACCGGGAGAACGGGGCGCTACACTGTATAGCTTAAGAGGAACACCAATACAGGAAGCTATCATGAACAGAGCCGGCTTGGCAAAGATGAATGAGGGAAGGGACGTGAAGAAACCCAGACAGGGGCGAAGCCAGTCTCTCGAGGCGGAAAGAAGTCGATCATCCAGCGGAAGATACACATCGGCCCACCAGCTACGAACCAAAGGTCCCTTGACCTCAGTCTAAGTAAATCGGTCTCCTCGCAAAAGCGCAGAAGGAGGTTTTTAGCATCAAGAACTCTGACGGAGAACCAGCCAGAGAAGCCAAACTCAGAAAGGGCTGAGCAGATCACGTCCACAGAGGGCCTGCGGCGCGAGAACTTGCCAACAAGGGAGAGCCAGAAAGACTTAGCGAGAGCCAAAACTTCAGTCGTCGAGAACTAGATCGAGGGCTTGCCATCGACTGAGCGAACTGGATGCCGAGGGGAGGATAAAGGAGGGGGCAGGGGGACTGAGACCCATCAGAGGAGGGGCGGGGGGGGGGGGTTGCGAACG
Source organism: Iris macrosiphon (assembly GCA_036927795.1). Taxonomy (NCBI): domain Eukaryota; kingdom Viridiplantae; phylum Streptophyta; class Magnoliopsida; order Asparagales; family Iridaceae; genus Iris; species Iris macrosiphon. Next base: position 166,707,132 of record JAYESA010000013.1, on the reverse strand, counting down.
TCAGCGAAGGTGCCGCGCATCGGGAGAGAGAGCATGGGAGCAGGAAAAAGGTAGAGGGGACGAAGAATGAGGGTGGGTGGAGGGGGGACTGATGGGAGCGGGGGGAGGCTACGCAAGAAGGGGCGTTGTCGGCGACCGGGGAGACCCTAGGAAGGGTCGGCACCCGAGAGGCGTTGGCAGCTGTAGAAAGAATTTTTTTTATATTCCATATATATATATATATATATATATATATATATATATATATATATATATTAAAATTTAGAGTTAGTTATATAATTAGAATAATGCTTAGCTTAATTTCTAATTAAATATTAACTAAACTATTTTAGGCTAGAATTATAATTATTAGTTTATTAAGGTATAAAAAACTCAATTTAATATAACAATAATTGTTATATAAACTATCTGGGGAGACTTTGTCTTCTTCGACTGGATGTTGGGGTCTCCGGTGTAATATTTCTCACCCGCACGATGCATTACACTAAGTTGGGTTGAAATGAGACAAATGTTTGGTTGTATTTCAATTGTGTTAGATTTGGGAGTAAGTATTGATTTGAGTTGTTTTCATGTGCAAATCACATGCGGAGTTCATTGGGATCGGAGTATCACCTCTTAACGGGCTGAGGCTTGGGTGTCATGCAATTGATCCAGTGTGTTTGTTCAGAGCAATACAAAAATAGAAGGATTGGAATGATAATGTCGTCTTCCTTAGTTCGATCGGGTCAGATGATTTGGAGAGCACAGTCTGCTTGTACGGTCATACCAATTGAGTAGATCGTGTTTCGCATCGGACCATAGATTCAATGAATCAGCCGTATCGGCAAGGCATAGTTTTGAGCGGATTCAAACTTAGTGAATAGGCTCTGTCCCTTCTCCTCTACTCCTTCATGCCTAACAATTGGAACACATGTAATATCTTGGACACTTGGACTGGAACATGGAAAATATCGTACTATGGCGTGCATAGAGTGTGCGTCATTTGGATGAATATAATTATGGCGTTGAGCTGAGCTTTACAATTGGGACCAGTGAGAATACTTCATTGAGCATACGTTGTGCACGAGTATGAGGTTCGGTTGCTTCGTTAAGCGAAGCGTGCTGTTGTGATTCAAAATTGGACAACTACATCAGAGAGGACATTGTGCCACAGATCTATCAGAGAGGGGTGTTGCACCAATCGGAGCACTGTGTGAAGCGGCATGATGCCTAATGGAGATAATTTGAGAGTGGTGCCTTGGGCTATAATTTGAGAATAGTTTGGTGAATTTGATAGAACATAGCGAGTATCGTATGGGGGGTGAGAAGGCACGATTTCTCGTCATACCTATATTTTATCGTTGTATGGCCACGGACAACATGCGTGCAGGATTTGGATTCCTCAAACGTGATAGTCATTGGGGCACCAGGACCGTTCGCCCTAGGAGGAATTATTGGAAGTACTTTTGAAGCACGGTATAACGAGACATACAACTGAGGTATTGCAACATTCGGATAGATGGCACATCGCTTACTTAAACTTGTATTTCGGCACAAGGTATTTACGGAAAGTACAGTTGAGGCATTGCAACCAAATATACTGGAAGGATACACGCATTTGTTATATATGTTATTTATAACTTGGCAGTGACCTTCATATAGATAGAATTTGGTTGGATCGCGAGCATTCGAGTAGACGATGGGGGACCACCTTGCCTCGGGCAAGAGTGTGCGCATTGAGGATGGATTCGAGACTGGGATGGTGACGTGATTCGATAGCTTTCGTGCTTTATCTTTGCTATTCACGTAACCTGTTGCAGGCTTAGTAACTTGTGCGAGTAAGAGACTGCATGCTAGTGTATTTATATGATTTCAATACTTATATGCGCAACCTATTTTAATGCTTTCATTGCATGCCATGTCGGGATATAAAATTGATCTAAGTAATAACTAGCAAGACCACCATATAATAACTTGTCACTCCCAATTCTCGATATACGTATTTGGAACGTATTTTTATTTTAGCATGGTTGCATGTGCATAGAGACTAGACCCATTCTTTGGTTTAACTGGTTCATGGTTTATTTTATGGGTTGGTTCAACTCATGAGAACCTTTGGTTCAACCCTCGAACCCTATCAACATTTTCTCTCTTTCTTTTTACTTCTTCATTTCTTCCTCTTTCTTTAGTTTTCTCTTCCCATTTCATAGGCAAGTATATCTTGTATGAAAAATAGAGAAATCCTCCATATTATTGTTCTATCATGTTTATTGTGTGTTTCTAAGCACTTTTAGTTCTTGGAGTTTTTTGTTTTTATGGATGGATTAGTGTAGATCTATATTACTAAACTTAGGATTTTATTGGGTTTCATAAGTTTTTCTTGGTTTTGATTTATTAAACTTGTGCCTTTGAAAACCAATTTTTGCTACATGATAGAGATTTCAATTTAGAGTATTTTGGCTTTTGGTTCACCTGATTTGGACTTAAAATGAGGATTTTATGGACATAACAAGTTTTTGGGTTCATGGAGCTTTTTCATGACCGAAGTTGCTGTTCTGGGATAAAAGGGCTCCATACGGCCTTGTGAGCATGCGGTCATTTTCTTTTGGATGCATGGCAGTCCCTGCATATGTGGTCCTTGGCCAATGCATGGAACTTGAACGAAATAAAATTTCCTAAGTTGTAAAATTTTACTAAGTCCAAAGGATCCTATGCGGTCTAGTGAGCATGTGGCCTCGCTGACCCTGCGGCCAGGAGCCAGGCGTCCCTCTTCTTCTGGACGCATAACTTCTGACTGACTTGGCATGATATTTTATGATTTTGTCTTTTCTTTCTGACACACTTTATGGCTTATCACATCAGTCACTTTGTCTCATCGCTGACACATTATTTATTTGACTGTTACTTCAACACTTGTCCCAAGGAGTAGACTTAACCCTGGGCATGCGGCCAAGTGTTCATGCGGCCTGACTTCATGCGATATGCCTTCTCATGCGGCATGACTTTTCATGCAGACTGACTTCTTATGCGGCCTGACTTCATACGACCTATAGACTCATGTGGCCTTGCTTGTTTTGACTGAATATCTTCTTGACTCTTATGATCCAATGTATAATTGGTAATTGGACTCGAATAATGTATCTGTGCTGATACCCATATTGCTTGAATTATTGTTCATGTTTTAATGTGCATCGAGGTACGACACATCCTGTCACCTGTTAAGAGATTATATTTGGGTTGTGCATCGAGAATGCCTCCAAATCCATGAACGCGTGATATTATATATATGTACATTATTTCCCCAGCACAGGTATAATAAGCGAGTCAAACTACCAAAGCGTGGCTAGGATTTTAATTGTATAAATGTTGCATACACGCTCGGATGAATCCAGATTTGACTTTCATGGATTTGTATCTAGCGTGCCCGTACTTTGTACGCCATCTTAAGAAAAATTCTCATGTGACCACGCCTTGAGATTTCAAAAACAACATAAGGCTAATTAAGTAACTAAAAGTGGTAGTAACATTTTGAGGGAACGGTATCCCGAGATCATGCCAATGAACCTTCCTACAAAGATTCATTCTAAGTGCACTGTGGGCTGGCCACTACAGATACTGTATATCATCTGCCTTAGTGGAGTACAGTATCTGACTTATTATTATGCCGAGCCACTGTTTCAACATAGGAACACTGGAACCGCTAATACAATATTTTTAGCGCAGTGGCCCTACAGGGGATTGGTGTATCCTATAAGTGCTTATTTTATTATATTGGTTCGGTTAGCTCATGTTCGGCAATGGCGTGATCTGAGGATACTTATTATGAATTATTTTGAGATAACCTCAGACTCCACAAAATAGCAAGCCGTACAAATGATTGGCCAATATAAGAAATGTATTTGATTATGATTGTATTATTCAGCTAGTAGCATAGGAAAGTGGACTATCATAGTGTGATGGTTCAACCCCTGTCCTTATTTTGTTGTAGGGTTAGGCCTTCGCTAGGATATGCCATGGACCCAAGTTACGACACTGAACCTATGCAATAAGGCGTCCCAAACGCTTTCTCAAAATATTCTTTGTTACTCTTCCAACTTCTTATTTTGCGCAGTTGGACTCCAGAATATTTTGAGAAAGCATTTGGGACGCCTTATTGCTTATCATATATGCTATATGCTTACTGTATCTTGTTTGAATGATTGAGACATAGAAGTTCTTGACCATATGAGACTTGATTGTAGTATGCGCCCCCTTGTCTTATACAGCCGTGATTGCCGTATGACGTGTAGTACCTTGTACGGGGTAGCTGGCCATGTCCGTCTCCGTATTCCGGTACTAGGGCGTGACATAACTGATGTATTCACATATTTACTTAGTGTTGGTTTAGGTAAGTGGGTTACCCCGCGCACCAGTATATCTGTGTACTAACCCACATTTGTGGGCATATCTTTCAGGTATGCAGGTGTAGTGGCTCAGCTTGGATATACGGGACATGATTTATGGAACTGTAAGTACCTTTGAGGGTAAAGGGAGAGCAAGAGTATTGTAAGCCTTTGTGACATCTTTATTTGGACCCTTTGAGAGCTTCGTTGTGTATATTCTGATGTGATCTTGTTTGTAACAATACTTGTCTTTCGCTGCAACTTGGTCGTTTCGATGATAACTATGACGTTTGATGTCATTGTCTTATACGAGTGCAACTCTAGGCTTGTACGACATCAAGTCCAGATGAGAACGATTGTCTTGCGGGAGCGTTGGCGTGGTGATCTTACGTCCAATGGGGATGATCGAACTTGCGAAAGATTGAGACGTGACATCCGGTGCCGGGTCAACGACGTTCAATGTGGTTCGTGGGCTGCAGGCAGCTCGATTCACGGACTGTCGACAAGAATGAGGACGGTTGCAATGCTTCCAAGCAGGCAATGGTATTTCGACACGGGAGATAGGTGTCGGGGATGAGCGCCATAAGGCCTCAACTAGGGATCTCTTGAACAAATTTCAGCGTATTAAAAATGTCCTTCAATTATTGTTCCTTTATCATGTGTTTATGTAAACCCCCAGATTTTTTCAGAATTTAAAAATATTTTTTCGAGAATTTTCTGTAATTTTTAACTAATTAAAATAAATAATTTCTGGTATTAAATTAATTTTAAGATTTTATTAAATATTAAAATATTATAAAAATAATATTTTTGGATGTAAAATAATTAATTAGATATACTGTAATTTTTTTGGAATTTATTGGACCCCAAAACTATTTTTAAAGACCTAAAAACTATGTTTTTAATTAAACTCAGAATGAACCGAAATAAACCATAATAAACCACAGCCTAAACCAACCCAAACCCAAATAAACCGGACCCAAACCCTAGCGGGTCAGGTCAGATCTATACCCAGAACCCGACCCGACCCGAACCCGCTACTGCTACAGTAGCTAATCCCTAACCCCCGACCGCTTCCCTTCCCCGCTGCCTCCGTCGGCGGTTACGCCCCCGCGCCTCTCCACCTCCCCACAGGCCGGCCGCCCTTCTCCCTCCCCGCAACGGCCGACCACTCATCTCCCTCTCCCCTCACCCTATATAAAATCTCCATCACCGCCATCTCCACCACCACTGATCACCTCCACCACGGCCCTCACCAAACCACAGCCACCGAGCCCGACTCCGCCCCTCCTCAGCCGACCCCAGCTACCGCCTCCCGAGCTCGCCACCAACCTTCCGCCGCCTCTGCGACCCCGATCTCCCCCTCAACCACCACAGCCACGTCTCTGACCCGAGTCGCCTCCGCTAGCCCACCGTCTCTGCTGTTGACAATGCCTCCGCCCGAGCTTCCCCGGAGACCCACCGTTGTGACTCGACGCTGACCCCGCCGCCGACCAGCAGCCAGCGAGCTCCGCCACCGCCGTGCCGCGCCTCTCCGTGCATGTAGAATATTCGATTTTGACACCCTGTTCAGGTAGAAATTTCTCTCTCCTCTCCACCTTATTTTCTGTTCTGTCAAATCGTGCGCGTACCCTGCGTGACCCTCTCAAACCCCGTATAATTCGTTCGGGGTATCGCGTCCTGTGTCGGTCGCAAACTGCGATGCAAAATCAGAAAAATAAATCCCCTTTTTTGAAAATTCAAAAAATGTCCCGAACTCTCCAGTTCATGACCGTTTTGCGACCAACCTGTTAAATATTTTCAAAATTGGCTTAAACAGTAATTTAGACTATATGACCAAGTTTTAAACCCTATTTTTAGTTTATTTTATTGAGCTGTAGTTTGTAATATATTCGAGGGTAAAAATGACCAAAATATTGGTTATTATAAAACCCTAATTTTCTTGGAACTTGGTGCGCTCCGCTAAACGAGGCAACTTGGTCGTATGTGAACTTCACCGAAAGGTGTGCGCCGTTAATACGAACGTGTAGGATTTTGCGAAAGTTGATTTGGATGTGCGTGCACACCGGAATCAACGCGTATCCGTCGACAATACCCCGTATCGGCCCTGTTCTGAAACTCATTGTAACTTTGTGTACGCTCATAGTTTCAAAATAAAACTTATGCCATCAGACTCGTAGCAATACGCTGGTCCTGTGACCCAAGTTTGGTTCGATTTTGAGAACATTGACAAAATCCCGTATCGTGGGCCCCACGGCTCCACTTGGCGGGCGATTTTGTGATCGGCTCATCAAAATCTAGTTCTGGATATTCCCTTGGGTTCGTATCATCGTTCTGGACTTATAGACACTAAGTTTGATGAATTTAGAGAACATTGTCTCTGGCACATTTTTCGGTGCGAAGCGGGCCACATGTGGACCGCGCTTTGACCAGAAACTGTCATTTTTGCCCTTGTGTCCAAATTGGACTTATGGACAGGCAATTGTAGCTATTTGATATCTTCTGAACCTGATGGTAACATTTATTTCAGCAACCGAAGGAGTACCTGCAGATCCCGCTGATACTAGAGCAACAGTTGGAAATCAAACCCTAGGCAAGTGTACCTTGCCATACTTGCAGCACTTGTTTTCTATTATTCCCTTGATTTAATTATATGATATAAATGTTCAACCTAGGACAGTATAACATTACTTAACGTCCGAATAATATTTGTGTGTCAATGCCATACGCGGAGTTGTATAACGTCACCTAGATATGGATATCGAGACCCTATACATTCTCGTGCTTGCATTATCAAGTACGTCATACCACAGGACACCTGACACTGTTCATGAGACAAAATCTTCCTGAGTCATTCATGGTGATTCTGTATAGGATACAGGTTTCGTGACATAGACTTATACATATACTTAGCTATCATTATGACTTGCTACATTAGATATGATCTTGCGTGTCATGGACATGAGACGTGTGATTACATTGGGTGGGGAGAGACACACAAGATACAAGCTAATTTTATATATGTATTTATTATTGTGAGGCCGTAAACTCTACATCTGAGGTAGGCATATTACGTGATATTACTGCTACCGGCTCCCCGACACCGAGCTTGTAGTGGTCTCAGCCTGAGTCTAGTGTTTCTCTCATCTTGCATATCACTTAGCTGGTTATATAGTTTACCCTATTGATTCATTTATTATTGCACTGCATTTATTATGGCTTGAGTTATTCTTGTACCTTGCTATGTCCCCTGAGGACCTGGAATCCGGATTATGTCCCCAGGTTTAGCAGATGAGTTCTATTCCGAGGTATATGGAGCAGGAGCAGGAGCAGACACTGGAGCCGAACCGATCCCCGAGGACGAGGTGATAGATGAGGATTTTTCCTGAGTATCTGTTTTATCTATACTCAGTCTTTGCTGTTGTTATACTCTTTAATTCTTGTCTATTAAACTGCTATAACAGACATATTATCGGGTTGTTCCCCGAGATACTTTATTGAGACTTAATGTTGCTTTATATTTCATATTGATTGTATTTATTTCTGTGGATGAGATTAGTACCATAGCCTCTTACTGTTGTTTTACAGCTTAAGTACACCCTGATGGGTCCATTAAATTGGGTTTGCCCATCGGTGTGTGTTGCTGGCAATTGTCACGTGTCTAGTTCCTTGGTATTTTGGGACTCGGGTGTGACAGTTTATAAGATAAATTTGGTAGTAAATACGATTTTGGAAGCTACAATTTTACTGAGGCAAACAATTGTTTATAAGAGCTACTTGTGCTTATTATTATTATTATTATTGTAAAAGTAATGTTGGGACATTTTTGGAAGAACGGAGGAAGCTTTTTTCAAAACCAGCACTGCAGTTTGAACAAACAACAACCTAAAGTTTGGTTTGAAATTGTTGTTGATTTTCAAAAGATGGCAAACACAAAAGCTTTTGGGAGAGACTTCCCGCCTCTTTTTCAAAACTGAACTAGCTTTTTAATCTTTGTTTATAATCTATTGATATTTGAGAAGTTTATGAAATGTCTCAAAAATATTAAGGAATATTTAGACTTTGGGTCTTAGATAAGTTTCAAAATTTGTGTTTGGGTCTCCATAATATACATAATTAGTATTTGGGTGTCAAAAGTATCACTAATGTCTCAAAAGTGTCACCAAAAGTGTTACTAATTATTTTTTATGACACTTTTGAGACCTAAATACTAATTATGTATAGGGCTATTTGATATTATCCCCCTCAGATTATATATATTGATATTACCCCCCTGTTAGATTAAAAGTTAAAAATACCCCCATGAAAGTGTCGTTAAAAACTCTTTAACGCGTTAATGAATTTTGAAAGTGTCTGTCACGCCCCAGTCCCAAAATACCATGGGACCGGATACGTGGCAATGGCCAGCAGTACGCACCGATGGACCAACCCAATATAAGGGATCCATCAGGGCATACTTAAGCTGTAAAACAAGTCTACGACAATCATGGCACAACTAATCTCATCCACACAAGATATAAAATATGATCCACGGATAAATAAGGAATGTAAATCATCAGCTAGTCTCACAAAGTACTTCGGGGAACAACCCGATAAATATCAAGTACAATGGTTCCACAGACCAGAAAAGAAAGACTGAAATAAAAAATAAAACTGAGCATGAACATGGATGCTCAAGAGAAGTCTTCAGCTAAGACCTCGTCCTCAGATGGTGGTACGGCTCCTGGATCGGCTCCTCCTGCTACGGTACCGTAAACCTCGGGGTAAACCTGGTCTGCAAAATCTGGGGACAAAATCCATATCCAGGTCCTCAGGGGACATAGCAAGGTACAGAAAATAATACAAGCCAGAATATTAACAGTGCAGCAAATAATGAGAAAAGCAGGGTAAGTATGTAACATCTGTATAAATACAAGAGAGAATATCAGTAGTACTCAGGTTGAACAACTACCAGCTCTGTGAAGGGGAGCCGGTAGCAGTGGTATCAGGAGGTGGTCTAGCTCAGAGGGAGACTGAGTAGCCGGCATAACAATATCAACCTGTAGCCTGTGAATCTATCCAGCAATAGATGGAACAATAGGGGAATACTAAAAATAACCAGCTAAGTGATATGCAAGATGAGAGCAGCACTAGAACTCAGGCTGAAGCATACTACAAGCTCTGTGTAGGGGAGCCGGTAGCAGCAGTAATAATGAGTAATGGGCCAAGCTCGGGCTTCAGAGTCTTGGGCCTCACAATAGTAGGGGTGTATATATATGATCAGCCTGTAGTCTGTGTGTCTCTCCCCACCCAATGTAACCACGCAAATCATGAACATAACGTCTCACGTCCATGTCAGCAGGGTCATAACTAATGCACAAGTCATAATGTATCTAGAATATAGTATCTCTATAAGTCCTGTATCCTATACAGAATCACCACGAATATCTCGGGAAGATCCTGTCTCATGATCAGTGTCCAGTATCCTGGGTCAAAGTGTACTTGGTAAGACAAGTACGAGAATATAAAGTGTCACGTATGTCCATATCTAAATGACATTACTCGACACCGCGTACGATGTGGGCACCCGACTGATAATCGGACGCTAAGTATGTCAAACGGTCCTAGGTTAAGCATGCACAGTAAATATATAAAGTAAGAAAAATAGGTAACAATACTGTAGAGATGGCAAGGTACACTTGCCTGGGGTCCTGTTGCTGGTAAGAATCAGAGTCCAAGTCACAGTCCAAATAGCCTATGTATTACAAATTTATCACGTCAAAAGATAATTTATTTTAATTTATTTAATTCTGGAATAATTATTCTAAAATCCTATTTTAATCTTATTATTCTGATTTTTATGTTAATTTCTAAGTTTTGTCCAAAGAAACTAAATTTTATCAACTCGAGACTCATTGCACGCAAATCGAGGCGATCTGTTGACCAAAAAGTCAACCGACACAAACTCGACTTTCATGCATGATTTCCTGTAGATTTCAGCATCAAAAATATACTAGAATTTACAGCTCGTCCGAATTCAAATTCGTTTGGGAATTATGGCACATACAAGTTTCGTATCGTGCACCGATGGTTAAATTCTAACCTAGAAGTTCTACAGAACTAAAAGTATGAAAATACATCGAATTAAATTCTGGGAAAAACATATGTCAATTATCTCGAGATTAGCTTTCCGAAACTTTAAACGGTTTATGATTCTGATTCCTGGTTCTCCCGGAATCGCGAAAACATTGAAACACGTCTATTTTCGGACATGCTGTGCTCTACGAATTTTTCAGAATTTAATACTCATAATTTCGTAAAAAAAATTATATAACCAGAAAACTAACCTCAATATCATTCTAACGCAAGAAACTAGGCCTCGTTTGGAGTCCGAAGCTATGCAAAATGGCTTCTGGAAGATGAAGGAACCCTAGATGGCAATTCTCCAAAATCTCTCTCTCTAAAAATAATGGGATAATTAGGGTTATAATAATATATATATATAGGGATGTTGAGAGGCTGAATGAAAGTTGATAGGGTGACACATGTCATGATTTGATTGGATGGTTTTGGTTATATTATTTATTTTTTTGATTTGCCTTAATCAAAACATTATTTAAGTCATTTTAAATCTAAATAACTCAAAATAAACATTAAAAATAATCATAGAAATCTAGAAAAATTACAGAAAATATATTTTGAACCTAAAAAGCCTAAAAAAATATTTGGGATAATTATATATTCATATATTTTCTACTATAATTAGGAGAAGCTCTAAAAATTAGTTTTGCCATAAAACTAAAAATAAATACTAACATTATTCCAAAAATTCTGAAATAATTCCAGAAAATATATAATAATATTATAAACCTTAGAAAATAACGTGGGTCCATTCTATATTTCTGAGCTTGCACCATAAATTCTACAAGTCCTAAAAATTAGTTATTAGCCTAAATAACTCCCAATAAATACTAAAAATACTCAAAAAATTCCCAAAAACTTCTAGAAAATATATTTTATTATTTAGAACATAAAATAAAAGTTTGAAATATTTTTAATTATATTTGAATCTAAAATAAATTCTTGAAAATCCTAGAAAATTACAGAAAATTATGAAAAATCCAAATTAAAATTTTCTGAAAAATCAGGGGGTTACAGTGTCGTTAAAGAGTTTTTAACGACACTTCCAGGAGGGTATTTTCAACTTTTAATCTAACAGGGGATAATATCAATCTCTACTATATAATGCCAAAACTATGCTTCACCGTGAAAAATTTTCGTTCCAAAAATACCCTTCAACATATTTAGTAATTAAAAAGAATACCTACAATAAATTCCACTGACAAACATTTAAGAGATGCAATAATGACAACCATTTACGGAAATCAAAGGGTTCATGCTACTTGCTAAGTCTTTTAAATTGTTACCAAAGAATTCGAAGGGTTGAACCATTAACATATATCTCTACTATATAATGCCAAAACTATGCTTCACCGTGAAAAAATTTCGTTCCAAAAATACCCTTCAACATTTTTAGTAATTAAAAAGAATATCTACAATAAATTTCACTGACAAACATTTAAGAGATGCAATAATGACAACCATTTACGGAAATCAAAGAGTTCATGCTACTTGCTAAGTCTTTTAAATTGTTACCAAAGAATTCGAAGGATTGAACCATTAACCTATATAATTAAAAGCAGTAGAAATAAACTAACTCATCAACATCATTCACTCTAATATACGTGCAAAGCACGTGCATATATACTAGTATACATAATCTAAGAGGGGAGTAATATCAAATAGCCCTTATGTATATTATGGAGACCTAAACACAAATTTTGAAACTTATCTGAACCCAAAATTTAAATATAAAAAGAAGCAGTAGTGATAAGCAATCCCCAAAACCCAGCCCAAAACGTGGAACCCAATCCATTCAGTACGGACCAACATAATAAACATCTGATCCAAACACTTTTTCCTCCTCCCTTTGCTGTCTGCTCGATCCGAAGGAAAAGAAAAAAAAAAGAGAAAAAGAAGAGCGAGCAGTTGACGGATGTGAGCGGCGGCCGACGGTCGGATCTCGCCGGCGAAGGTCCGTTCTCTCTCCCTTTCTTTCGAATATTAGGGTTTCCTTCCCTTCAGCTCTGCCTCTTTTTTCTTGTTTCCCGAAATTAGGGTTTGGTACGAGCTCGATGCCGACCGAGAATGATCGTTTCGCTCGTTCCGTTGTTTGGACCGGATTCGTCCGACTCCATAGAAGTTCGTTCTGTTATAGTGTATAAAGGATCTAAATATCAAGTCTTTTAGTATGATTCACTGTAATGGCCGATCGATAAATTTGTAGTAATGCTTCGATTTTAGAGGTCAAGCGGTTGTTTTTCCTTTGAACTTCTTCAATTTAAGTAGGTTTAGGGGGGTGGGGTTTGGTTTAAATAGTTTATGTGGGTGTGGGGTAGGGTGGCGTGGAGGTGTTGGGTTGGGGGGGGGGGGGGGGGGGGGGTTAGATCTATGTAGTGGTATGAGATTAAAGGAGGAATAGACAACAAATTAAGGAGTTTCAGAAGTGTTTGACAAAGAATTGATATAGTTAACTATTTATTCAACTAGATTTTAGGGAATAAAAGAATGCCTGATGAATGGATTAGCATTTTCCTATCAACTGATACATATAAGAGAGATAAAAGCAAGGCTTGCGGTATCAGCCGAATCGGCCTATTCTCCACCCCCCCCCCCCCCCCGGCGAACGATACCCAAAGGAAGGGTCCGAATCCGATACTGGAATCGGTGTTGTGCACCTTGATAAAAGGTTCTACCAACTAGTAGGAATTGAGTTTATGAATCTCTGTGGAACCTTGGACCGGATTCGTCCGACTCCGTAGAAGTTCGTTCTGTTCTAGTATATAGAGGAGCTAAAGATCAAGTCTTTTGGTATGATTCATTGTAAAATTCCATCAAGAGCTAGTTTTCAGAGCAGTGGTCGATTGATTAACTTTGTAGTAATGCTTCAATTTTAGAGGTCAAGCGGTTGTTTTTTTTTCCCTTTGAAGTTTCAATTTAAGTAGGTTTACTGGTGTGGGGTTTGGTTTAAATAGTTTATGTGAGTGGGGTTGGGGGTGGGTGGTGGGTGGGTGGGTTTAGATCTATGTAGTGGTATGAGATTAAAGGAGGAATAAACAATAAATTAAGGAGTTTCGGAAGTGTTTGACAAAGAATTAATATAGTTAAATATTTATTCAACTAGATTTTAGGGACTAAATGCCTGATGAATGGATTATCATTTTCCTAGCAACTTATACATATAAGAGAGATAAAAGCAAGACTTGCAGTACCAACCGAATCGGCCTATTCAACCTTAACCCCCCCCCCCCCCCCCCTTCTCCCCCTCTTTCTCCTCTGACCCCCTAACGATACTCATAGGAAGGGTCCGGATCCGATACTGAAATCGGTGCTATGCACCTTGATAAAAGGTTCTACCAACTAGTAGGAATTGAGTTTATGAATCTCTGTGGAACCTTGGACCGGATTCGTTCGACTCCGTAGAAGTTCGTTCTGTTCTAGGGTATAGAGGAGCTAAAGATCAAGTCTTTTTGTATGATTCACCGTAAAATTCCATCAGGATCTAGTTTTCAGAGCAGTGATCGATCGTTAACTTTGTAGTAATGCTTCGATTTTAGAGGTCAAGCAGTTGTTTTTCCTTTGAAGTTCTTCAATTTAAGTAGGTTTAGGGGTGTGGTGTTTGGTTTAAATAGTTTATTGGAGGGGGGGGGGGGGGTTAGATCTATGTAGTGGTTTGAGATTAAAGGAGGAATAAACAACAAATTAAGGAGTTTCGGAAGTGCTTGACAAAGAATTGATATAATTAGCTATTTATTCAACTAGATTTTAGGGACTAAAAGAATGCCTGATGAATGGATTAGCATTTTCCTAGCAACTTATACATATAAGAGAGATAAAAAAACAAGGCTTGCGGTATAAGCCGAAATCGGCCTATTCAACTCCCCCCCCCCCTCCTCCCCTAACGATTAACGATACTCATAGGAAGGGTCCGAATCCGATACTGAAATCGATGCTGTGCACCTTGATAAAAGGTTATACCAACTAGTAGGAATTGAGTTTATGAATCTCTGTCGAACCTTGAGACTGTATAATCGAGCAGATACTGAAAAGAAACAAGAACTTTGAAGGATTTATTTGGTTTTATGCCTAGGAGGTTGACAATGTTAGCTAGACATTTACTGTGAAGAGTAATGATAACTTAGAAAGCAAAAGCAGAGGGTTATATATATGGGTTTTACTGATTTAGAAAAAAGCTTATGATAGGAACTTGAGGAAGATAATCTGTTGAGTATTGGAGAAGAATTATATTGAGTTTATCAAAGATATGTACAATGTAGTTATGATTATTGTACAGCCCTATTTTCTTTTACCATATGCTTACACGAAGGATCAACATCAACTCCTCATATCTTCGCAGTAGAAATATATGAAATTCCTTTACAAATTTAGGAAGTTGTTCCATGGTGCACGTTGTTTGTTATTGTAGATATTATGTTACTTGATGTGAGTAGAGAAGGGTTAGCTCCTTAAATATTACTGTGGAGAAGAAAAGCTTTGAAATCTAATGACTTCGAACCCTTAGAATGACCATTTTTGCACTATTTAATGTCTTATCATTCGTGATGGTGGAGAGATTCAGGAGGGTGAGAATGATTGAGTTGTTGATTCGTGATCTTATGAAATCTTTATAGTCGGGACGAACTTCTACAAGACCAATCGTGCTTTATGGATTAGAATGTTGGAACAACTAAGAAACCAAAATAGAGTGCTTCTAAAATGAGAAAGCTATGATGGACTAGTGACAATATAATGATATATTGAAACATAAGTTAAGTACTCATAGAAGGTTGGAGGTGGTGCCAATAGAGGATAAGAGGAGAGATCATTTGATGTGGTTTGCACATGTGCAGCGGAGACCAGTAGACACATAACTTAAATTGTACAGATATTAGCTAATCCAGTTACTGGAATCAGGATAATTCTTCAAAGAACTTGGATTAAGGTTAAAAAGGATATGGTATTTGCTAATGTAGTTGACTGAATGATCCTTGATAAAAGCAGTATGGAAGAAAATGATTCAAATAGCCAACCCCAAAAATTTGGATAAAGGTTTGTTGGTCTAATGCCTAGAAGTTATAAAGAACGAGAAAGTAAAAAAGTGTAATATTTATACTCTCGTATACCGTCAAACCACTAGCCAAACTCTAGTAAGAAACTCCATTTATATTTTGGCTAAGGCTGCATACATTCTGACTATCCATACTTGTATTAGAGGGAGCCTCGTGGCTTTGGGGTGACCTATATATAGTGTAAATGTATGTTTCCGCCAATATGAAGTTGGACTTTTAGTAAGGAAGATGATTTGTGATACTTTATTTTAGTTTCAAGAGCTCAATGACTCCCATTACCAGTTTAGACTTTCAACTTCTTACTGATTCCTTAGCTCCCCTCTTGGAGTTTGCTTGCTCATTTCCAACTCCCCTAACATAGTCAATATAAGTTAACAAGGGCTCAGCGGGCCTTTATTTAACTCACTGGCAAGTACTATCTGTCGTTATTCGACTTGCATTTCTCCAAATGAGGTTATTGCCCAAGTATCCAATTCAAGACTACTATTCAACCAGCACATGCCCATCCAGTTATATCAAACTAAAATAACCACAATCACTTGGTCATTGTTTTTTTCGAGGAATCAAAAGAATTTGTCACCTAACATTACCAATGAGGCTCAGTAATCATCACTCACCAGATAATGGCTCTCAACTTATTTACATAGAAAGTCATTTAAGTAGATTTCCTTAGATATTTTTATTCTCCACGATCTACCTACCTGTTATCTGGTTCATAGTCTGTATCATTTTCACGAGTTGTCAACTACTTTTCCCATTCTCTCTAAAACTTTGATATGTGCATAATTGTTCATTACAAATTAACTGATTGCTGTCTTTACCTTCACCTTTTGATTTGAGTTCAAGATATCAGCAGTCTGTACTATTTTTCATTGGCAGGCTACTCTGTCATGGATGACACTCACTCGGTTGCTTCACTTATCGATTCTACAACGTTTAAGATACAACAACTTCAACATGCTTTTTCTGAACTTGAGAGCCACAATGCTGTATCTTTGAATGTGAAATGGAAGGAGCTAGAAGAACATTTCCATGGTCTCGAGAAGTCACTAAAGAAAAAATTTGATGACTTGGCAGATCAGGAAAAGGAGTATGTAAGCAAGGTTTCCGAGACTCAGAAGATGCTAGAGAAGCAGGAAGCTTTTGTTATGACTAAGGAGTTAACATCATTGGAGCGCCTACAGGATGAAAGAGATACTGTTATATCTGCTATATTTGAGAACTACATGAACTCTCCAACTGAGCCAGTTACTAGTAGTGTGAGAAATGAGTTGACTGAAACAATGGTAGTGGACAAGTCAGATGCTAAGGCTGCTACATCCGGCTTAGAAGATGCTAAGCATGCTAAAGATGGTGACTTAGATGTCAAGCCTTGTTCACAGTTGATTGACCTATGTAAGGGTATGGATGCAGAAGGGCTACATAAGTATATTTCAGATAATCGTAAGAATCTGGCATCCATTCGTGAAGAAATTCCTTTTGCGCTAAAGATTGCAACTAATCCCTTCAACTTAGTTTTGCATTGCTTGAAAGATTTTTACTCCGGGGAATCTCTAGGGATAGATGGAAAGAAGGATGCCAATCTTTTGGGCCTGCGCAGGACCTGTCTCATGCTAATGGAGTCCCTTAGCCAGTTAGTGGCAGATGTCATTTCTTTTTCTTCTCTTTACGATGACATGCTTACTCCAGAAATCAAAGATCAAGCAAAGATGATCGCTAACGAGTGGAAGTCAAAGATAGATAATATGGATATTGATGCTGGCAGTGGAAACTCATTGGAAGCTCATGCATTTTTGCAACTCCTGGCCACCTTTTCTATTACCTCTGAGTTCAACCAAGACGAGATATGTAAATTGATCCCAGCTGTCTCACGTCGCCGGCAAACAGCTGATCTTTGCCGCTCGCTTGGATTCTTAGAAAAAATGCCAGGTTTGTCTTGCTTTACATGAAGCTCCTTATGTAACTAGTATAAACACAAATAATTTTATCATCTTGAATATACTTTCTTCCCACATTCATGCACATTTTCTTCAACAAAATGATATACATTTACACACATGCATAAGCACATATGTTGGGCCACGACAGGGTGACATGGCTGAGTACCGCAACGTCTTGGATCTGGACCCGACTTTGTTTGACCACATGTGCTCCACTTGTTGGCTCTCAATGATCTGTAAGAAGGCCAAAAACTGAGCGGGGGTCCTCAGTCTTAACCCCTCCAATACTCAAAATGAAGTCCCTGATTTAGTCAAGAATTTGACAGAGTTTAACTAGGATATGAGAGAGTACCTTTCTTTCCCTTTTTAGCGTGATTATAGCAAGTCCAAGGTGTATGTTGCTTGGGGTCAAAGTTAGGATAATTACACATTTAGCTTTAGATATTTTCTAGTCTTGAGGAACGAGTTAATTTATTTACCAACGACCAAGGCATTGGTCCCTGTGAGAATATCCATGGGTCATTCTTCTTCTAGAGGAAGTTTGAGCACAGGGGCCCTCTGGTTATGGGCTTTTGTTGAAGGTATAGCCAAGTTGGTTTTATGCTTTGGGTTTATGTTTGGGCCACTGTTGGACCATATATAGTAACGTGCCCCATATTAAGCAATCTTAATAGATTCAACTGTCTAATTTCCATTAGGGACGAAACTGGCATGACCTTAGTGTTTTCGTAAGTCTGGCAGTTTGCGACTACATCTTCCTGATAATGAAATGTAGAATGCTGATAATAGGTGTCTGTTACCATGTAATGGTTCATGGTTATTATTCTAGGAGCCTTCATTAAAATAAGTGCAAGATATTGATTGTCTGCTGTCAATACTGGTAACACAGCTTGCAACTGTTATAAAGGAGAACCTTAATAATGAAAGTGTGTAAAATGTTGATGATGGACAACCAATACTAAGTACAATTTGCAATTATTATCAATAAAAACCATGATAGTGAAAGTGTAAAATATTGATGATGGGTATCCGATTCTAAATAACATTTTGCGACATTATCAAGGAAATCATTGATAAGAAAGAGTTGAAATGTTGACGGTGGGTAGCCGATACGAGGTAACATCTTACAACTATTATCAAGGAAAGCCTTCACAAATATAAAGTGATTAACGACGATAACATCTGATACATGTCATTTCGAGCTTGGGAAAGCTTCTCAAGGTTTTCGTCATCATGTTACAACTCATGTGGTGGGTTGGTTGGGGGGTGGGGGGGTTGGAATATTGTTAACTGGCTGTCTCATACAATCTTCCCTAGTCTTCATGTTGTCAGGATGAGGACGATGACCCGTGTCCTCAGAGCCATTCAGATTCGTTATTGGAGGCTTTTCATTGTGCTCCACCATGAACTGTCTCGACTTTCGTGCCAGGATATTACTTTAACATCTTTTTTTGGTTATAAATGTAAATCATGTCCAATCTATCTCTTATCCTCATTTCTCTATTTTGGTTCATATGCTGCTCCCTCACTCCTGGAGCATAAATTTTGTATGTGTTTGTCCGGGTTGGCCTTGCCGTTATAATCTGCCAGTTGAGGCATCTTGAATCCTACACGCAATAGTCGGTGTCCTCGATAAGCAGTTAAAGGAGAAAATCCCAACTTGAATACGCCGGTTAGCTTTCTTTGGGCTAGCCCGTCGAACAATTTTGGCTGTGGCATAATTTACCGGTAGAAGGCAATGGAGAAAGTTGATCGTGCTTCTCTTACTTCTAGGGCTTGAGCGCTGGCTTGGTGGTGAGTTGACACAACCACCGCTTGTGGCGAAGTCCATTGATGAATCGGGGGATATGCAATTGTCAGAATAGGAACAAGATAGAGCTGACGCCTAAAGGTAACTAGACGATGGAACGGACGACACTAGGTCGTCAGGTAGATTGGTAGCAAGCATTCTTATCGGCTGGACTGTTGTGGGTATTTGCTGAACAAGATTGAGCTGACGCCTGAAGGGGGGATGGTGGAAGACAACTGGGTGATGCCTTGATGTTGCGTTATGAAGGCAGAAGTAGGCTGGTCTCATATGAGAAAATGATGGAACGGACGACACTAGGTCGTCAGGTAGATTGGTAGCAAGCATTCTTATCGGCTGGAGTATTGCTGAACAAGATAGAGTTGATGCCTGAAGGGGATGGTGGAAGACAACTGGGTGATGCTTTGATGTTGCGTTATGAAGGCTGAAGTAGCTGGTCTCATATGAGGATGAGCCACGTAACGATGGAAAGGGCGACACTAGGCCGTCAGGTAGATTGGTAGCAAGCATCCTTATCGGCTGGACTGTTGTGGGTATTGTTGAACAAGATAGAGGTGCCAAGGGAACTGGGAGGGTATCCTCACCTATGTAATCCCTTGTTATAATCGGCTTGATTTGCAGGAAAGTAGGGACTAGGATCGACAATGGCACGAACATTAGGTCCTTGGTCTTGACCCTCCGACGCTCAAATTAATCCTTCATTAGCAACAAATTTGATAGAGTTTAGTTAGAATAGAAGAGTCCTAGGGTTCTGCTTGGGTCCAAATTAGGATACCGACAACTTTACCAGAAGCTATTTCTAGTCTTGATGAAGAATTTGGTTTCTTTACCAAATGAATAAGGCAAGTGGTCCCAACCTATCCATGTGACATTCTTCTTCTTAGATGATTTTGAGCAGAAAAGCTCTTTGGTTACGGGGTTTTGATGAAGATATTGCCATGTTGGTTTTATGCTTCAGGTTCAGATGCATGGTTGCTTGGCTTGGCCCACTTTGGACCATATATCATCAACACACATATGTAGAAAATTTGCTAAGTTTGATGAAGTAGTACTCTTTTATGTGGTAGCATATTTATGACCTAGTTTGGTTAAAGCCTTAAATGCCTGGTTAATTCATGACTTGAATTATATCTGCAGCCAAGGAGTACCCAAGTTTCTATAGACTAGAAATAGGTCTATACAATGAGGTGAGATGATAGGGTTTTATACAGAGATTTGTTTTTATGTCTATAACCCAAGCCAAAGGGGAGAAAAGGAATGACATTCCGACCCAAACTCACTACTAAGTTCAAAAGGTACTCCATTGAATTATGTCATTTTCTCCTCAATTTCATTTCTTCTGCTTTTAATGTTTTCATCTTTGTAAACCTTTTATGACAGGACATTCAACAATATATAATGTAGAGAATAAAGCCATAACCAAAGCAAGTTTTAGTTGCCTTTGTGAACTTCTATCTCATTTCCAGGCTTAATTGACCTGATTATATTATAAATCTTGTTATGCCGTGAACTTTATCAACTTTCTATCTTTAATTTGCTCAAAAAAGTCGACTGAGGATGATAGAATTATTTTCTTCTTGCCACTATATGCTTGCTGATAACACATTTGAAGAGCCCTAGTGTGTTTTCATAGTTCATGAACTGATATTAGAAGGTCCTCTTTTAATATACTAGGGAGTTCGCACGCCATTGTGCAGTAGCATGGCTTAAAAGAATTTATGGGTTGGGTTTGGGTCAGTCCACTCACCCAAACCCGACAGCTATCCAATCCAATTTCAAATTGAAGTATAAATCCAAAAAGAGCCGTAAAAGAAAAGATCAAAACAACAAGCTAGAAACAAAAACTGGAGCAAAATAAAATAAAATAAATCAATTGTTAGTAATTTGTGGAACTTATGTAAACCTAAGATACTTATGTGCAAAAACCCCAACCTTTCAGTTGATGATACTCCCCAAAAACGATACAGATTTCTCCTCTCCCATTTCCTTCATCCCCGCAACTGCCCCCCGTTTTAGATAATGGTAAGTTAACGGGTTGGGTCCTAATGGGTCGATCCGAACTCTAATCTAAACCAAATAAACTTAAATAAGACGCATCTGGATTTTTTTTGAAATTTCATAAAGAGGAATATTCCTTTCCATGTGTAGAAAAGATTCCATTTTGCAAAAAAAGATTCCTTTTCAATTATTTAGTAATAAGTATTTGTAATAATGGGCTTATGCAATGCTTCATAGTTAAGAAAATTTTGACAACTGGTTTGGATTTTGTAAACCCACTTTACCAAAAAAAAAAAAAAAAATACTCGACAATAAAACCAAATTTGCCAGAAGTTTTCCTGAAATTATGACCTAAATGTTGGATACTTGGTACTCAAAATATACTTTTCATGTGATTAAAGGTGTCTGGTTTTCAGCTGAAGTATTTACTCCCCCCTATCAGAGGGTATGGAAAGATTTTTCTAGAGAATCAACATTGCTTTTTTTTTTTTATTCATGAGGAGATTGAGTAACCTTCAAGTCAATAAAAGTGTGATAATTTTTTTTGGGTAACACTGCACCTCTGACTGAATACTTTTTGTTCCTTAGGTGTGATCGCTTTGCTGGTGAATAGTGGAAGGCAAATTGAGGGTGTTAATTTGGCATATGCATTTGAACTGACAGAGCAATTCGCTCCTGTGTCATTATTGAAAGCATACCTGAAGGAGGTGAGGAAAGTTTCACAGGGTAAAGCTGGAAGCATGTCTCCTGGTGCGCAGGTCAGATATTCCTTTGCTATATCTTTACATTGCATAATGTTCTGACATATACATGTTCCAGATGGCCTTTGTGAATTTTAAGAGGACCTGTTATATGTAGCAATACCATATCTATTACATCTGATTAAAAGGGTTTACAAGTAAGATGGGACTATTAAGTCCTTTTTCGAAGAAAAAAAAATTATTATAAAAAGGGCCATATATCTTGGGTAGAAACGACATTGGTTCACAATTTAATTGTTATGGAGTAATATATCTCAAGTATTAGTTGATTTTATTAACATAAGAGGGAAATATGGGTTAAAGAGAGAAATTATAATCGTGCAACCATGCTTAAGCATGTTATGCATATGGACCCAGTTATAGCTCTCATAAGTTGGTGCACATGCACAAACACCATTCGCCCACCATGCATGAGCACACAGTCACTGTACTATGATGCATACACAATTGAATGGGGAGCTGTAATAATTCTGGGTGCATTTCATAAACTTGGATATTCTGATTGTTCCATGACTGTTGGATGAACACATTGTTGTATCCATATCATATTCAACACTTGTATAGACTTTGTCATTCCACTTACAGGAGTATGAAAAGTGCTGCTTGATTATTGGGGACCATTGTATATTAAATGATTTACTGATCTACTCGTGACCCAATCAGATCCATTACCACCCAAATTGTCATTCAGGGCTTCGAAAGAATCGGGCAGACCCAAACTGACCCAATTATAATACAATTGGATTAGCTTGAACTAAAATATCTAAGTACTATTCTCAACCTGTCCAACCTAACTCATGGTTGCCCGAGGGGGGTGATCTTCTTGGGTAGGAGTTTTTGTGCTTATTTTTCAATCTGATCAGTTCAAATCATTCATTGTCAGTGAAGGGTATTACTGGATAAAATATAAATTCAGCACTTTTAACATGTAAGTCCTAATATTAGCCGCTAGGGTAGTAAATGAGTTTTTTCTTTTTATATAATTATTTACCCTTGTTAGTGTGTGTACTTATAAATTTCATCCAAGTCATTATATGGTTTCAATCTAACATATTTTAAGCAATGAAATAAGCCAAAAATTTGTTAAACATCATCATCCAAGCCTTCTTCCATCAATAATTAAAAGTTCTTTTTTTTCTTCCAAAAATCGGTTAATTCATTTTTAACAAATTTTGTTAAAGTAAATTAGATGGGAGTAGGCATGGGAGATGGAGGAAGAGAAGATGGTGACTAACCTTAAGTTGTTGGAGAGAAATCAATTTTAGGTAATAACCAACATGCTCTCCAAAGAAGCGATCCTTTTTATTTATTCTAACTAAGAATACAAAATATTGAATTATAGATACTTGACTCAATCTATAAATATTGACTAAATCTAATAAACCTAAATAACCTAATAATACTAAATAACCCAAACATACTTTATTCAACCACCAGCTACTTTAAGATTTTTCAATCTAATGTACTAAATTTATAAAAAATAAACGTTAGAACAATTGGTTAATTAGGCTGTGTTTGGTTTGAGGGGAAATGTTAGAAAGGGAAAAACGGAAATTGAAAATTGATTTGTCATGTTTGGTTAGTGAAAGAGAAAAAGAAAAGGAGAGTGGAAGAAAATGAGGGAATCCTAACAAATATAAAATTTTGTAATCTTTTTGCTCCTAAATATGTGTGATTCTATTTTCTCTCTCTCAACCACTCCCCTCTCTCCGTATTTGTCTCTCTACCGATCTCTCTCTCTCCCCCCGTCTCTCTCTCTCTCCTATTTCTTTTTTCTATTTTCTTTTCACAATTTTCATTAATCAAACACAATTTTCTTTTCTTTTCTTTTCTTTTCCTTTCTTTTTTTCATTTTCTCTTTCTTTCTTCCATTTTCTTCCAAACCAAATGAAACCTTATGATTCCAAATGAAGTATATTTTCTCTTGTTTTTTCCAGAGAGCTACGTTTTTCCTGAATTTGGAAAGCTATCCATTAGCTGGATGATATCTACTTAAATAAAGTTAGTGGATAAAACTAAGAGTTAGTTGAATGACGTCTGATGAAATGTAGAAAATTAAAGTAGATCGGTGAAACAAATGTCTGGAGTCCTTTTCTAAGTTTATAAAGAATTATTGGATTTTAAAATTACTTGTTCAGCCTTAATTGTTCTAGAATGCATGTTTGTTTCTCATATAATATATAGTGAAGGAACAAGGTTTGGTCAGTGAAGTTGACTGATGTCTTATGGAAAAGTGATTTATTGTCAATTTGGTATCAGTGTTATCACTTACAGCCAATACCACCATAACCACACATGCACGACATTGAGCAACCAAAGCTGTTCGTATGTAGCAAACAGACAAACACTAAGCTCTGATACCAACTGATGTGAAATTAGAGTGACTATTTTGAAGAAAGGATACAAGGTCAGAACTGAAATAAAGCAAATGGGATCTGAGTGAGGACTAAAAAAGGAAGATTGAATGCAGCAATTTCATAGAATGATTGACAATGAAGATAGAAAATTGAAGTGAAATTAGGGTTTGCTAGAGTCAATGTTTGTATCAAGGATAAAAGTCAGTACTGAATGAAACAAATGGGATCTGAGTTGTAAGTTAAGAACTTGTATGTGTTTATTCATTCAAAGCATGTAACTATGGTTATCACCCTCAAAGATTGATTACAGCATCAAACAAACAATTTATAGTTAGAAGAAAGAGGCTTTGTCATCTTAAAGATGAATTTTGATACTAATTAAAACAAATTAATAACAATAGCAAACAGAGAGTGACTTACCAAATTGAGATTGAAGTTTTATGATCAACTTCATTTAATTTGATAAATAGTTAATTTGCGAGGAAGAATTGGATGATAGGGTGTTGGTGGAAAGGGAGGACTAATGTGCAAGTGGGAAGACATATTGATGGACACAGAGATCCAGTTCGAGTTTGATTAGTTACTAGCTTTTATTTCATTTTGAGTTTGAGTATGAGTGTATTTATCGAGTCACTTTCAGATTGAGACTGTAGGTTTACTTTATTTAGGAGTTTCTTTCATTTGGAAACTTTTTTGCTTGATGTTCAAGTCAATAAATAAGGATGTAATGTGACTTTTATTATTAGAGTTGATGATGAGTTTCTATTATGGGCGCATTTGAAAAGCATTTCGTGTGAGGCCAACGGTGGGGAATCTAGGAGAATCCTAACTCTAGTTTTTTCATTCCTCTCTTCGTCTCCTCCAACCCTCCTGCCTTTTCCCCCTATTACTTTGTTTTCCTACTGCACAGGAAACCTTCCACCACCTCTTGGTGCAAACCTGTTTATCAAAGGAATGCTGCATGGCTCCTCTTGCTTGCTGCCAACATCTAGGCTTCCTGCTCTCTGCTCTTTGTTTCCTGCAGAACTAACAGCACATCCTGCCCCATTGGCTGGTTTGCTGCACCTGACAGTAGCAAAGCAACAACCCCCAAATCAGCCCCTCTCTTAGTGACAAGTCTATTACACTACAAAACACAGTAAGACAATTCCCAATCCTTCGTGAACCAAGACCCAATCCATCCAATAGCCATCAAAAGTTCGGCCCCTCTCCTGCCCCATTGGCTGGTTTGCTGCACCTGACAGTAGCAAAGCAACAACCCCCAAATCAGCCCCTCTCTTAGTGACAAGTCTATTACACTACAAAACACAGTAAGACAATTCCCAATCCTTCGTGAACCAAGACCCAATCCATCCAATACCCATCAAAAACTCGGCCCCTCTCCATTGCATCATTGCAGACAAAACCCAATCAAAACTTGTCCCCGATCCTTTCACCATCTATATAAGCTCTCATTCGTCAAATGTAGTTGAACCTTGGATCTTGGACATGAAGGCTTCAAAGTGGAGATAACCATCTTCCAGGATTCGGTTTGGGCGCATTTTGATTGTATGGACATACTACAGAAACCCTCAGGTATTACCCTAATCCTACTCTTGAGTCAATAACAAAATTTTCCTGACTTTCTAGGTTATCTATTGCTAGATTCACGATGGTCATTGTTTCTTGCTAAATTGAGCAGAGATTTCTTTGCATGCCATAGCGTCATCATATTAGGAATGCATCTACACGGTGATCTCTGTTGCACATCACATAGTTTAGGGTGTTGATAAGGGCACTACACTTTTTACTCGGGGCTAGCCCATTGAAAAATTTGAAAAAATTACAAGTTTGCCATCATGAAAGTTACTCGGGATCATGAAAGTTACTCGGGGCTAGCCCACTGTTAAAATCAGGACTGTCAAAATTACGACAGTCCTACCACTTGGAAGGACTGTCAAAATTTTGACAGGATTTTGACAGTCCTTCCAAGTGGTAGGACTGTCAAAATTTTGACTGTCCTGATTTTAACAGTGGGCTAGCCCCGAGTACAAAATGTTAGGACTGTCAAGTGGTAGGACTGATTTTAACAGTGGGCTAGTCCTAAAGTTTACTCACTGTCAATTTGGAGTAAATATATAACTTTAGGACTGTCACAATTTTGACAGTCCTAGTGTAAACTAGGACTGTCAAAATTGTGACAGTCCTAAAGTTTACTCACTGTCAATTTTGACAGTGGGATATAACTTTAGGACTGTCACAATTTTGACAGTCCTAGTGTAAACTAGGACTGTCAAAATTGTGACAGTCCTAAAGTTTACTCACTGTCAATTTTGACAGTGGGATATAACTTTAGGACTGTCACAATTTTGACAGTCCTAGTGCAAACTAGGACTGTCAAAATTGTGACGGTCCTAAAGTTTACCCACTGTCAATTTTGGACAGTCCTACTGTGAACAAGAATTGAATATACAGTTAACCCACTGACCCATATGCACAGTATACAGATCAAAATAGTAACAACAAGGCAAAATTAACTCAAACTTTCACAAGTAGGCAACGTTTACAACTCAAATTATAACGTCAAAAGTCATATTCAATCAAACGTTTACAACTCAAATTATACTTTACAGTTTGACAACGTTCACAATTTTACGACTCAAAATGATTGTTCAAACGTCATGGCGCCTCTTCGTGCGTTGCTCTCTAGTATCCAAGAAAGGATATTCTTCATCGTTGTCGATTTTTTGGAGTTCGTCATTGATTGTCATATAATTGGAACCCTGGCAACTGACGAGGCTTCTTCCCAACTTCTTAACTTTCCTTGCCTATTCATGAAAAAAGAAAAAAAAATTTAGACAAAGTTACAAATATCAAACTTAAGGTCTACAAGTAGGCTCACCATCTTGACCAGTGCAGTATATAAGACCGATTTGGGAGGAAGATCTGACGGTACACGCACAACATCCCCTCCGCGCTGGAACAAGGTCGGTAGTCCGACACCGGCGTAGTAGGCGAGGTAGTCGTCGCTGCACTCCGCCATATTGACTGCTGCTAGCCGGTCGGTATCTCTAATGACGTGGCGTTGCCACTCGGTGAAGAAGTCCGATACCCAGTTGAAATGTGCAGGTATATAGTTTAGCGGTTTTGTACCGCGCGGAGGATTTATCATTTGCAAAGTTCGCCTTGGGACAGTTTGTACGTAGCCAAACTGACGTAGCACTCTATCCGGCATATAAGCCTCCTCGATCTCATGACAACTGATAAGACCATGATATAAGGCGACTGGTTGCAACGGACGGGTAGTTTGTCGCAAATCACGGTATGGATCCCATACAATCTGCACCCCATAAAATGTAGCATAACGTCATTTAGCATAACGTAGTAAATTAATACAAATTAAGTACAATATTAGGTCTAAATTCACCTCTTCTGTCGTCATATCTTCGAGTGCATGCCATAGAGCGGCCAATGTGTGAGAACGTTTGGCATCTTCCTTACTTGGCTTCCATCGGCACATTCTAGGCATGTTCTCGTCATACCCTCGGTTCAGTTTCGCCCGCTGCAGGGTTGGGAAGTGCTCGTATATCCATGCCTTCACATTACCGGAAATATGTTAGTCCAAAAATAAACAACACAATTTAAATTTTTGTAAACAAGTTGACAAAGATAAATCTATACATGGAGTAGAGTCTGGCATCCGGAAATTGTCTTCGAACCCACACGGGATGCCGCACCAAGCTCGCGGTAAAGGTATGCCAGTATACCGCTTCCCCAAGATATTTCGTCCACCGTTTCAAGGTTGTCCAAATTGATGAGATATTTGGCATTTATGGACGTTCCAGACTTATCGGTAATGCCAACAGCCCCTAAGATGAACTGCATATATCCCCGGGCGACATTTTCGCTATTATCAATTTCGGGGGCCTGCTCAGCGAATATCTCCTCCAAATATTTTAGAGGAAGTCCGTAGGACTTTTTGAATTCTCGAAGACTAGTAAAACTGGTGGCATCAACTCCCAGACACCCTGATACATAATCCACCTTATAGTCGTAATAGTTGATGCTCGAATCATCCAAAATATTATTCTGCATCGGACGACCATCAACCCTAAGTCCCAATATATGATGGACGTCATCAAGGGTAATCGTCAACTCCCCATTGGGTAGATGGAAAGTGTTGGTCTCTGGATGCCACCGTTCTACAAATGCTGAAATCAGTGCATTATCCACCGTCGTATATGAGTAGCTACTCAAATATTGTAGACCGGTGGGACTGATTTTTGACTTCACATCATCTCCCAGTAATTCATACCTCCATGTATTGCATTTTTTGCCATGGTTGATTACCGTCAACATACGACCACTCTCCTGAAAAGTCAACAATTGGATGAAATTAAACCTCTATGTAAAATATACTTTCAACTGACAGCTATATATAAATGTATCATAACGTAATGTACTTACCGGATTGTTCCATATTTGGTATGCAATATGGTTTTGGATCGACGGTAACATAGAGCAACCGTTTGGACGAGTGTCGACTGGACTATCTGCCTGCTCAGAAGGTCCCGAACCATCGGTAGGCCGGTTTCCGAGAGTTTGTGGAAGACTCTCGACAGGACTATCTGCAGGCTAAGAAGGTCCTGAACCATCAGTAGGCCGATTTGGAACATTTGGCATGTCCTCATCGGAGGAGGAAGAAGAACCGGAAGAACTAGGAGGAGCACGTCTCTTTGTGGCAATCTTCTTCGTCAATGGACGTTTCCTCACTTCAGGGCGTGCCGCGCCCTCGCGGATAGTGACGCCTTGCGAAACTGTGCGTTCCTTACGCATCGACGCAGTAGGGCGTCTTCTCATTTCTTCATCCACAGTGTCCTTTCCAGGGGCATGACTATAAGACAAAAATTAATGTATACAGACAAAAATTATTTTCTATTTTAACATAATAATCTCATTTTATTTTCAGGACTGTAGCCATTTCTGCAGTCCTGTAAGTATACAGGACTGCAGATTTTTTAACAGTCCTAATGATTTAGGACTGTAGAATATCCTACAGTCCCATACTGATTTAGGACTGTAGGAATTTCGACAGTCCTATATATATATAGGACTGTCGAATTTCCTACAGTCCTAAATCAGTATGGGACTGTAGGATATTCTACAGTCCCGCTCGATACTGTTCGACAATGTCGAGCAGTCTCGACATTGTACGCCCTAAAATCATGTTCCAAACGACTTCTATGTCTAAACTACATCCTAGACTCCGCCAACGACTAGTATGCCCTCATTTGAAAGAAAAAAACTCAAAATTTTCAACATGCAAGAGGATTTCTTATCATTTTTGGACAATTTTTCAAATACAATAGTGCAAGGAGAATGAGGATTTCTACCTTGGTTCTTTCGAGACTTTGGGAGCCATCGACAAGGACGAGGAGGACAGCGGAGATCGGCCGGCGGGAGGGGGAGAAGCTACGGTCGGGGGAGCTAGGTTTGGCGAATAAGAATCGGATGGGTTGAAATCCTGGGCTAGTCCCAAGTATAAACTTGGGCTAGTATGAGTAAAGGTAGCTCTATAGTGGGCTAGCCCCAATCCTGGGCTAGCCCCAAGTAAAATTGACAGTGCCCTTATCAACACCCCATAGTTTAATATATCTAGTATATTGTCTAGGATTCTTGCATCCGCTTGTTTGGTTTTGATCATCTGCATCACCTTATCTTGGTTTCCCTTTAGTTCTTATCCAAGTTTTTGTAAAGATTACTTTTTTAATAAACGTATAATTTTTTTCAAGTTGATACCTTAATTTTGTAAAGATTACTTTTTTAATAAACGTATAATTTTTCAAGTCGGATGGTTTTTTTTTTTCAAGTCTAGAAATTATACGTTTTTGTAAAGATTACTTTTTTAATAAACGTATAATTTTTTTTTGTTTTCCTTTTTTCCTTGACCAACTTGAAAAAGAGCTATATACTTCAGGGTATTCAAGTGAAAAATATAAAGTTTAGGATTTCAAGTCGATAAAAATTAGTTTAGGGTATCAACTTGAAAGCAACATGAAAGTCAAGGTATCCAAGTGAAAATTAGACCTCATTAAAGAATACAAAATGTTGAGGCATTGTCTTTGTAAGACGTCTTAAACAAGGTTTAAAGTATCGGCCGATACGTATCAGCCGTATCGGATCAGATCTGGCCTTGGTCGATCCGATACCGGCCAAAAAAATCGGTATCGGCCGAAACTGGGACATAAAATTTCGTATCGGTCTGTATCGGCCGATACAGGACCGATACGAGACCTATACGGGCCGATACTGGCCGATACGGGAAAAAATCAGATCAAATCAGATCATCACAGAAACTTTAACAAAGTAGATGTTCTACAAAAAGCTAAAAAAAGTAGAAATTGATTCCAGACATCAAATCCAATAGAGAACAATAATAAAGAACCAAAATAGTAGACAAAAAAAACTATAAATAGAGACATTCTTCTACATACATACACATGATGATTATTGTTTTATTCAATTATAATAAAAATACACTTAAATAATGCATTAATATGTAAATTATTTTTATATTTTTTTACTAATTTATTAATAATTATTTAAATATTGCTGATACAGCCGATACCAAAAAATCCGATACCGCCGATACTGCCGATACTACCGATACGGATACTCATACAAACTGTCCGATACCGATACCGAGTTTTTAAACCTTGGTCTTAAATTGTCTCCTCTTTTGCAATCCGGACAACCAACCATTTAGATACCCCTAACCTTACAACTAATTGGTCTTTTAAAACAACTACTTTAATTGGTCTTTTAAAACAACAACTTGATTAAACGAGATTTAAGTTAGTATGCAACTAGGAGAACAAGTCGAATGGATGTTGTCAATAGAAGAATTCTTAAGGTTTGAGAATGCTTCAAAAGAATTTTTTAAAGAGTAAATTCATGGAAAATATCGAGATGTTCTTCCTCGATCTTCTGTCTTTCTCTTTGATATATGGTTATAGTACAAGACGATATTAGCAAAATATTATGTTTAGTGGGAGGCTAGTGTTATCATTACCTTTCCCACCTAATCTACTAGAATTTGCTGATGCACTTTTTATCTTTGTTCAAGATCATAGCTTTTGTACTTCTATTACATGACTTGTCCCATCTAGAGAAACTTTGAAATTTAAGGGATTTAGTATTAGTAGAACGAAAAACAGAGTTGTATTTTAGCCCGAAGTAGAAATGAAAAGGAAGCCCATATAAATGGACAAGAGATACCTAAGAGTGATAGTTTTAGGTATTTAAGATCAATCATTCATCATAATCAAATTGAGAAGGATGTCATGCATAGAATTAAAACATGATGGTTGAAATGGAGGAGTGCTTCTGAAGTACTTTGTGATCGCAAGATACCTTTAAAGTTGAAAGAAAAATTCTACAAGGCTGCGATAAGACCAACCATGATTTATGGATATGAGTGTTGGTCAATTAAGAAACAACATGTCAACAAAATTAATATAGCCGAAATAAGAATGTTAAGATATATGAGTGGCAATACATTAAAGGATATGATAAGAAATGAGTGTAATCGTGAAAAGTTAGAGGTGACACCAATTAAGGACAAGATGAGATAATCGATTTATGTGGTTTTGATATGTGCAACGCAGATTGATAGATGTTCATGCAAGGAGGAGCAATAATATAATAGTTAATGGAGCCCTAGGACTGAGAGATTTATAGACACATGTTTGAAGTTGAAGAATGATATGGATCAATGTTCTAAAATGCATTAAAAACTAGCGCCTAGGCACCATGTAGCTACCTACTGCCAACATTTTCAGTATATTTTGTCTTCTAGGCGGTAGGCGACATTATGCGATAAAAAACAACATTATACGGCCAAAGAAGAAAAACGCCGCATAGATTGCGGCCCAGTTATATTATTTTTGTCAATTTTTTTGTTCAATTTTTTTGTTTTTTGCATGATCCCTTTTATTTTTCTTGGTCATTTTTTTGTCTGACCCTAAATATTGACCTTTTAATTTATATTATATTATTTTTATTGAATTATAAATTATTATTCTATTTGTTCAATAGTTGCTATTGTAGTCTTTGGTCCATTTAAGTGTTTACCAATGATGCAAAAGTCGGCCGACTAGTCGGGGACTAGTCGCTAGTCGGCCGGCCCCGACTCGATTTGGAGACTAGTCGGCTAAAAAATTGGTCAAGTGTTTAATTGGACCTAGTCGGCCGATTAGGCGGCCCTAAGCGACTGGGCGGACCTAGTCATCTGACTGATGCTCTATTAAAAGAAGGTGAAGTTCAAAACTCGACCCAAGAGTTCAAAACCCTAAAGTCGGTCGTTCCCCCGACAGATTCGAAGGAGGAGAAGAAGAAAGAAGAAAAGGAAAGAAGTTTCCAAAAAAAAAAGAAGCACTGACCTGATCGGCCAATCCCCGCATGTCGACCGCCGCGCTGGCCGATCTTTTTTTTTTTTTTTTTTGCAATTTTTTTTTGAAGTGGTTGTTTCTTCTTTTCCTTTTCGTTTTTCCTTTGCTCTCTGTTTTTTTGGATGATTCATTTGCTGAGCAAAGTTTTCTCTCTTTATTGCTGCTGCTGTTTTGTCTTCTTTGGACATTCTGCTGCTGTTTTGTCCTTTTTGGACATGCTGCTGCTACAGTTTGCTATGTTGACCGGTCCAAACAGCATATATAAAAAAACATGCTATTAATAAGTATATATGTGCTGACTGCAAACAGTATATATGACTCGGTCCAAACAACATATATAAAGGAAAAGAAATAAATACACTCACCCCCCTATGTTTTAGGAGTATTACATGGAGTACCCCTATTTTGAAACTAATTACAAGGGGTACCCCTCTCCTTTAGAAAAAAAAAACATAAGGGTAGTTAGTGTTATAAGTTTCTATAGAAAATATAAAACATAGGGGTGGTGAGTGTAATTAGTTTCAAATTAGGGGTAGTTACTGTAATAAGTATAAAACATAGGGGTAAATAACGCAATTTGCCCGAAAGAAAAACAGTAAGTGTGCTGAAACGCAAACAATAAGTGTGCTGACTGCTGCTTTTTTTAAAATATATGTGCTGACTGCTACTTTTCTTTTTAAAATTGCTATTAATAAGTATATATGATGTTTTTTATTGCATATATATATATATATATATATATATATATATATATATAAGTTAAACCGACTAATCCGACTAGTCCCCGACTAATCCGATTAATCCCTAGTCTTTGCTAACCGACTAGTGGCCGACTAGTGGCCGACTAGCGATTTTTACAACCTTGGTGTTTACTAAAGTTCTTTATAATGTAATCATTGTTTTATATATACATATAAATATATATATTAGTAATACTTTCATGAATCTAGAAAATCCTAAGCTATTTTTAAGGGTAACATTTTTTTTTTTCTTCTGCATATTTCCGTCTACCCACTTGGGCACTAGGTGTCCCCTTGCCGCATAATGGCCACCTAGCGCTTTCCATAACATTGCTATGAATTTTGTTAGTGTTACATAGGACATGGCCCTTGACAGAGTCGAATGGAAGAAGACGATTAAAACAGCCGACCCCAACAATTTCGGGTAAAAGCTACGTCGTCGTTGTGTCGTATGATTGTATCAAGTATGACCAAGCTACATTGTAAAACTACATACTAATTTTCAAGAAGATCAATGTGAAAATGAGTTAAACATTATGTTTTTCCTGGAAGCAATTTTCACACAAGATATAAAATTTGCTGCAACATGTCTTCTGGATGGGACATTTTTAGCTGATTAATACTAGTGGACTGGAATGATTTCAACCTAATACCCAGTTCACAAAAGAAGTGGAAGTAAAATAACCTAACCTTTTGTCCAATGCACAAAAAGAGGAACATTTGAAACAAACCTTACTCTTAAAACTCGAAAAGACAATTCAGAAAGGAAGAGGGAGAGGGTTTTTTTTTTTTTTTTTTTAAGGGTTGGGGGTGGGGGAGAGAGTGGATGGTAATGGAGAGGATATGGTAGCATGATTTGGCCGTGCACACCCCGGAGCAGCTAGTAGCTATTATTTGTTTCGTCTCTGTCAAGTCTTCTTCCAAGTTGGAATAAAACAGGAGGGTTTTCCTAGTATTATTACATTTGAACCAATGGCCCCACACAACTTGAAGGCTTATGTTGGTTGGACAGGATTACAGATTAGATGGACAACCAAGACACTGCACCCAGATTAATTTTGGTTAATGCATACTTGGTGTCCAAAAGCCTACCCCTAAATCTCCAAAATTCCATAATTGTTGAAGAGTAAATAATATGGAAATGAAACATTTCTTGTATCCATGCTCAGTATGGATCCAAATTGTTCTAAACTGGACAGAAAGTTAAAGAGATCTCAATTCAATTACTGAATGAGCATTTAATGGCATCTTGTCATAAGAAAATGAACTGATACATTTCTGCATAATCATTCATTTATAAGAACTTCCAACTGAGGGGAGCACTACTGTCATGTCACTCTGGCTATTGCAGGCTGTTGAAATTTGTACTTTCGACTAACATGGGAAGTAGAAGGATGATCACTTGGGAGAATATTAAGTTAAAAAAATGCTTGTATTCAACCTTTTTATGATTGTTGTAAAATTGTACGATCTGTGTATTGCGAGCCCTGAAGCATATCAATTAACATCATTTAAACAAATGCCTAGAGAAGGCAGAAGGCAGTGAATTGTTTTTTTCCTTGCCCAATTTTTTGTTTTGTAGTTTATACTTTTTAGAAATTTTGAATAAAATGATATAGCTAGCACACTGACTTGAAACTACAAAGCTCATGAAACTCTCATAC
Source organism: Iris macrosiphon (assembly GCA_036927795.1). Classification (NCBI taxonomy): domain Eukaryota; kingdom Viridiplantae; phylum Streptophyta; class Magnoliopsida; order Asparagales; family Iridaceae; genus Iris; species Iris macrosiphon. Next base: position 166,671,907 of record JAYESA010000013.1, on the reverse strand, counting down.
CGAAAACTCCATTAGAGGGGGGCATAAACCAAATTTCAAACGTTTATTTATCTATTTTGTGAAAATCCTGTTTCTTATAGTAGGCAAAACTTAAAGAAATATATTTTCTTTTTTCCCTTTGCTTGCTTTCATAAATTTTACTAATTTAGCTACCCTTGTATCAGAATGAAATGAATGAACGTGAGCTATCAGCCCTCAAAGCTGTCATCAAGTGCATTGAAGACCACAAACTTGAGGAGCAATACCCCGTGGATCCACTCCACAAAAGGATTCTCCAGCTGGAGAAAGCCAAGGCCGACAAGAGGAGGGCAGCTGAAGCCGCCAAGCCCCAATCCAAGAGGCCCCGTGCTAACGGCAGTACTTACAATGCCCGGGTAACCAGCTTCCCTCCAGACAAGAGTTTCTATCGAGCACCTGAAAGATACGCATTCCCCTACGACAGGCAGTACATCTACCCAGCCGAGGGCCACCCTCCACCGATGATGGCTGCTACTACCTACATCTCACCGCCACATGCCACCTATTATAGCAATGGCTACCAGGTGCAGTACCAGGCCCCTTATATACAGTAATTCGGAGAAGGCACAACTGATTGTGATCTCTTCTAATCTGTAGCTTTTAACTCGGCCGAAGAACCACTTCCCTGATATCTTTCACTTGTCCCACGGTGTTGTAATTTATGGAGAATGTAAGTTTGTGTAGTTAACGAGTTTGCCTTCACATGTGTTAGTAACTGTTGTGCATTGTGATTTGTCAACCTTGTAACGTAACAACTTATATAATGCTTCTGATATTCCCAATCTCTTTGCTTGTTTGTTTGATATGCTGATAATCTGTGTGATTCAGTCACCCATTGGATAAATAATCTATATTAGTAAAGATGCATTTTCTTTGGCGATTAAGCGGTTATTTTTTTTCGTGTGCAAAAAATGTTGGGTGCTACTTGATTGCAGGATCTTCAGGCTACATTATATGGATGCCTGGTGATAATGTTAAACTTTGCATCGACTCGAATTGTGCCAATACATCAAATATGTATGGTTCATTAAGCCCCTTGGGGGCATTCTTCTTGGGGGATTTATCAAATCTTCTCCTTCGGTCAGCTTTTATCCACTGTCTGTTCTCCTTCAGAGAACTCCGGAGCCATGGAGGCCTGCTCCGAGTGGCCCTCGGGGGAGTAGTAGACTGTCGAGTGCTCGATGTCCGGCTGTTGATTCATTGGAACAGCAGCACGAGGCATTGTTGTTGTTGTTGCTGTTGCTAGGGTTAAGTGGAGGGTTAAGTGCGATTTTTAGTTTGTTTTGAGAAAGAAATCAAGAAAGAGACCAAGAAAAGGGAAGGGATACTCTTGGGCCGATGATAAAGGCACTACAAAATACACTCAGGCTGGTCCATTTTTTTTTTTTTTTTTTTTTTCAATTTTTCACTTAAAATTTTACTCGGAACTAGTCCAAAAATTTATTTAGGACTACTGTCAAAGACGGTCCTTTCGTCAAAATTTTGACTGTCATTTCAATATATTGGACTGTCAATGACAGTACATTGAATTACATACATTATTTAGGACTGTCAAAAATTTTATAGTCATAAATAAATTTTTGGACTGGTCCTAAGTAAAACTTTAAGTAAAAAAATTAGAAAAAAAATTTGGGCAGTCCGAGTCATCTTTGCAGTGCCTTTATCAAGAACATGCTCTTGTAATGTTAGATGATATGTAGTAGTGTTTATAGTTTGCAAAAGATTCTAATAAAACTTTCTTTTCAGAATAAATTTTATTGTTAAAGTTTATTGCTGCCCTATTCTTAATTATCTATTATTATTTAGTTCACTCCGAATGTGTTTATGAATGGACTTGTTAGCAAGTGTATCTTTTATATTGGACTACATATTTATCTCTTTATTTATATTATCTGATTATATATATATATATATATATATATATATATATATATATATATATATATATAAAGAAAGCATCCAGCAAATCTCATCGTAAAGAATATAGCAAATTTATATCCATATAATCGCATCCTAAATAATATAAAAAATATAAATATCCAGCAACTAGCTATACTACTGCGGATCTGCAGGAGGCTAACCACCGGCATCTTACATATGCACTCAACGAAGAAGGAAAATGGCATATCATATCTTGTTCTACTTCTTCGTCTGTTATGTAGGGTCTAACCGACCTCAACTCATCATTATATGTGCTGAAAAACAATGAAGCAACTGCTGATTAGTAGCATAATAGTATCTTATACTATTACATTGAGATGATGTAAACGTGGACGTATTAATTACTTACCCCTCTAGCTTCTCCACTTCATCCTCGTCGCAATTGAGTAATATATACAACTGAGCAGCCCTTAGCTCGTCGTCATTCAAATATCTCTTCTTCATTTTTTTCGAAGGCTTTCCGGACGCATTGAATACTTTGAGTATTGAATCATTAGATTACTGATATGCGTCGTCGTTTCTCGGAGCTTTCGTCCTATTAGTAGCAACATGCGGTTTGAAATACGTCGAGCAAAAGTTTGTAATCTCCTCGAGAACATAAGCTTCACAAATAGAGCCATCAATCCGTGCCTTATTTTTCACCTTTCTCTTTAGGTGATTCAGATGCCGCTCGAAGGGATACATCCACCGATAACCGACATGACCACCAACACGTGCCTCATAGGAAAGATGAATTGGCAAATGCTCCATAGAGTCGAAGAATCCAGGAGGAAACACCTTCTCGAGCTTACATAGTGTTACCGCAATGTCCTTCTCTTACTTTTCTAGACGATCGACGAGCAACTTAGTACAACAAAGATCTCTGAGGAATATGCTCAGCTCTGTCAATGGATCCCAAACGACCTGCGGTAAGAATTCCCGAAATACAATCGGAATTAACCTCTCCATGAATACGTGACAATCGTGGCTCTTCATACCCGCCAGTTTGTTCTCCTTGAGGTCGACGCATCTTCTCAAGTTCGACACGTACCCGTCTGGAAACTTTAGACCCTGAATCCACCTACAAAGTCTCATTTTATCCTCTTTCTCCAGTGAGAAAACTGACTTAGGTTGCTTTAACTTTCCATTCCCCTCCTCTATCAAATGCAATGCAAGACGTCTACATATTTCTTCTAAGTCCAACCTGGCCTTCGGATTATCTTTCGTCTTCCCCTTTACCTCCATTACAGTATTAATTATGTTATCAAACACATTCTTCTCGATATGCATGACATCAAGGTTATGTCTGATCAGATTGGTGCTCCAATATGGCAGATCCCAGAATATACTCCTCTTCGTCCAGTTATGGGTGCAACCAAATCCGTCACATTTATACCCCTTAGTAGGCTCTTCGATAGCACTTGATAAATCTTTTACCTCTTCCCATATCGTGTATCCGGGCCACCTTGGCGGTGGATTGGCCTTCTCCACAACTCCCGCACGAAAAGCATTTCGGTTCCTCCGGTACGGATGATCCTTCGGCAAAAATTGTCGATGACAATCGAAGAAGCACGGTTTGCCTCCGTGTTTCAAACGGAAAGCCTTAGTACGGTCCATGAAATACGAACAAGAGAGACGACCATGGGTGCTCCATCCCGATAATATTCCATAGGCCGAAAAGTCGTTGATGGTCCACATAAGTGCTGCCCTCATCTGAAAATTCTGTTTTCTAGAAACATCGTACGTGTTGGCACCTACTTCCCACAGCTGATTCAACTCATCTATCAAAGGCTGTAAATACACATCTATGTTCCTCTTCGGATTGTTCGGACCCGGGATAATAACGGTTAGGAACATATACAGAGTCTTCATGCACATCCAAGACGGTAGATTGTACGGAGTGACGATCACAGGCCAACACAAATACTGGGAGCCCAAAAGTCCGAATGGGGTAAAACCGTCAGAGGAGAGCCCCAATCTGACATTATGCGGATCTTCGGCAAAATGTGGATACTCTCGATCAAAGTGCTTTCATGCTTCTCCATCAGATGGATGATCCAATACTCCTTCGATCTGTTTTCGCCTGTGCCAACTCATGTTTTCTGCAGTCTCCTTAACCATAAACAACCGCTGCAACCGCGGCGTCAAAGGCAAGTAGTGCATCGAATCGGTAGGCTTCCTTGCACCGACAGACTTTCCTCTAACAGTTGCCTTGTAGCGATCAGCACCACAGAATCTGCACGCATCTTCATCCTTGTCGTCTTTGTAGTACAACATGCACCCGTTGCGACATGCATCAATTTTCTCGTATCACATCCAAAGCGATCTCACCATCCTCTTAGATCGATAGAAGTCTTTAGGCAACTTTGCACCCTCGGGCAAGATCTCTATAATCAAATCCATCAGTCGATTATAACATTCTTGCGACATGTTAAAATCGGACTTGATGCTCAATAATCTTGTAACCCCCTCCAACGGTGAATGATCCTCACAACCAGGATATAGTGGAGTCCTTGCATTCTCCAGCAACTCCATAAACTTTATAGCATCGGCATTCGGTGTCTCCTCAGCTGCATCATAATTGTCCGGATTTAAACTAGGTTCCGCCGTAGCATAATTGTCCGAATTGAAACTAGGCCCCGCCACATCATAAACCATGTTCACCAACCCGTCGTCGTAAGCATCGTGGTCGTTGACATCCATATACGGCTCCACATAGGGCTCCGACTCCGATGCTAGAGATACAAGTTCTCCGTGCGCGGTCTACTGATAGTAATTCGGCGTGAAGCCCTTCGAGTACAAATGATATGTGACTTCCACTTCTGGATGATATTTTCTGTTGCGACATCTCACACACGGACACTTAATTTTGGTATCGTCCATGTACTGAGGGAACGCCTTGACGAACTGCAGGAACTGTTGTACACCCTCAATGAATTCATCCCGCACACCGCACATGTCATCAGGATGACGGTTGTACATCCACGAAAGATGACGCAGATAGTAATTCATATCCATTTCTAGATACTTCTGCAAAAATGACAGTATGTATCAACATGTCTGCTCCTTTAAAACAGTATAGTACTGGGAAAAGAAGAGAAGTTCTAATAGCCAAAATGGCCAGATGAGCAACCTGTCGTTCAAGCACAAAACAATCTCATCGTAAAATGAATTGGTCACAAAGGAAAAATAAAGCGCAATAGCGGGCAGTTAAATTTATACTTAAAAAGAATCTGGGTATCTCCTCTTTTATGGCAAAGATGTCCGATTGACCAATGGTCAATTAAGTCTTCATAGCACGTAAGCAACAATTGGGTTCTCTTTGAAATTCAGAGGATGAGTTCTGATTCAGGTGTAGATAGAATAAGCAGTCTCCCAAAAAATGTCATTGAGGCCATTCTCATGTGTTTGCCCATTAGGGATGCTGTTAGAACAAGCATCCTATCTAGTGGCTGACAATAAATCAAGCCCATCTCCTAGGTCCTTTAAGTGCTACATGAATCATTTTTCACTTCACCTTCACAGGGACCATCTTACTGATCATGTTAAAAGTCGCTAATCCTTATTGCTTCATTCAAGGTTTGTTCATCTCTAATGCATATTATAGTAGCATTAGTTACCATCCTATCAATTTCAATTGTTGTATCCATTGTCCATTATGTCCAAACCATCTCAAAGAATTTTCTTTCGTTTTTCAGCTTATATGTCCAAACCGTCATAAACTGCTTAGCCTTATTTCAACCGCCACTGAAGCTGCTTGTAACTTCGAATCGTGTGTAATTCTATCATGTATCATATGAATTCTTAGCCATCTAAACATGTTTATAGTAAAACCTATCTAACTAAGCATATGTGACATATAGTTATTCAATTCAACAGAGTAGCTTAGAACTTTTCATATTGTAAGTAGACAGCTAGTTACTCAGTTAAGCATACATGTATATATGTGTGATAAGTTGAAGGACAGACTAGCTAAGCATATGTAACAACTTTTTACTTTGCAGGCTCACTATGCTATAGCAAGAGCCCTAAATGTTGTACAAACCTATTTTTAGTAGTGTTACTGATTGCTACTTCTTACTCCGGGTGTTAAAATCTGAGGTTAAATCCTTCCATTAACCTTCTGCAAGACCTCAGGTCTAAGTATGCTATAGGGAAATCCTTTTTTTGCAATAACTATTTGTACATTCTTCTACTTAACTTCTACAGGGCCTAGAGAAGTTGCTAGAGAGAAAGAGAGAGAGAGAGAGAGAGAGAGAGACAGAGAAAGGAGACAGAGAGAAAAAGAGAGAGAGACAAGAGGGAAAGAGAGAGAAACAGAGAAATGAGAGGTGTCATGTTGTGTTAGTGTGTGTCAGATCGTGTCGTATCGTGTCGTGTCGTGTTGTGTCGTGTTAGAGAGAAAGAGAGAGAGAGACAGAGAAAGGAGACAGAGAGAGAGGAGCTTACCGAGGAGGGGAGCCGGAGGAAGGACGCCGGAGGGAGAAGGGGAGCCGGAGGAAGGAGGAGCTGACGGCGGAGGGGGGAGGGCGCGGCCGGAGGGGGGATGCCGGGAGGGAGGAGGAGAGCCGGAGGGGGGGGGGACGAGGCCGGTGGGGGGTCGCCGGAGGAGTAAGGGAGCCGGAGGAAGGAGGAGCGCCGGGAGAGGTTTCAAATTTGGGAGAGGGAGAGAGAGAGAGATCGAAGGAAATGGGGGAAACACCAGCCCTAAATGAAAAATTTAGCGACGTTTTTAGCGACTCCAATAATGACGTCGCTAACTAGCGACGTTAGAGACGTCTTTAGCGACGCCAATAATGATGTCGCTAATTAGGTTTGGTTTATTGTTATTTTTGGTACACAATTTTGGTTTTACTCAGTTAGGTTTGGTTTTTTTTCGGTTTTTATGAATTTGGTATACACTCACCACTTGGACCTAAAAAACCGAACCGACCGAGAAACGAACCGATTTAATTCGGTTCGATTTTTTTCGGTCTTTACAAATTTGGTTCGGTTTTCGGTTTTGGAAAAAGCGGTTTTCGGTTCAGTCGATTTTTAGATATTCGGTTCGGTTTGAACCGAACCGAACCGTTGCTCACCCCTAACTGTGGATGCTCTTATTATGTTCGAAAATATTTCGAAAATATACCCCCATGGTTTTCATATATACTAGTTGTAGATCCTTACTATATACAAAATATTTTAAAATATTCTATATATAAGTATGTGCAACGCACATATTTTAGTTATCTTTTAATTTAACATTTTTTTTATTTGAGAAGAATAAAATGCATATATATATATATATATATATATATATATATATATATATATATATATATATATATAACTACCTTGCTATTCTTATTAAATTTAATGATCAATTTTTAATTAGTAAAGTTAAATAATGACATATTTGAAAGAAGAACAATTCACGGTGAAGCTAACTTTTTATTATTATATCGTAGTATAAATATAGATATAATTTATTTATGATTAAATATAATATTTTTATAGTAATAAAAATTTGACTATACTTTATCAAACTAACAAGTTAAATATAAATCCATTCAGTCCCACCACAAAATCTCATAAGAAGTCGAATTGGTAGGTCGAGCCCAAATAGCCTCACTTAAAGCTAATTGTATATTAAAGGATATTTCCACTTATAAGTGATAACCACTTGTAAGTGTTTGATTTTTGTCACTTATAAATGTCAACCATCTTACCACTTCAGAAACAAATAGGTACTTATAGAATATACAAAGTTTGTTTTACCATCGTATATATTTTTTAAATGACTAAAATATCTCCAAGTTTGCAATACCAAAATAAACCATAACCCATTTATCCACTTAATTTAAAAAATGGATGAAATTCTTCCAAATTAATGTATTATTACTGCTTCAAACTTATATGTACTATTAAAAAGATGTTTAAAAAGAACTCAAAATGAGACATCTAACTCATATGCATGTATATAATTACGTAATTAATAATTTTTTTCTTCTAAAATCCTAGTATTATCTAACAAAACATATATCCAAAATCATAAACACATATATATAACAAATTCTAAATAAAATATATCTGGTATTATCAAACTAAACATATATTCAAATTCTCTAAAAACATATCCTAATTAAATTATATTTACATCATATTTAAACTAATTTAATATAATTTAAATTCTTAATGAAAAGAGATAGTAAAGTCTATTCATTAATAAACCATAAGGTAATTACTTGCGCAAAAAATAAGTGCAACACACGTGTACGTGACTAGTGTGTTTAAAGACTCTTAAAAAAATATGTATGTTTAACAATTTAAATTTCAATATTAACTTAATATCAATATCTATGTAAATAAATTTAATGACATCATATGCACATAAAAATAACTTTTTTTAGATAAGTAAGCATAACAATTATATAAATATTTTGAACAAAAGAATATAATCGAAAACTTTTAAATTACATCTAATATCTAGACATTTACCAAAATAAACAAAAAATTGAACCACTTGTAATGCCACTTGTAAGTGAAAAAAAACAAACACCCTTAAGCCTGTTTTGGTACGTAGAGAGGAAAGGAAAGCAATTCTTTAAAAGGAAAAATGAATTCTTTGGATGAAAAAAAATGAATGTTTGGGATGGGTGGGAAAACTATTGATCCTATTTTACTTTCTCTGATATCCAAACACGAAAAAATGGATTACTTTTCTTTTTCAATATTCTGATTTCGCGAACCAAACATGACCATACAAAGTAACTAATCTTTATACAAAACCTTGAAAAAGAAATTTTTTGAGTTTCTTCCCACTTACTAATATGATTTTGTATTACCTATAAAATAAGGTGTTTATTAGACTTACCCCACTTTTTTCACTAACAAAGTTCATTTGACCGTGAAAGTCCCTCTTTTCTCCATTTAAGTTATCCCAATGTTCAAAAAAAATTCAAAATACGAGTATTATACGATCAACGTAAGCTGCATGTGATTACTTTTATCCCTCTCCCCAAGCATTCAGGACATCATTAGATGACTTTGTGATCGTATACTACTAGTATTTTGAATCTTGAATAACGTAAAATGGAGAAAATATGGTCAAATGAATATTGTCTATGAGAAAAGTAGAATGTAAATCTAATAAATATCTTATTTTAGGGTAAGTACACAACCATCTTCTACTTTCTACTATATAATGCGGCTTGAAAACGGCTCAAAAGTGAGCATTCTAAGCCGTTTGTAAATCCTCAACCTAATTATTTTTTTAATTCTTTAAAATGCCACGTGTGTATACAAATTTCTAAAATTCTATCTAATTTAACTTTCTATATAATTTAACTTTCTATAAAATCTGTTATATACATGTTTAGATTTCTAATTATGATTTGTTACAAATTTGATTATATTTAATTATAATTTATTATGGATATATCTAGTCTTTATAAAAAGTCTTAAAAAGGCTAACCGTCTAAGCCATACATATATCTAAAAAAAATAAAAAATTAACTCCTTGGTTGGCTAGGTTTGAATTCCCATAGTGTTGTTTATAACAAATATAATTTTTTAATAATTTTTTTCACATAATATATATTTTTAAATAAATTGTGGAGTATTTACAAACGGTTTAGACAGCTCAATTTTGAATCGTTTTGAACATAGTGTTGTTTATAATTTATTTTTTAATAAATTGTGGAGTATTTACAGATGGCTTAGATGGTATATAAGAGTAGAGATAAATGATGGAGTATTTAGACGACTCAATTTTGAACCGTTTTGAAGCTTTATTATAAGAGTAGAGATAGATATATACGTATAAAATTTTAAAAATATACCTATAATTTTTTTTAATTAAAATTATACTTAAACTGTTTTAATATAATTATTTTTTATTTAATTACTTTATTAGATCATGAATTTTTTTTTTTTGTGAATATCACTCGTATTAGTAAGTGGATGAAAGTTAAAAAAATAAAAATAAAAATAAAAATCAAAGACAAGGAAAAGTAATAAATCAACAAATAACATATGATGACATCTAAGAATTGATCTATTGTCTTCTCAAAACCCAACCCTTAAATAAATCCTCTTCTCATGACCAGAGTTCCTCACCGAAGAAAACCCTAATTATTAGATCTGTAGGAGGAGGAGATGGCGAGATTCCATGTGGAAGGGAAGGTGGCGGAAGGAGTGGATCTCCTCAAGCGGCGGCACTGGGCCTGGCGCCTCGACGCCTGGCCCTTCGCCGCCCTCTACGCCGCCTGGCTCCTCGCCGCGGTCCCGAGCCTCGACTTCGGCGACGCCTGCGTGCTCCTCGGCGCCGCCGCCGCGCTCCACGTCCTCGTCTTCCTCTTCACCGCCTGGTCCGTCGACTTCCGCTGCTTCGTCCAGTTCTCCAAGGTCAATAAGAAAAAAAAGAAACCCTCTTTTTTTTTTTCGTTTTCTTTGATCACATCAAGAATTTTGTAGGGTTTTCTATTTACTGGTGATACTCTTGCAGTTTTTTTATATGGATTCTTTTCCTCTACTTAGAATTTTAAAAAAAACCTTTTTTTTCCGTTTTCTTTGATCACATCAAGATCTCTTGCAGTTTTTTATATGGATTCTTTTCCTCTAGTTGGAATTAAAAAAAATCGTTTTCTTTGATCACGTCTAGAATTTTGTAGGATTTTCTATGTACTGATGATACACTTGCACTTTTTATATGGATTCTTTTCTTCTACTTAAGAGTTGTTTTCAAAATTAGCAGGCCAAGGATGTTCGTTCTGCAGACGCGTGCAAAGTGACGCCAGCTAAGTTTTCGGGTTCGAAAGAGATTGTGAGACTGCAAGCACGTAAGCCAGTAAGTCTTTGTAACCTTAATCAGTGATCAAGGATTACACTCGCGGCATATTTAACATGAAGGCCACCTAAATGTAAAATCATATAATTGGGGGATTGTCTTCTGAAAATTAGTTGGCGAATTTAGTGACGGAGCTAGCATCTAAAATGGGGGGTGGGGGTGGGGGGTTGGGGGGGTTGGGGAACTTTAGGTATAGCTTGAGCGACACGAGGACACTAGCATCGCACCGCCTAAATGTACCAATTTTTGAAATCACTTAATTGTTGCATACTTCAAATCCAAATAAGAGAATAAAACGTAACTAAGAAAATATTTCAAAAAAATGTCAATCTTTTTCCCCAAAATTTTGGGCCGGCCGCGCCCTTGTGTAGCTCCTCCTCTGGCAGATTATCACAAATGGGAAGTTTTATACGGAAGAACTGAGAGTGCCGCAATCATCTCTAAGAACATAATAGGAAATAGTGTTAACTATCTAGATATTATTAACTTGATGTATACAATCCATGCCTAGCCCTACCAAGAATGTGATTGTATATGGTTGTGCCATCTATGATCTGTCCTAGGAAGCACGGACACTCCAAAATGTGGCCGTGTCATGTCGGACACTTATTGGACAATCCAAAATTCACTACGACACTCTAAAGTAGGTTCCGTGTCCATGTCGCCGCCGTGTCGTGTTGTATCCGTGTCCGTACAACATTGACTCTGTCTATACATTGTCCTTTTCCCCCTTGTAAATTTTGTTCTGTTCTGTGGCTTTTGTCAACCACAAATAGTTCATTTGGAAAGTATCAGTGATGAAGGAGCTTTTGAGGTCATCGTGTATATAATCAATGATGAAGGATTATACTCGCGGCATATTTATAATTGGGGGATTGTCTTGTAGATATTAACAACTATGCTTCTGAAAATTATTTGGCAAATTATATCAAATAGGAAGTTTTATATTGAAGAACGGAGAGTGCCAATCATCTCTAGGAACATAATAGGAAATAGTGTTAACTATCCATGCCTAGCCCTACTAAGAAGCTAATTTTTTCCTCTATTTCCGCATGCTCTTTCCTGTAGCTATCAAAAGTTCTTTGTTTTAATTCTTCCCATACTCTATTCAAAAGCTCTTAACTATGGATCAAATTATAACAATAATTTGTTCCTATTGAGGTATACTAAATAGATTGTCTTACGAAGGCGGTACAACTCAACTTCTTTCCACATATCAGAATATCACATTAGATAATTTACATAATATTATTAGTGGACATTTTTCTATCGGATAGGAATTCATATAAGGTGGATTTTTACACGTACTTTTTATTCATAGATAGTGAAGAAGCATGAAATTTTGTGAATTTTGTTGTTAAAAGTAATTTAGGTTCATTTGTATAAAGATTTATATTAATCAATCGTTACTAAATATTGACACAAATATCATTTAAGTAGTCACCCTTTTTCTTATAACCAAAATTTTAATGTTAGTACTAATTCTTCAAACCAAATTGAAGATAACGTTGATGATGAAAATAGTGATGATTTAATTGAAGATTTAGATTATTATTTATATGATAATGATGATAATTTTGATACTAGCAACTGGATAATTTTGATACTAGCAACTGGATAATTCTTCAAACCAAATTGAAGATAACCATTAATTTGTTGAAAAAATGTTTGATTATCGTTCTGAATTTAAATCTTTTATTAGTGATATAACAACTGGATATTATTTTAGTTGTTAAGTTAAAGCGAACAATTTTCAAAGAATTGTATATACTTGTGACTCTCCAAATTATTGTTGTTGGAGGTTATACGCTAGAGCAATTGGTGAAGATGGAACATTTGTTATTCGTACATTAAAAACTCAGCATTCATGTTCAGGTGAATTTACAGGAGGAGGTCATCCACTAGCTACTACTGCATGAATTAGAAACAAAATAATTGGTAAAATTAGAAATAATAACTACTATAGTACATCACACGTGGTAAATGATATACTTAGAGATCATCAAGTATAGATTACATATTCTAAAGCTCGGAGAGCCAGAAGAATTGCATTATTTGAAATTAATAGTAGTTATGTTGATGCATATGGTAGTCTTAAAAAATTTGCTTTTACAATTATTTAAACAAATCCTAGGAGCAAATGGTTTTTAAAGATGGTAGAAAATAATATCTTTCAAATAATATTTATTTGTTTTAAGACATGTTTACGTGTAATTATTATTAATGTTACTTTCTTATATCTAGATAGCAAGATAATTTATTTGTTGCTTGTACTCATGACCCTAACTATCAATTATATCCAATTGCTTATGTTGCTGAAAATAAAAATATTGATTCATGGACATGGGTTTTAAACAATTTAAAATTTTCTTTTGGAAGTATTTTTGATCAGTGGGATAATATTTTATTTATATTTGATAAACAAAAATGATTAATTCGTGGAATACATGAAAACTTTTCCAAACTCTCCATATTTTTTTATATTCAACAGCGCTCTCAGTCAGAGACAGGCGCGATGACTTGAAATCCGAAGAAGCTGTTGTATTGTCGATACGATCAATACACATGAAAGTGTCTACGACAACGATGACTTGAAAAAATGATTAAGAATTCACTTATAGTAACTAATGCAAGAAAAAATAATAGATATCCGTGAATCATCTGCAGAAACTGTTGTATCGCCAATGCGATTAATATGCATGAAAGTGACACCGCTAGTTGGTCCTAAATCCGACGACGGCTCCACACCAAGGTATGTCCTAATAAGATCAGAAGGAGATAATTTCTTGTCAAAATATATAGTCACCAGTAATAGGTTATCCTAGAATCTCTACCACATCAACTAACGTGATTGTCATCTCTCCAATAGCTGAAATATGTTGCATTGGGGCCACCATCGCTCAATGAGATCCAATATCAAATCTTTGTTGTGACGTCTAATTCGTATAGCGTCAACATAATAAAATTCGAAGGCCTGCACCAAGGTCTTTTGGCCTACAGTTAGCTTCCATGGTGATCGCCACTCTTCATGCTCTCGTAAATGTACTTTTTCGTAATCATATAGCTATAAGTGCATTGTTAATATAATAAACACTAATAATGTCAATTAATTAAAACTTACATTACCTGTACAAAAAATACCAAACTAGATATATAAGTCTCTCGCTGCTGAATAATGGCAGGAGTAGTGGATCCACCGGGTATGTATCCATCATTTTGACCAACCATCTGTAAAATGATAGTTGTCAAAATAACCATTGCTAGATATTTTTGATTTAAGGGTTTGAGTTAGGCGAGGTTCTAAACGGCGGTAGACGGGTGTGCGGCGGAAAGAGTCTGCCTACCGCCTAGGCCGCTTAGGCATAGCCTAGGCAGTTGATACATTTTGGACATATTTTACTATTTTACCATAGTTTTTTGTATTATATACATATTTTAAGGATGTTTCATGCATAACTATGCTGTAGAACAAAAAATTATTTAAGTTTTAGTCTTGTAAAAGTGAACCATAGGCCCATAATGCTTGCAAAATCGTTTGACCAAAATATCTTGTTAGGTATTGCTCTGCCTAGGCGCCCACCTACTCCGCCAAAGCTCCGTTGGCCGCCTACTCCACTGCCTACCGAAAAGCGGTGCGGAGAGCCTACCGCCTAGGCGGCGAACGCTGGAGTTAGAGTTATGGTCTTAGGATTTGGCTTATGGTTAGGGTTAGGTTTTAGGGTTGTGATTTTTGGTTTTAGATTTAGTGTTAGGGTTTGCGTTAGTTTTTAGGGTTAGGTTTTTTGGTTTTAAAGTTAGAGCTAGGATTAGGGTTAGGTTTTAGTGTTTAAGGGTTAGGTTTTGGGGTTAGATTTAAGGTTAGGGTTATGTTTTACGATTAGGGTTAGGGTTTATATGATGGTCACAATCTTTCAATAAAATAACACTAATTAATCATAAACAATATCCTTAATTAATCCTAACCATATATTAACATTAATTTATCATACAACAATATAATACTAATTGTTATTTATAATTAATAATCACTAATTATTAAAAATAAATACTTAATTAAAAAATTACCTCTCTGCTGACTCGGCTTCTCTCTTCTTCTTCTTCTTCTTCTTCTTCTCTTCTGTGTGAATTTTTTTACCACTCCTCTCTCTTTTATAACCCACAAACGGAACAACCTAATAAATTCCAAAATAAATTCCCCAACCAACCCAAACCTCTCTAATAAAATCCCCCCTAACCCTCCAACCCACGCCCGAGCTGCGTCAAAAATGCCCTTTAAATGGGCGTAGCCTGCTAAAAAGAGCCCATCCAAAGGGCATTTTTTGCACATAATACGTCCTTCGGGTGGGTGTTATGTGCTCATAAAAGCCCATCCAAAGGGCGTTCTTTTAGCAGGATACGCCATTCGGATGGGCGTATCGCTTGATAATTTTTAATTTTTTTTTATCAATGAAAATGTCCATTGGTTTGGCGTTTTTATTCTTTTGTTGTAAATTTTAAAAGCTTTGTGCTATGGGCACAATTTCAGCAAACTTCGATTCTGCTATTGAAATTTTCTGTAGACGACATAATTATAACTATAATCTTAAACTTGATAAGAGGACTTACTAGGTGCTCAAACATAAACAAAATACAAAATGTCACACCCCTAATCAACCCCCCCCCCCCCCCCCCCCCTCCTCTCTCCTCTATTCACCGTGAATTCATAAAATTTAAGGGGTCGTCCAATTTGTGAAACAAATCAAAAGTGAGATTATACCGAGTTGGGGAAGAATAAATAAAAAATGGTGTTAGTGTTTAGTTTTGAGTTTTTTTCCCTTCAAAATTTCACATGTTAATCACAGTTAACCACCTGCATCTTCCATAGGAAAAAAACATAAAAAAGAAAGAAGGGGTGGGGGACAATATGGTGTTATGTGGCTAATTTTATTTTTCAGATAAGGGAGTGCTAATGTCACTGTCATGATAGAATTAGGGGTATTAAATGAAGTTTTTTCTTATCATTGTTATACTTTTCTACATAATGCCTCTCTGTTTGTTTAATTGAATATTGCAAGTGGTGGCTGGTTGCTACTTGATGTAATTTAATCCAAGTAATAGTAAGTCTTCTAAATATTACGGACGATCATCTTCAATGTAGGATATTTTTCTATATTTTTAACATAATAGTTAGTTTTGTTTCTGCAATGAGTATATTTTCATTTATGCAGGTTGCAAGCTCATCAGGATCTTCTACCGGCGATGGTGATGATGAAATATTTTTTGATTTTAGAAAGCAATGTTTCATTTACTCAAAAGAGAAGGACACATTTTGTAAGCTTCCATTCCCTACAAAAGAGTCATTTGGATACTATATACGAAGCACTGGCTATGGAACAGAAGCTAAAGTTGCTGCTGCCACTGATAAGTGGGGAAGAAATGTGTAAGGAAACTATTCAAGTCCCTAAGCTATTCAAATGAAATGAAAATTCCTTGTTACATACTATGTTGTATTAAGCGTGAGGCGAGGCGACGAGGCCGTCGTCTCGCTTAATGGCTCTTAAGCGGCGCTTAATTAGCGCCTCAAAATTTTTTTTTTGGCCCCCTACATGTGAAATACTCTATATACACATAAGCTTTATATTTATATACACACCTTTATAGATATATTTATATACCTAGCTATTTATACATAGATATTTATACATAAGTTTAAGCTTTTGGTTCGGTTTATACATAGATACATAGATATTTTTACATAGATACATATACTTAGATATTTATACATAAGCTTCAGCTTTCGGTTCTGTAAAAAAAAAAAATTCAATCCGTGAGACGAGGCGCCTAAGGCGAGGCGAGGCGAGGCGAGGCGCTACTAAGCGCCGCTTAAGCGTCCAACGCTTTTCTGGAGCGTTATATTTATATACACACCTTTATAGATATATTTATATACCTAGATATTTATACATAGATATTTATACATAAGTTTAAGCTTTTGGTTCGGTTTATACATAGATACATTGATATTTATACATAGATACATATATATACATATACATAGATATTTATACATAAGCTTCAGCTTTCGGTTCGGTAAAAAAAAAAAAAATTTCAATCCGTGAGACTACGCGCCTAAGGTATTTCAATTCGGTGAAAAAGCTTGTGATAGAAAACCACATTTGTAATATCTATCAATCAAGCAGTAGTTTGGACTAGTTTACTAGATGATTTCTACATCTAAATCCTATGTATTTCCTTATTTTCTTAAATATTTTGTCATTCTGTACCTATATTTTTTCAAACTACAATCTGCATTATGTGCACCCACCCATGTTCAAATAATCGTTGTGCCCACTACATTGTAATTTTTCAGATTGTTGAGATTGAATTTGGTTCTGTTTTTTCTGGTTTGCCACTATGCTTCCCTATGAAAAAAGTGGATGAGGAGTAATTTTAAGAAACAGGGTGAGATCGCTGAACATTATTTTTCTTGTGGTTATTCACGCACTTTCTTCTGCTTTAGATCCATCCTGTTTGTTGTATTCCACTGTATCTCTGTGTTTTTTTGACACGACGAAACCTGGTTTGGTTTTGGCCTTTGGGTGTCATGATGTCATCGAGGTCATGCTTGCAAAGTGTAAACAATGTGCTAGGATATATGAAAAGCAAATTGGCACTTATTGTGATCAAATTTGTTGTGTCAACTGGATGCATGATTCAACAATGCATCATTCATTGGGTTATTTAGCTCCTTTCGGAACCGGTCTAGCGAGGCCATTTCTAAGATATGTAATAGAAAGCCAAACGGGGGAGGTAAAGTAATATAGAAGTTCCTTCGTGCAAAATTCTTTGAACCCCTTTCTATTTCAAGCTCCTTTCGGAACCTTCAGAGTTTATGATGTGCGAATCATCTCGCATATTTCTTAACTGCAACCCTCTCGTATCATGGATCAAACATGCCCCTATTTTCTTGGTTTCAAACAACATTTACAAATAAGACAACTTCATCCATGAGTTGGAAATTTCCAAATAACTTGATTTTCTAGAGATTGTGATGTACATAGTGGATCGATCACTATTTCGGATGGTCTATCGTGGTTTGACAGCCTAGATAACTCACCTAAGTCCTTGCTTAAGTAGTTTATTCCTTATCTTTTATATATATGTAGAGAGGGAGAAACATATGTCTCATTCGAAGGTTATTGATTTTTTTTGTGTGAGAAGTATTATGTATCTCTTATTTGTTGTTTTATTAGCCAGCCTCTATTAGTCCACATTGGTTAATTTAATATATTGACCTCAATCGTCATCATTTTAAACATGTATCTATACCTCCCCAATAAAGTATCAGAAAATTTACTTTAGCGGCTTAGAATTTCTTAAAATTGTATAGAACGGTCATAGTTTTGTAATATTTATTTAAGGGTACAAAACGCCAGTAGTTATGGCGTTAAAAACTTGAGTCTACTACTGGCATCTATATGCTAAAAAATGCCAGTACTAATCGTGTTTTTTTTAACCCAGTTTTTTTTCTTTTCTTTTTTTAGCCTAAAAACGCCACTACTACTGCCGTATATATGCTAAAAACACCAGTAATAATGGCGTTTTTTTAACCCAACGTTCCTAAACACCAGTAATAATGGCGTTTCTAGCATCAACATTCATTCATTCTCCTGAAATGAATTCATACTCTCCTTTTCTATTCCAACCTTTTTTACACAAAATTATCAGCACTAATATAAAAGCAAGTACATTTCCAGGATACCAAACCCAGAGAGCAAAGCAAACTTAGTTGGTCCACCACCAGAAAAAATGGTAGTGTTGTGAACCCATCTACGTACTACTGTATAGTGCTGTCATTTGGACCACAGGTGCAATTGGGCAGTCCATGTACGCGATTTTGCACAAATTCTAGTAGAAAGCTTTTGGGATAGGGCAAGGGAATCCTTTCTAAACAATTCTGCAAGTGTGAAAATGCCAGTTTCAATGGCGTTTTGTCAACCACCCAACCCCCCCTCGCTAGTATTAAAAAGAAAAAGAAAACTCCATTATTACTGGCATTTTTTGGGCTTGAAACGCCAGCACTAACGGTGTTTTTCTTACCTCTTTAAACGCCATTTCATCTGGCGTTTTGTACCGTTATTCATAAATTTTCAAAACTTAGATCCTGTATTATAATTTCAAAAAAGTATGCCGCTACAGTGAATTTTTTGATAAAGTATCCAATTATTCTCTCTTCCTCTTTTTATGAGGTATTAGAGCAAGGATTTCCTAAATCCTAGCTCTCCTACCTTTCCTTTAAAATATGTCCCCACCATCTCTTTCTTGTAAAACCCTGATTAACCCCCATCATCAACCTCCATCATGACACCTTCCTCTCCCACCGCACCCCAACCCAACCCCTTCCTTATCTTGCGTGCACTATAACCTCATTTCCTACTTCTCCCACCTGCCCCTACTCAAGCCTCCCTTTTCTCTCTGTCCGATCGCACTTTCTATCCCTAACCGACTAAAGTTCGTCGTATCGTTATCAAAATCGGCGGCAGACCCTTCTTATGAGTATCAGGGACCCAGATGAGAGTTTCAGAGTTCTTTGTTTTGGAAAACCATTTTAAAACTAGAAAAATATTTCAAACATTTATGTATAATTTTATGTATTGTTTTTTTGTTTTCCATTAGTTTTGAAAGGAATATTCAACATTGTTGAACTATTCACTTGTAATAGATACTAATGTTTATTTATTTGCTTTTAGACAAAATAATCCCTTAATAGATAGTGTCATGAATGGAATGAATTTAAAATGGATGAATGGAATGAATTTATAGATACACAACTTTGAGATATGCTAATGGCTACAATGTGCCAATTATGAATATTATCAACATGAATGATTTTGTAAGTACTGTTTCCTTGTGTTTTTTGTTCCTTTTAATTTTTAATTTTTTTGTTGTTGAAAAAGAGCCCATTATCTGTATTTGCCAAGATCGGTCAGTATTGGATTGAAAAACGATACGATATGGCCGTTATGTATCGATATCAGCCGATACTACAAACTTTACCTCCAACCCCCCTTTAAAGCTCAACTTTCTAATAAGTCCTTGGTCATCTGCGATACTTTCTTGGCTATGAGGCTGTTCGCAAGGAATGTTCCTTCTCTCTTAGCAAAAGTATTGTTTAGATCTCTTGAAGGAAACTGACTTTTTGGTTGTTGTCCAGCCATACACATACACTTATCTGTTAGAACGCTCTCTTCTCTAACATTAGCTCCTCTTTTGATCCACTAATACAAGATCCCAACATGTATTATCATCTTGTTGAATAAATCATCTATTTTAGCGTGGGCTCGCGTATACATTTTCTTTCCCATTGGTACTAGCATTCAGTATATGCAGTTACTCAATATACACATGCACTTACTGTCTCCATCTTCTAGAGGAACGTATTCTCTGCTACTTGAATAAGTTCCTGACTCATTATTGTCTACAGTCCCTACTATTTGTACGCTAGCTCCATTGATGATTGTTGCTGTTCTTTGGTGGCAACCCGGTCATTTGGAAGAGCAAGAAACAAACTATTGATGCATGTTCTGCTGAGGTTGGATACTGTGCCATGGCACATGCTCGCAATGAGTTAGCTTGGCTAAACATCCTCTTGTCTGATCTCAGTATTCCCTCTACTTCTCTAGCTACTTTATATTGTGACAAAAACCTGTCATTCATATTTCCATCAGTGCACCAAAGATATTGAAGTTAATTTCCATTTCACGTAGGATAAAGTAAAGATTCAAGAAGTTCCTCTTCATCATTTTCCTTTTGCTTCATAACTCAACTGTTATTCTCACAAAGGCTGTCCTCAGCCTCTCTTCGTACAAATTTCTTTCTAAGTTGGTCTTGCTTGACGTCTATGATCCAGCTTGTGGGTAGTGTAAGGGAGTACGAGTATTATGTATCTAATTTTTGGTTATTTAGTATACAGTCTCTTTTAGTTTCACATCGGTTAATGTAACAAGTGACCTTAATCCTCATCATATAAATAGGTTCCATACCTCAATAAACCATTCCATTATTCTTTCTTCCTCTTTTCACATTGTGGAAGTTATTAGAACTGAAGATTATTAAAAGCGCCAAGCTAAGTTTGATCTTCGACTTAAAATTGCTGAAATATATCCAAGAGGGACGACGCGAGGGGGGCAGGTTCAAAGCTGTCGAGAAGGGAATGTACTGAAAGGTCCTTATACTTTTATTTTGTTAAATTCCTTTTGAAACTTATATTGTTAAAAGCAGCGCGACTTGAGTTTGAAAGTTAAGACTTGAAATTGGTGAAACTGAGATACCCCTTTACCTGATAGTGCTCTTGTTGTTGTAGAGATGTTTATATCTGTTGATAGCTTATTGTGCTAACTAAGACTGAGTTTAACCATACATTTTGTTGTTGTCATCACACATTGTCAGGAAGGGGGTTTCTTGTAAGCACCATGCACATCAGAAATCACTTAGATCTTCTTTTGCAATCTGTATCCTCATGAAATTTGGCACATTTCTCTATATAAGGATAATCACTTTGGACGTAATTTTATAGTACCTGCTGACGAGAAACATCAAAATGAATTTTAGTTTCGCAGAAGTAGATAAGTCAAAATTAGGGAGTCTTACGTATATTTGTACGAGCAATTTATCTCAATGGTGGTGTATGCTAATCGTCATCATTCTGAACACTTGTCTAGATGTTCCAGCTTATATTTTGTGAAAATGTATGCCATGTCCTGGTAATAGTACCTTGTATGTATAAGTTCATGACAATTTATTTAGCTATCATTTAGAAGGCGTCATTTGGCACGATGGTAAGGCTTGTTGCTTTGAGTCCTGGAGGATGTGGGTTCCAGTCGCGGTAACAGCCTCTACATATATTTGGGGCTAAGGCTGTACATCTTGATTTTGACAGGACCCTGTATAAGTGGGAGCCTTGTGTCACCGAGACACTTTTTTTTATTAAAAAGTCAATGGCTAGCTCATTTTCTTAAATAATCTTCTGATGTGTAGGTTTGAATATCCTCAACCGACTTTTCAGAAGCTGATGAAAGAGAATTGCATGGAGCCATTTTTTGTTTTTCAAGTGAGTAATTCTGCCAATTTGTGTCCTAGAGTAGCAATTTTGTAACTAGCAAACGATGGTATTGTCTTTGTTTTGAGGTGTTGCTTTCTGCTTCCAGGTTTTCTGTGTGGGCCTATGGTGTTTGGATGAATACTGGTACTACAGTTTGTTCACACTTTTTATGCTCTTCATGTTTGAGTCGACTATGGCCAAGAGTAGGTTGAAGACACTGACGGAGCTTAGGCGTGTAAGAGTTGACAGTCAGATATTAATGGTGTATCGTTGCGGGAAGTATGTTGATATCAGTGTTTTTTTTAATGCAAATGTGTCACTATAAATCTTATAAACCTAAAAAACATTAAAACATGGTTTTTAGGTGGGTCAAACTCTCGGGGACGGACCTTCTTCCTGGAGACGTGGTCTCCATTGGACGTTCCTCTAGTCAGAATGGGGAAGATAAATCTGTGCCTGCGGATATGCTGTTATTAGCTGGAAGTGCAATTGTAAATGAAGCCATTCTCACAGGCGAGTCTACTCCTCAATGGAAGGTGGGTCTCTTTTTTATTGTTATTAATCTATTTTGGTGTGAATTTTTCATTTACATAAATCTATATAGCTTCTGGACAGAATGTATTAGTTAAAGTGGAGAAAAAAATAGCATATTATGTATTTAATTTAAACAAGATAACAACAAAAATCCTTTATGTAAACTAGGGAAACTATTAAACATAAAGTTGTAATACAAACTTCACAAAAGCTTAATCACATTCACATTTCAGTTTGCCTTTTGTGAAAAATGAAAGTTTCACTTCAGTTTGGTGTACAATATTTTCATTAATTTACCAATTTTCTTACTTTCATATTGGTTCTTTTGCATGAGAAATGCAATTTGGAGCTGAGAAGTTTGATGTTTTATGGGTAGTGCAATTTGATTTTTCTGGCCAGTGTTACCATACTTATCAATACCGATGCAATGGTATTGATTCAGTAGTTTCACAAAATACTAGAATAAGTACTTCATAATTGACAAGCACATAGTGCAGCCATTCTTTGATCGGGAAACTGTATCCTTTAGAGGATCAATTGTGAATTTACAGATTCCAATACCTAAGAAGTACGCAGGCACATGCATGGTAATATTCAGATATAGTGGTACAGCAATTTTATGAAAACTAGGATATGGGTATATGCTATATATGTTTGTGTACCTTTATATCTTTCTAACAATAGTCTGAATAATAAACAGGACTTTGTGGAGAATACCTGGCCCTCAATTTCTATTTCTATCCTTCAAGGTTCATCATAATGTTTTTTTTTGTGTGTGTTTATTTCTTCAGGTTTCGATTGCTGGACGTGATGTTCAGGATAAACTGTCTTCTAAGAGAGATAAAAGCCATATTCTCTTTGGTGGAACTAAGATATTGCAGCATACTCCGGATAAGGTGTTTTAAATGTTAAATTTGCTGTTCTGGCTATATTGCATCGCTAACTTGTTATAATATTTATGTCAAAATGTAGTCATTTCATTTGAAGACACCTGATGGTGGATGTTTGGCTGTTATCCTCCGGACGGGATTTCAGACTAGCCAGGGCAAACTGATGCGAACCATCTTGTTTTCTACTGAGAGAGTGAGCACTTCTGATCTCTTGTTAAAATGTCATTGGAAGAGAGAGAGAGAGAGCGAGAGAGAGAGAGAGAGAGAAAGGGGGGGGGGGGGGGGGGGGTTGTTGGGGTTCCAATTCCTCTGATAATACTAGTCCATTTGGTGTTTCAGGTGACAGCAAATAGCTGGGAAAGTGGGTTGTTCATTCTATTTTTGGTTTTCTTTGCCATCATTGCTGCTGGTTATGTGCTTAAGAAGGTGTAGTATACCTTTCATTTACTTGGGCATTTACTTTATGTTGAGAGAAGAGTCCGGTCTTGCTCCTGCAAATACTGCTTTTTTGGCATAACCTGTGTAGTCTTCTTTAGGGATTGGAAGATCCAACAAGGAGCAAATACAAACTCTTTTTGAGTTGTTCTTTAATAGTAACTTCTGTTATTCCACCTGAGCTTCCAATGGAGCTTTCAATAGCTGTTAATACATCTTTGATTGCCTTAGCACGCCGTGGTATCTTCTGCACGGAGCCATTTAGAATACCCTTTGCTGGAAAGGTTAGTGAAAATTTACAAAGGTCATTTCAGATTGCAAGTTTGTGTTGTCAAAATTAACTTGCCTAATGCATTAGAGATACTCTTCTGCAGGTTGACATATGTTGCTTTGACAAGACTGGAACTCTCACATCAGATGACATGGTATGACTTATAGTAGTTGGCGTGAATTCTTGCAACAGTTTTGACCTTTATTTTTCTTGGTTATGTTGCAGGAGTTTCGAGGAGTTGTTTGTTTGGCCGATGATGGGAATTTAGAACCAGACACTGCTAAATTGCCTGAACGCACTGTAGAAATACTTGCTTCCTGTCATGCCTTAGTTTTTGTGGAGAATAAGTTGGTAAACTATAAAATGCCAAGATCAGTTGTTATTTACTACTTTTCAATGATCTTGTTGAATACATATAGTTTTCTAGTTAGTTATGCATATTTCATTTGGCGTAGGTTGGTGACCCTCTTGAGAAGGCAGCACTTAAAGGAATAGACTGGATATACACCTCGGATGAAAAGGCTATGCCTAAAAGGTTAGCTACATGATCTGTAATATGGAAAAGAATGAACATATGAGAAGATTTTTTGGATTGCTAAGGAGGTTGCGAAAGGTAGCGAACCCAGGTTTCTAACGATCGCTGTTCGTCTAAAACTACCTTGGTAGTAAAAGAAAGTATCATTGGCACCAGTAATTTTTTAGGGGAGAGGAAACAAACTAAAGGGTAGGACCATCTTCAGCAAGCATTGATCTTATATGTGGTATTCATCAGGGAAGCGATTGATATTGTACCCAGACCCTAATTCAGTGGTTCAAAAGATACATTTTATTTGAGAGCTTTCGAAACATTAGTGTTTTCTGCTAGGCATTGATACCACACAGAAGACTAGATCTTAGAAATTCAGGCAAAAAAATTATGTAAAATAGTTATAGACTGTTGCAGACCTTTCTCTAACAAAAGCTGGATAATGTGTATACTGACCTAAAGACATTTTTTCCCAATCATGAAAAGGGGATCCAGAATTCACCTAATCAAGAGATAATTTTCAAAGATTTGATCTTGAATCTGTATTTGTAGATAAATATTATTTTAACTGATTTCCCAATAAAGCTGACATCCATGGTTAAGTTTTTTTTACTTTTGAGGGTTTATTATTGTAAGTGCTGTTTGCCAATTATCAACAAGGAAATTGGACACCAATTCAGGAAGTTGACATATTGTAGGCAGCCATTAATAAAATTTGCTCAATTCTGAGTTATGTAATTTAAAACAATATTTCCCTAGCCAGAAACCATTTTAATGTGAAAAGTCTTTGATGATGATGATGACTGCGATGATGATTATGATGATATCAAGAGCACAAGTAACACAATACATGTTTGAAGAGAGATTTTAGTCGAAGCTTACACATGTGCATCGATCTTTGCTTTTCCAGTTCTTCAGATTTGATCATACTAATAAAAAAAGATCCAAACAAGAAGTAATAGAGATGAGCGAACATAAGGGATGCCTGCTGTTGTCAATTTGCTATTGGATCTAGTGAATATATTTTTGTTTTGTGTAAGTAAAACGGCTTTGAACTTATTTCTTCTCATAAGCAACCTTAAAATCATATGTTACAAATTGACTTCTGACGTTGAGGGTAGCTCAATGTCTAATTCTACTAAAATGTCAATTTGTATCTAAGCCTACAACAACATTGGCAACTACTATAACAGCCAAGCTTTTATACCATATTTCTTGGGCAGCTATTTCAATACTTTTCTCCCATTCACATCTGTTAAGGGCCACATCTTCTGTAATATTCAAGTACTGTTTGCCTATAAAACATGTTAGTTCCTACATCAACCATATTAATCATGATGAAGCTCAAGCGTCTTAAGGATGCTAATGATTCATGATAGTTTCAGAATCTAGAACTATAGCTTAATTTTTAGGAAGCAAAAAAACACTTCTAGTAATCTTGAATGACCTATTTTTTCTTGTATGCACACGTCATTTTCTTGCACCATAGTCATATGGTTCTTGTAGTTTGATTTTTCTTTTGGACCTTACCTCTATTGCAGGTCTGGTGGTAATGCTGTGCAGATTGTACAGAGACATCACTTTGCATCACACTTAAAAAGAATGGCTGTTGTTGTTCGCACTCAGGAATTATTTTTTGCTTTTGTTAAGGTTAGTTCTGGTACTGAAACATAGCAACTTCGTTGAAGTTTGATATCAGTTTCTTTTATTTGCAAGGCCACATTTTACGGTGAGGATATTACATACTGTTTGCAAATTCGTTCATAAACTTGGCAGGAACTTCAAGAATAACATTGCCTTTTGGCTAGGTTTGGAGTTTGGATGTGGAATTGGGGAAGTTTGAGGAACATACGCTAATTCTTGTGAGAAGGAATTATTTTCCAATTCCAATGCCCTTGTATCTGTGAGGCATTAGGAGCTGTGATTCCTCAATTCCACCCTCCCTCCGGAATATAGGATTTAGCTAAAAGTAGAAAGGATAAAAATAGTTTGATCATAATTGAGGATTTTTATAATCCATGGGTGTGCCAAAATAGTGTTTGGTATTAGATCATAAATTCTTAATTCCTTTCCTTAATTTCAGTATCCAAATGGCAACTGATGCTATTTGCAGAGGTCACTGGATTCAAATTATAGGCGTTCATGATGATCATTGGACTATCCCTACTTGTAGATTGATAAAAATAAAAAATCTTTTAAGGTTCTTTCAGATTCTTATAAATTATTACCTGCTACTTTTTTTCCCCTTCAAATATGAAAGGTGGTTTTCAGTTTTCATTACCCTCATCAGTTAAATAGCGTTTCTTCTTCTAATGCCTTATATACCAGTACCTGTTGTATCGACTTTCTTTTTTTTGACTACTTTTATTTACTCTTGTTCTTTATTCTTCTTCTTTTTAAAAAGAAAGAAAGAGTCAGCTTGAAATAATTTAAAGTTTAGTGGGTATCTTAGTTAATGCTTATTATTTCTTAATATGATTTTCTACACATAGTAACAGTTATTTTATAAATGGCAGGGTGCACCAGAAACTATTCAAGATAGACTCATCGATTTGCCTTCAACATATGTGGATACATACAAGAAATACACACGACAAGGATCCCGTGTTTTGGCTCTTGCATATAAGCCACTTCCAGAAATGGCTGTAAGCTGATTATGATGTCAAATTGTCTCCAAGTTTCTTGCTTCTGATGTTT
This sequence comes from Iris macrosiphon, assembly GCA_036927795.1. NCBI lineage: Eukaryota > Viridiplantae > Streptophyta > Magnoliopsida > Asparagales > Iridaceae > Iris > Iris macrosiphon. The sequence continues at coordinate 166,644,709 of JAYESA010000013.1, read as the reverse complement.
TTTAAGTGCTTTGCTTTGTTTGTTTGCTACTATGCCATATATTGGTTTCCTTTGAAAGTATACATGTAAATTGTGTCTTTCCTCTCTCCTTTTGATTTCTGATGTTAGGAGACCGTGTACTTGATGTCATATTTCCATTTCATCATATTCAACAAACAAATGGGTGGTGCAGTGATAATCATTCCCGTATCTTATAACTAGTAAATAGTGATCAGGGTTATTTTGAGAAATGTCGGGTGGACATCAAGGACTCTAGGTCTCTCTGACTCAGGAATCCATGGAAGGTTTCTTGCACGGTCAATTTCTAACATAACTACCTAACCTATAGGTTCTTAATTTTTTTGTAATTATTTTATAATAATCCCATGTCAAGAAGTCAAGAAATAAAAAACTTGAACACTCGAGAGTCCAAATTGATAATGATGATACAACAAGGATAAAGCCTTATCCCAAATTTGGTTTGATGATGGCAAATATCTATATAAAATATCTAGTGAAACTAGTGAACTATGAAGAGATGAATTCAGTGCCTTTCTGATAGCTCTCCAAATGAGAACTGTAGGATCTTAATGGATAAAAAGTCTGTGTTTTGTATCAGGCCAACTAACTCTTCATGAATTCCATCTTGTAACATCACAAAACATCTCTGAGTTCTTGAAAATATTAGGATGATTTCTTACTTTTTAGTGATTTTTCTTCTTTCCCCTTTAGCCAACCTAGTCTTACCATAGTTCACTATAAAGTCAATTTAATTGCAATCTGTGAATACATGTTCTAGAACGTGGAACTCCAATGAACTGGAATGCGGAATACAACACTTTAAACTTCCAACCAAGATGGACATCAACACTTTCCATGTCCGCGGTGAAGTTGAATCTCATCTTGAAGTGCCTTAGAAGACTTCCGAGGTCCCATAAGACATCGGCAAGTGTGAATTGTTCCGATGGTGAGGACCTCTCTTCCCATAAGTGGCTATTCCTATCGACAATCTCGACCGCTCGTTAGGCCTTCTCATCTTCCTTAAAATTGTTCCATGTTCCGGATATTGCATTCTGAGGAAACCTATCCCAATGTACCATATACCAAGACTTTTATCTGTTTCCTTTACGTGTTATGTTCCACGTTCATGTAACCATGAGCCAACCCCGTTGAGCGATTTTCCCAGCCAACCTAACCCCATTGCGCATATACAAAGAAAGGACACACGCAAGCATATTTCACTTGCTTCACTATTGTTTCTCACTCTACAATATCCCTTTGTGGATGCAGAGCAATATTTTTTGTACCCACTGGGCATCTTACCAAAGTTATTAAAGGCGCAAGGCGCACCGTGGTGGAAAGGGTGTTCGGGAATAAGGCGAATTGCTAGGCAAAAGCGCGAGCCTCTCGAAGGCGAGAGACTTTTATTTAAAATTATAAAAAAATCATTTGTAAGTCAAATGTATAACAAATATTACTTGTAAGCAAATAAACACTAAGATTATGAAAGATTTACTCTTTTAACACAATCATATAATTATTATTATTTTTTTTCACGATAACAATAGGCAATACTATAGTATTATTTTAATAACAGGTCAAATTGAAAGGAAATGCAATTTAAGTACGTAGTTTCCAATGGTTAACAAAAAATAGAGTAAAAACAATATGTTAAATAAAATATGCATGAGACATATCTTAGACGGGCTTGAGCCTCGTTGAGAGGCGCTATGTGGCGTGCACATTATTGAGGGCCTGAGGCGTTAGGGGATGAACCCCGTGAGCCTCGAGCCTCAGGTGCGCCTGAGGCGCACTTTTCACAACTATAAATCTTACTCACTTGACTGTCATACATGGCATGTGGGCTAGGCTGCACTGCAAACAGGACAAGGGTTTTTCCTTAGCCTACCTGTTAGTGATTGTTTGTGAGATAGTTAATTGGATACCCTTATACCCCTAGGAACCACGTTTTGGATCCCTCGACCGTAGATTTGGTGGATATCCAATATGGATAGTCAAAAATGGCTGCTCGGTTATACATATCTTACAAGATGAAGTTTAAAAAAGATACCAATCATATAGTAATATAAAGACAATAAAATTAATTATTAATATGAAGCATACAAGAGTAGGATGTTGTAGGATTCGGTACAAATTCTACCCTATCAAACACACACACACACACACACACACACACACACACAAGGAGCTGTTTGGAGAGTGGTAGGTGGCAGGAACTGTGTGGGTGGTGGGAAGTTTGCGTTTGGTTTGAGGGAGGCGGGATGGAGGAACTCCTACAATCATGACAAAGGAGTTCCTGTCCTCTTTTTCCTCCTAGTTTCCTCTACTACTACATCCTCTTTTTCGGAGAGGATGTGGGATGGAACTTTATTTTTTTATTTTTTTTCACATTCTAAAAATATTTATCAGTAAATGAGTAAATTAATTAGAGTTATAATAATTACTTAATGATAATGACAATTAATACTAAGTAATCAACTCTTAATTATTATTAGGAAATCAAGATAATTAAATTTATTTTCATAAATAAAATAAATAGTATTAATTGATTATATTATTACCAATTAATATTAATAAATATGTAAAAAGGTAATTAATATTAAGTAAGTACTATAATTATTTAATGTTAAATAATTTAGTATTCATAAAAAACAATTAAAAGTATCAACTAGCTTACCATGCTAGGTAAAAGTAAACAATTATGGTACTTGATTATTAGTTAGTAACCAATAATGCATGATTATAATAACACTATTATCTGGGATAAGGTTTTGTTGTTGCTTTTGTTGCTTGAATAAATAATGCATGATAGTAGTAACTATCATTATTTAGTATTTATTAATCAGTTGATAAGATTATTTTATTGATATTAATTAATAATAACTTACATAATTACTATTAATAAGTAATTATCAATTTACTTTGATAACTAATTAGTCTTCAATAATATTACAATGTACACTTTCCCACCTCATTCATTCTTGGACCTTCAATCCAAACACATTTTGGAAGCAGAGGGAGCCAAGAAAATGCATGAAGTCCATGCATATGCACAACGTGGATTTACACTTTCCCACCCTCTGACCTCCCTTTGTCCAAACAACCGCTAAGAGAATCACCTTAATCAAACCACAACGTACTGGTGGAGCCAATCTTCTTGTACTGCATACTAGGAAAAGTAGCGTGTCTTTTATACGTATCTCGTATCGAAGCGAACCCCAATCTAGGTAAGGTCTAGAAAGGTTAAGTTGGGAGGTCGGCATTGAATTGAATTTTGTGTGGACATGCTACATGATGACGTAATGTTGATTTGACGTAAAAGGTAACTATAATCATTGTGCTATTTTTATGACTAGTGTATAGCTGTTGTCAACATGGGATATCATTAGGTACTTTTATGCCTTACACTTGATATCCCATGTTGACACAGAAGTTTTTAGGTTTTATTCTGGTGAAAGTCTCTCGAACTAGTAAATAAAAATAATAATAGCAACCTATGTGATGTAGATGAGTATCTAACTAGTCCCATTCTCATATTTATATATGAATTCTTCAACAGGTAAGTGAAGCAAGAAGCCTGGACAGAGACTTGGTGGAGACTGGTTTGACTTTTGCAGGTTTTGCGGTAAACCAACCTAACTTGCGTATTAACTTACATTCTAAATGACTTCCCTGCGAGCCTATTTTTTGTTTATCTTGCAATATTAGGTTTATGTGAAATAGCTGAATTATGTTTTGGCATGGATATTTGATATTATGCTTTTTCAGGTGTTCAACTGTCCCATCAGATCCGACTCTGGTTCTGCGCTGAAGGAACTGAAGGAATCCTCACATGACTTGGTAGTTTTCTATTTATTTTGATTTTAGATGCAGACCCCCCTTTATCGAAGTACTAAATGAAATGGTGGTGGTGATGTTAAATTCGAAATCGGATAATACTTATTGGTATATGTGCCATTTGGCGACCCTTGAAATTAGGATTGAAACATGTTATTGTTGTCGTATCCCATTAGAATATAAACAACTAGATTAAGACCTCCGTGTTAAAATTGAAGACGGGTTAATTGAGGGGCGGAATTGAGTTAATATATTCTTTATGGGAATTTGTTTGGATCTCATGTCGGCATATTTTTGTCTCGTACTTTATAAGTACATAGTAACTAGGCTATCATCAGTTAATTAATCCAAATTTGTGGAAGGCATAGCCATTCTAACTTGGTCGCATTTTGAGATTTATACACTATTTTATGAAGCAATAGAAACGTGACTAGTTTATGATGCAATATAAAAGTTCTTTTGATTAATGATCATCTTTTTCCTACTGGTTTTATCCAGTCAAGTGGTTGCTTGGTTTTATCGGATAACTATTTCACCATCTGAAAATTTCAAGTCATTTTGATACTTCTCTCTGACTAGTTGGGATACTTGAGCATGTTTTCTGTGATATATATTGTTAGTTGCTAGGCTGTTTGTTCATATAGGTGAAACATGTTAGCATGAACTCTTTAGTATTTTGCCAAGTGTCATGTTCCTTTATCTAAACAGATTCTATCATGTTAGGTGATGATCACTGGTGATCAAGCTTTGACAGCCTGCTATGTTGCTAGCCAAGTTAATATCATTTCAAAGCCAGCATTGATTCTAGTACCTGCAAAGGATGGTAGAGGATTTGAGTGGGTTTCGCCTGATGAAAAAGAGACGACTTCATACAGGTACTGCTATGTTTATCTTTGGGTTTCTATTGCGAAATTTAGCAACCCGAATAGCTTTGAAGTATTCCCAATTTCCCATGCTGTTTTCTCTGCATGAATTATTATTATTCACTGTTACTTTTGGGGGTACGAAGCAATGAACTTGCTTGGTTTCTCTGATTCCTTACCAATTTATATCTGAGTGGTAATTGTGCCTACAGTGAGAAGGAGGTGGAAACTTTGTCAGATATTCATGATCTTTGTGTAGGAGGGGACTGCTTTGAAATGCTACAGCTAACTGGGGCCGTCCTCCAAGTCATTCCCTATGTGAAGGTTAGGAATCTCATCTGTTCATGCATTTCTTGACTCAGGAATCTTATCTGTTCGTGCACTTCTGTCGTACTTATCATCTTCCAATTGGTACCATTTTATTGATTTCAGGTCTTCGCACGGGTTGCCCCTGAGCAAAAAGAACTAATACTAACCACTTTCAAGTCTGTTGGGAGGATGACGTTGATGTGTGGAGATGGAACCAACGACGTGGGAGCACTGAAGCAGGTAAATCTACAGTTGTTCACTTCCTCTAAGCTGGAAAAATTTCCATTCAACTCTCTCAAAACATCTCACAAGATGGATCCAGCTACATGTAATGCCACAATTGGTTTTACTACAAAATGTGACTTTCGCATCTGTGACATGATATAGCCATTTTATAGCATTAAAGCTGCAAGAGGCTCTATTATAGTAGTTGGAGTTGTGGCTAGTTTGGTGTCACTCCAAGTGCAGCATTTTGGAGGTATTCATGACTGGTTACCACATCACCCTCGTGGCAATACATGTTGGAAAGAGTTCTGTTCTGATGTTGCAACCTTACTTTCCCTGCAACAAAAGCTGGAAAAAAGATTAAATGTTAAAATTTGCATTTGGACATACAAAATTGCTTGTTGTCAGTAAGGACTTGTCTACGGTTTACTCTGATTGCTTTTCAGGTTTTCGATGGGAGTTTATGAGTGTATGGTGCTTGGAGATGTTTGACAAATATGTTATTGATCGGCTCGATTTTTTAGGGTTCGCAGATATGATATATTATGATACAATGTAGGTTGTGCATTTCAAGTGTGTAGCACAAATGCTTGAATATGTGAGCTGCATCCAAGTTCTGATCTTCTGGTCATACCCTTTGTCACCCATCATTGTCGTGCAATACACTACTTTCCTTCTGGCGGAGGTGATGGGAACTAGTATTGCCAAAGAGTTAAAACTAATCTCTACCTAAAACCCAAGGGGAAGGGAATGGTTAATATGGACAAAACATTGATGGATGCAACTTACTAACCATTGGTCAACCAAGTCGGAATTTACTAAACTATGAGATAGCTTCATAGTCACTCTTCCTTTTATACTGATAAATAGTTTTCATCACCTTCACAATAATGGTATCATCTGCAATAAATGATACACCAAATGAAGATTAAGCTCATCTTTGTCGGTGGGCTAGAGCACACGTCGTAGAGAAAACAAGAACATAACAACAAAACCATTTATCCCAAAATTTTGGAGTAAGCTATTTGAATTCTTCCATTCAGTTCTAATAATGGCCATGTCCTCTCTTCCTTAACAAAAGTCATATCCCTCTTTACAACCTCACTACGCAAAGTTTGTTTAGGGCGACCCCTAGTTCTAGCCACTCCTTTAACTAATATCTTATCAGTCCCTTATCCATTGCATCTTTTTGGTCTATGTTGCATGTGTCCAGACCGTGTGAGACGATTTTCTTACATTTCTTCAATTGGTGTCACCTCCAACTTCCCACGAAACACTCCTTTCTTTTAACGTTGCGACATCCATCGTACCCTTTTCATTCCAGCTACTCTCTTTTTCTGAGGTTTTTTCCAATATGCAAAAAATGACCCTTCAATCTTTAATTCAAGACCATAGTAAATTAAAGCCTTCTTCTTTTCGGGTTGCCTCACATTAATTTTTTTTTTTCTTCTTCTAGCATTCTGCTCGGTTTGGGACCATTTACTCTCAACATTAGGCAAATGCATACCCTTTTCCCCAGCCCCAGTACAAGTTCCTGTAGGCCTACCTGCAGTTCAAGCAGGTCCTTTAACTAAGATCCTATCAATTTGTCTCCTTGAACGTGCGTAGATCATCTGATTCTCTCTCATAGTATCCTCAATTGACACCACCTCCCAACTAACCCAAATTTGTTCATTTCTTATCCCGTCTTATAGTATATTGCAACTCATCCATCTTAGCATTCCCATTTCAGCTAGGCTGATTTCTTATCTTCTAGTATGTCCATAGCCATCTATTCTGGTTACGATATCAGACTTTCACCTACTTGACACAGGTTCAATCCCTGCACAAAAAGGTTCTAATCTGCCTATATGCCGTGGAGTGTGCTTAATGTCTTATATTTGCACTGTTGGCACCAAGTCTAAATAGAGGAGGTTTGTGTTTGTTATTTCACAACCAGCCTAGAACTTTGACCATGGTAGTCAAAGATGCGCCTCGAAGAAAGACGCAGCAGTTGCGCCTCGCACATCACGAGGCAAGACGTCTTTCTCCAGGCGCACCCAAGGCATGCCTTTCTGCAAGGTGCAACAAAGAAAAGGCGCGCATAGGCATGCCTTACAATTTCTTTTATTTATTCAAAAAACTTTGAGGCAGTAAGATAACACTTATCTCGTATAAGTAGTTGGTTACAGTTGAACTGAAAAAAATAAAATTTACTAAAAGCGTGGTAGGATAAAACAAACTCTTGTTAGTTCTATTGACAACTACTGATGCCCTGCTAGCTCACTTGGTTATGTTTTAACATATTTTGTTGGTTTTAATATGCTTTTTGGTTTTATTTCTTACATTACTAATTTATTTATTTATTTATCTATGTATATTTTTATTATTTTTTATATTTGCGTATCGCTTTGCTAGGACGCGCGCCTTAAGTGCACTTGCGCCTCAGACGATATGTCAAATTCTAAATTAAACTCTTCTATGTTGCTCTCGTTAGATAAATTGTGAAAATACCTCTACCTCTCCTTAATATCATTTTATCTCACTAGTACCTTTTGGTCTTCACTCTTGATATTACCTATATGTCTATACTCACTACTCTTCAGAGTCATATAAATATCTATATCCTTTAGTTTTCAACCTCCTAGACAAATAATCATAAGTCTTATATTTAGCTTCACTAACTGTTTTCTTAGCTTCATTCTTTACTAGTTTCTCTTAAAGTTTTCTTCATTTTTTACACTTTTGCCGCTCTTTCTAGGGATTTTTTTGGTCTTAATTACCTTTCGGACTTAACTCGTTCCATTACCAACTTTCTTTATAAGTCCAATTATTGCTTTTAGAAACTCCTAAAATCTTCTTTTGCTACTTTCTTAATGCAATTTGCCATATTATACTACATAATATTAGAATTTGTTCTATGTTACACATCCTTTATGACTTTATCCTTAAATGGTACTAAGTTCTCTCCTTTCAAGTTCCAACATCTAGTTCTCAGTCTCTTCTTTATCCTATTTGTTCATTTCCATTTCCTAGTAGTAATATTTAAGACAATCAATCTATGTTGAGTGGTTAAATTCTCTCCCGGTATAACCTTGCAATCTTTAGATGCTAGTCTATCAACTTTCTAGTAATGAAATAATCTATTTCGCTAAAATTGGATCTACTCTTAAAAGTAATTAAATGTTCTTTCTCTTCCTAAAAAGTATTTGCTATTATTAGGTCATATGACATTGCAAAATCAAGGATCTTATCGTGCTCTTCATTCTTCGTTCCTAAGTCCATATTGCACGCATTCATAATCTTTGTTCTCCTTCCAACATGATCATTTAAGTCTCATCCAATATATAACATTTCTCCGCTAGGTACTCCTTGAATCGAATTAAAACTACTTTCTACAATGCCTAATTTCTAAAAAAAACCTAATTTCAGAAAGGCCAGCTGCCTCGGTTCGCCGGGGCAACATCGCCGGCCAGAAAACGATGGGGGAGGAGGGGCAAGCTGCCCGCAGGGTGGGGGAGGGGGAGGGAGAGGGAGGATTAGGGATTGATCTTATTTTAAAAAATACTTATAATCTTTTCTGTTCTTTTTTCTCTTTTTTTTATGTTGAAATGTTTGAGGATAAAAGAGTCATAAATGGTCATGTACTATACACTTGACATCACATATTTCGCTTGACTAACCAAGGGTTGAATTTGAATGTTTTTCCTCAATAGTTTAGGGTATTTAGTTGATTAAAAAATAGTATGAGATATTAATGTGGAAAAATGTGCTACTTGAGGGTATTTAAGTGAAAATTAAGCTAGTTATGGATGCACTTGACACGATTCAGAGCTGTCTGACTTGTGTCATTGTCGTCCATGGTGTTTCATTGTCGACACGTGTAAAAAAGAGTACTAGGTCCTTTCATAAGTGGCAGATTTTCTAGATTTTGAACAATATATTCTCTCAAATCTTGAAATGAAATAATTATAGTATTCTTGAAGTTTATAAGTACAATTTACTAATGTTGGCATGCTGCCATGGTTTCTGCTACTTAGGATTGAACAAGTTTTTCTTAATTTCATGTCCCAATCGGCATTGTCACCTCAAGGCTAGTCACCAGCTTTTCATTGCCATGTAAATGACGAGTTGAAACATGGATCGAGTTGACAGTACTGTATTTTTACAGAGGAAGTTGTCCACTAGCCATTGCATGTGTTCTCTTTTTCTATATTAGTCTCTGCTTTCTTTATAGTTAGGTCACTAAACAAGGGGTTATATGAATGCAATATTGATTAGCCATATACTGTTTTATATAAACACCGCATTCTGTTTGGTTATTCATCTTCTTTGAGCTGACACAGTAGTGCATCAACCAACTATCATGCTTCTGTTTTTTGCTGTCTTTTAGGAATATTGACAGTGTCCCCTAAATTTTCAGGCCCATGTTGGCATTGCTCTGTTGAATGCTGTGCCACCAACCCAAACAGGAAGTACATCGTCCCAGACATCCAAAGCTGAGAGCAAGTCAGGAAAGCAAAAGAAGCCAAAGCCCACAGCTGTTGAATCATCAAATAAAGTTGGATCATCCAACAGAAGCTCTGGTGGAACAAGCAACCGGCACCTTACAGCAGCTGAAAAGCAGCGTGAAAAGCTGAAGAGGATGTTGGACGAGATGAACGAAGAGGGAGATGGTCGTGCTCCTCCAGTTGTCAAGCTTGGGGATGCCTCCATGGCCTCTCCTTTCACAGCAAAGCATGCCTCTGTTGCACCTACCCTTGACATCATTCGTCAGGGCCGGAGCACCCTTGTGACAACTCTCCAGATGTTCAAGATTCTTGGCCTCAATTGCCTTGCTACGGCTTATGTACTTAGCGTAATGCATTTGGATGGCGTCAAGCTTGGAGACGTCCAAGCTACCATCAGTGGCGTCTTCACTGCTGCCTTCTTTCTGTTCATCTCCCATGCTCGCCCGCTGCAAAATCTCTCCCCCTCCCGGCCCCATCCCAACATCTTCTGTGCTTACGTCTTACTCTCCCTTCTCGGTCAATTTGCGATGCACTTGTTCTTCCTAATTTATGCCGTCAACGAAGCCGCCAAGTACATGCCAGAAGAGTGCATCGAACCTGATTCAGACTTCCACCCAAACCTTGTCAACACGGTGTCCTACATGGTCAACATGATGATCCAAGTGGCAACCTTTGCTGTGAATTACATGGGACGTCCTTTTAACCAAGGGATATCGGAGAACAGGCCCTTCCAGTACGCCTTGTTTGCAGCTGTGGGATTCTTTGTGGTGATCACCTCGGACATATTTAGGGATTTGAACGACTGGTTGAAGCTCGTGCCACTGCCAGAGGGAATGCGGGGGAAGCTCCTGCTCTGGGCTGCGCTGATGTATGGTGGTTGTTACGGCTGGGAAAGACTGTTGAGGTGGGCCTTCCCCGGCAAGATGCCAGAATGGAGGAGGCGACAGAAGAAGGCGGCAGCAGCAATAGAAACAGCCTTACAGAAGAAGCTTTCATAGTTCTCTTGTTTGTATCATTCCTGGAGGGGTTTATTTTGATTGATGGCAGTAGTCATTATCGATCAACTTGGGTAGCTGCAAGACTCCATTGAATTTGGTATGGAATTTGGTAGGAGGATTTCGATAGCTGCAAGACTCCATTGAATTTGGTATGGAATTTGGTAGGAGGATTTCGATAGCTGCAAGACTCCATTGAATTTGGTATGGATTTCGATAGCTGCAAGACTCCATTGAACTTATTGTAGCTCCCATGTCTCTCTGTGAGACAATTTTGGTGAAAGCTTTTGGAGAGAAAATAGTGTTTCTTATATTCTAACCCCCGGCTACTGCTACTTTTCTCCTTTTTTGTTATATTTATTATCCTAAATTGCAATAGCAAAGGGGTGCGAAATTATGTCGAGGAAGCTGTATATGTTACTGATGTAGCAGCCTCGTACAAATCAATCAAAAGTTAAATTGAAGAGACTTGTTAATATAGGTTTTGGTGTTATCCTAGGTCAATTAAGTTATTACATGGATGCCCAAATTGTCGTATTTTATGTAATGATGTTATTATTGTCCCAACGTTGGAATTAATTTGGCAGCTTTTGACATTTATTAACCATACTAACAAAACAAACCTTTATTGAAAGCATACCTTTTTGCAGGTTCATATTGCACACAACTAGGTCATATGATTCGAGATTGTCCAATCCTTAAGGCTTTGGCAGCGAATGAGAATCAGAATTTCATGTAACCGCCAGCCTAGCTAGTGGACAAAATGATTAGACGAGAAGGGCTAGAGTGTATCAGCTGAATATAGAACGCGACTCTAGCAGGCACGATGTTGGTGAGTCTGATTCCTTTGACTTCTTGATGTCTTGATCTTCGATTCCTTGATCTCTTAAGTTTCGAGGACGAAACTTCTTCTCAGTAGGGTATTATGTAACGTTCCGCTCCAAACGGTTACTTATGGTACACTTGCTACTTTGACTCGGTTGAGAATCGAGTCTTGGAAAAACCTTACCGCCAAATCAACACGGACGAAATGTAATGAATCATTCAAATTGATGAAACGGTTTCTATTGAAATAAGTCCAAGAGTTTTCGTTGGTTGCTTTGCTTCTTGGTTGTGTTGCTCTGTGTTTTGTTTTGCTTTCGATGACTTGGTTTTCATGATTCGCTTTTCTCGCTTGCGCGTTCTTTTCGAATCGTAAGGAAAAGAGATCGAATGATGCTAACCAAGTAATTGTTGCATTTTCAGGACGCATAACCAAAGAGTGAACGTTGCATAAGGCTTCTCCATCCTTGTTCGATTCATTCGTGAGTGGCTTAGGCCCTTCGATGAATCCTTTAGTCTGCACGCCTTAATAAAGAATCTCTAGTTCACTTATAAATGTTGCCTCACTAAAAAGACAAGTCAAAAAAAAAAAAAAAATGAACTGCATGCTTGAAGTATTAGAATTATGCTTTTGCTATCAATTATGTTGCATGTTCTTCGTTCCTATGCTGCCCAACCTGATTTATGGCAAGTCCCTTTGTTTTGAACATGATATGTGAGATAAGAATAAGAAGAAGGAAATTGTGTGTTTGTTGTTCAGAATTGTGCATTGTAGTGTTATATCTGCTAGATGTTTCATGTCATGCATTGGTCTCGGACAACTTGTGCACAAGGTCTTGTCTCTTGAACGGTTCCTGGGGCACTAGGAATCGCTCGGTCCGGAAGAGATTTTCGTTTCGCCTCGAGGATACGGCCCGCTGGGGGTCTAGTGGGGCGATATGTCTATTAGTGTTGTGCGGAACCCATGATGTCACAGCTGCTAGTAATCGTCTGTGTTGGTGAAGAGCTGAACCTAGAGTCACAGCTGCCGACACATGCGCGTGCTAGTGAAGAGCTGAACCTTGGGTCACCGCTACTAATCATGGGGCTACCCATGGACCATCACATAGTGATGGCGCATGCTAGGTTTACCTTCTTGCATACCTAACACCTGATGCCAAGATTGATTCATAAGTTGTTCATATGCAAATTGTGGCTAACTTGTGTGTCTGCTGCAGGGATAACAGCTCGACTGTGGGTAAGATTTATCATATGCATATGCTATCTATCGTCTATGTTTTCTTGCATAAATGGTTAAAAAGAATTAGACAACTAGAAATATTACCTAATAATGCTAGCTTCACATGCTTATTTAGTGTGGATTTCTAGTTGAGTTTGGCCACGGTCGCTCACCAGTACATGTGGTAGTACTGACCCACGTTTGTGGGTAAATCTTCAGGTACTGGACGCGAGAGCTTGGCAAGCATTCTGAATCAGTATTAGCGCATCTTTCCGGCATGACCGTGCTCGTGCTCCTTCCGTCGCTTTCCTCTCCTGTGGGCAAAACTCCTCTTCTGTTAGATGTTTTGATATTTTGATCCTACTAAAAGGATGTAATGTGTGGGCGTTGTGGCTAATTTTGGAAATATAAAAAGAGTTGTAAGCCTTCTATGGCATATTTTGTAACTCAGCCAAGCAAGCACTTTGTAATCCAGTCTTCAAGAATTCAATAAAAAGAAAGTATTTTGTGTTCCTATCATTGTGTTCAACTTTGGTTCTCTGTATTTTATCCTGTGCCTCTATATATGTATATTTTTGTCTAACTTGTGTCTTGTGCAGGTAATGCCTGGTGTAAGCGCAACTTAGGCTTGCACGACATCACGCCCAAGCGAGAATGATCGATTTCGTAGGGACCAAGCGAGGACGACCGTCCCGTACGGGACTGGTGCGTGACAGGTGGTTAGTCTCCTGGCTAACTAGATGCATGCACGATACGGATATATTTACTTGATTTGTGGCATAAATTTGTGTGGTAAACATTGAAACGAGGCAACGAGTACAAGTTAACATGTAAGCATGCAATCATTGCATTTATATGAGACATAAGCATTTACGTTGTCACAGCTCTAAGGGTAAAGCGAGGAGTGAAACCGTAAGGGACATACCGAACGACATGATCTAGGGACGTGCAATGTAAACAAATGAACATTGCACTACGAAGAGTATACAACGATTTACTCGAGGCATAGCGGGGTTTAGTTGTACAAGGCAAAGGTAGCATGCAAGGGTCCATTTATAAGCAAAGTTTTATTTCCATGTTCTAACACAAGCAATACAAGTTGGGATTATTCCCTTAGCTAGGTGCGTTGGATTCTTTATTAGCATGCAGGGGGTGATTCACTAGCGACTAGCATGTATCGTCCATATTTTAAGTGTGCTGGCTAAGCAAAGACAAGTTCATCGTAGCCACCCACCTTAGCGATGATTCGCCTCTGTCGAGCGATACTCCGAGCGAGCATTTGAAAATCTAAGTCTGAACTCCTGAAGGGCCAAGTCTGGAAATTCTTTGCCTCAAATGAGTCTTCTCGTTGAGTAAAGCGGGCCGGGTCGTTGCCCTTTCGCCGTTTGAATCGGCTGTCCGCTTCAACGGAACGAGTCGTCACATTATACACCACTCAGAAAAAGTCTCGTCCTCGAGACTTCCTGAGCGCAAGCCGTTCTATCGCATTATCGAATCTATCTCAAGCAAAATAATCGGTACCACTAGATCCGTTCGAACATAATTTCCTATTCATTCCTTATACCGTGTCGCGTATTTGCTGGATAAGTCTTATTGAATGACTCTATCATTCAATCCAAGTTCCGACTCGATCTCTATTGCGCCTTAGCACTGAACATATTGCTTAACGCGGGATATGTTATGATCCATCATGAATGATGATCTAAGGCTGAGGCAAACTTATACAAGTCGTTATACTTGTCCATGCGGATCTAACATATTCACTTGCACTAACATTTGAGATCAGCATATCACGAGTTTGGATCGTACACATATTCAAAGCGTCATTCAAACATATGCATGTCAACCAACTTAGCGATAGCGAAGTCTTTACACTCGAGTTCAACATATCATTGAGTCTTGGATCGTGCATACGTTCAAGGCATCCCTCAAACATATGCATTCAACCAAACTTAGAGATAGTGAAATCGGACAAGCTACTTGCGAAAATCTCAAGGGTTCTCGTTTTATGAATAACAAGGATACTTCCGACATGGTCAATCAAATTTTCATATAATTTTCTATTCCAACTCAAACCAAGTATTTGCACAACCGTTAAGCACTATCTATCCGATTAACCGACTAGTGTCCATCCGTTCAGGTGAAACATAACACATGTTACCATTTCAAGTCTAACTCTAAGTCTTGCTGCCCCAGTTCTATGGTTTGTTCAAGCAATGTTCTAAAGTTGGTTACACAAGTTCTTTCACTCGGCACAGGGTCGTCTGCACTAGATCAGCTCACAAGGTCATAGGTACAAGTTCAAGCACACGATTCATCGTACAAATTCTTCGCACGATGCTCGTCCCAATTCCTAAGGTCAAACCATTGTTCATTTGCATGGGATATTCTACCCAAGCTCGTTTCACTCAGATTTTTAAAAAATTGAGCACAAATTATCCTACTCTCATTAACACGTTCGTTTGTACATGGTTCGAGTCCGTTAAGCAAAATCCATAATATACCCAAGTCGCATGTAAATCCTAGCAAGTCACATAGTCTATCTCCTCAAACATGTTTTGATAGAATCCATATAACCATTCTAAGTCTAGACCACCAAGCCAAGATTCAGTTCTAAACCTTTGATTATAACTCCAAGTTGTCCAACAAGAATCAGGTATCCGTTCACGAAACCATCTAGTGTGATTTACTCCAGGTTCTAGGCTAATTTATCCCTAAAATACTTCCGATTCACTTGTATTCCCAAATTCATCTTATCGTATCGAACCAAAAGTCAAGATGATCCATCAGTTGTCATGCTTCGGTCTCTCCGCAAGTTCGATTACCCTCATTGGACGTGAGATCACCACGCCAACGCTCCTACTGGATAATCGTCCTAATCCGGACGTGACGCATGTACGAGCATAGATTTACGCTCGCACAAGACAAGAACGTCGAGTGTTATGGTTATCATCGAAATGATCGAGACACCTTATCCTTTCACTTTGATCCATCCAAGTTATATATAAAATCCACCAAGTCATGTTCTTCCATGCAGTGATTATAATTCGTCTAGCAAAATCATCCAACTTCAATGTTATCGTTCGGTAAATCCATAGTCTATTTCTGGCATTCCTCAAATAGCTAAGTTCAAATATTCAAGCCAAAGTCTATCCACTTTTATCATGTTCCATTCATTGAGTTCGTTTGGAATAATCACCGAATATGTTCTCTTGAGTTCGATTATCCCCGCCGTACGTGAAATCACCACGCCGGCGCTCCCGCAAGATGATCGTTCTCGCTAGGGACCGATTTTAAAGGTTATCTTTTCGAACTAGATTCAAGATCGTTCTTCCAAACTCAAGGTCAAATCTGTTATAGCTTACATCTTTCATCGAACCAAAATATTCCTTCCTCATGCTAACTTCTATTCGAGCGATATTTTATTCAAGCTTTAATCCGTTTGTTTCAATCCGAAATCGCTCGTACGATCCTCCAGGTTTCCAACAAGTTTTCTTAACCAAGATATCGATTTCATTACTTTGAATCCCTATTTGATATAAATCTTATAACTTATCCAAGACATTCTCAATTCGTTCAATCCAACTATCGTACGAGACCTATAAATCCGTTTGGACATTTCTAATGATCCATACACCACTCAGGAATTGAGTCACCCAATTAAATCCTCAATTGTGTTCGCATCAATAGCTAGCATATTCACCAATTCGTTCCTTAGGATGCCTGCACGATACCCAAGCATCGCCTGATAATTCTTAGTCTCGTATATATATATTCCTGTTGATAGTCATCAAAGTAAAGCATATCTGATTTGTATCTGCCGACACGAAATACCGTTCGAGCTATTTTCCAAAAATCCAAGCACGATTCTCTATATTCGCCTTAGCGATAATTTGGTAATGTTTCTATCGGTTGACATTCTAAGTCTGACTTGTCTTTATCTGAACGATATCCCAATCTCGTTTACAACTAGCTTGCACCAAAGGGTCTTGGCGCACGATATTTAACACAACTTAGCCGAAAGGCTGTGTGCATAGCTAACCGTTCGAACGATCGATACTCTATTACGCACACTAACCAGTTGGATAATCCTGTATAGGCATTCGGGTTCGCACATATCTTGCAATTTCTAGCACGAGTCTATTCCAACCAAGTCTAACACAGGTCGGCACAAAGGCCTTAGTATCATAATTTCGTACAAGCAATCATATCATTCACATGCACTTTTTGAAAGTATTTGTGTTTGTTTGAATGTGTAGGATGGGATATGATTTCCTGCGCTTGAAATGATGTAAATATGTATGCTTGTTTGCATACAGCCATCCATCATTGTAGAATTGTCTTTACAAAATGTTTTATTCAGAGCTGAATAAGTTAATGGTAAGTACATTTTCTATGTATCACGTGGCATACAAAATAAAAAGCAAAATGTTGCCTAGTTTCCAACAAAAGTTATATAGTCTCAAGAAAACAAGATACATTATTTATTTATAGGCAATTGTTACCCAGCCCTCTTGTATATCTTAGTCTCTGTGCAACCATTTCTGAAATCCCACCAATATGGACTTAAGTTCAATATATCCAAAAATCTTTTGCCTCGTGAGTGCCAACACAAAAACATTAGAGACTACCCAAACTTAAATCATCATTCCGAAGCAAGGAACAAACTTAAACCTCAAACAAATGGGAGACAGACCAGAACATTGATTTGTTGTGTGTAATTTACTTTGGATCACAACACAAATGGAAGTTGTTTCTCTTATTTCAAATTTATCCTGAGCGATGTTAGCTTCTTTGAACCTCCATCTGGCATGACTCGAGGATCATCTTTATCCCTAATGATCGGATAAGTCAGTTAATGAGAAATGTAAAGTAATCAGAAAGAAGAGAATACATTATTCAACTAATTACAAAAAAAACCATTACATTGTTTTTTCACAACTTCAACATTATCTATATTGATCTGTGCATTTAAGCTTGAGTCAACTTAATTACTTGATCCCAATATTTAAAGTTGCAGGATGTTAGCCCTAATTTTTTTCTTATTACCATCCTATCTAATAATATTTGTAGTGAAACAACTGTATTAATTTTAGTTAGTTTGTCTCCAATGTCTCAAAATAACCACATTCCTTTCTATCTGAATCTAGTTTCTAATTTCTTTGTCAAATGATTCAATTTCTACATTCATACTTCATTACTTGTAATTCATAATACATTAGATACTTGAAAAATATATGATGGCATCATATTTATCAAATGCTTTAATGCCTACATTCATAATTCATTGCTAATAATTCATAATATGTTAAATACATGAAAAGGATATGATGGCATCATAAAACATCTATATTATGTGATAATCATGTCAATATACACGGTATCAGAATAGAGACTAAACTTAACGTTGCTATTGAGGTAAGTTCCAAGTAGTAGGTTCTGGCCATTTAATTACCTGTCTAGTATTAAGATATTGTGAATTTTTTTAACTGAGGCTATAACCCAAGTCTTTATATATATATATATATATATATATATATATATATATATATATATATATATATATATATATATATATATGATAAACGGAATATGAACTATAGTGCTCATATTTCTACATGAGTCATGCACATGTGGACCAATAGCAATAGACTCCTACATCCCATGTGCATCCATGTGCTATCTATTCCTATTTGTCCACATGTGCATGACTTATGTAGGAATATGAGTAACATGACTCATATCCCGTTTATCCATATATGTACATGACTCATTAGGAATATGAGCAGCATGACTCATATTTCGTTTATATATATAATATATATACTAGTAATGTGCACGTGCGTTAAAAAATTATTAGCATATTTTAAAAATAAAATTATTATAAATATTGCTATTTCTAGGAATCGAACTCAAGCAACCAAAAAAAATATCTCACACCTTAACCATTTGAGTTATAATTGTGTAGTTGTAAATAAATAATATTAGTTAGTAAAATAATTAACCATTTTTAAAAAAATAGTTAGTGGAGTATTTACGTACGGCTTAGATGGCTTAATTTTGAGCTGTTTTCGAGACTCCTTATAAGAGTACTAGCAATGTGCACGTGCATTGCACGTGCGTAAAAAAAAAATTAAAAAATTAAATTTGAAATTATTATAAATACTATCGTTCTAGGAATCGAACTCAAGCAACCAAAAAAATTACCTCACACCTTAATCACTTGAGTTGAAATTGTTTATATGTAAATAAATAATATTAAGTAGTTAAATAATTATTATTTAAAAAATAATTAGTGGAGTATTTTCATACGACTTAGATGGCTCAATTTTAAGCTATTTTCAAGTCTCACTACTCTTATAATGAGGCTTCAAAATGGCTCAAAAGTGAGCCTTAAAAAAAATTAAATTTGTTAAAAATAATGATATGGGAAATCAAACTTGACCAACCAAAAAATATGCCTCCCACCTTAAGAATATTTTTAAGTACCGGTAAGTATAGTAACCGTAGTTATTTTTTCACGTAGTTGAAAAAAAGTTTAAAAACCTAAAATCCTCTTAACAACCTGAACATTTGTAAATCCTAAAATATTTTAAAATTTAAATTATATTTAAACTAACTAAATGATGTTATCTAACTAAACACATATCCAAAATTTTAAAATCATATTTATAATAAATCATAACTAAAATATATTCAAATTATATTTAAAATATTTTAACATAATTTAAATTTCTATATTTCAATAATATCGTAGATTCTTTTACCGCATATATATATATATATATATATATATATATATATATATATATATATATATATATATATATATATATATATATATATATATATATATATATCAATTCTCTAAGTGGATTATTTTCTATCCACGTTGATGACACCAATACCTTTTCTTACAAAGAAGTATAAAGAATACCATTACTATTACTATGTCATGGAATATTATTAGTCCTTACTTTACAGATCCCACTGATACTGTATATCCTTCTGATGCTTTTTAAAAAAAATTGGCATCAGAAGGATATACAGTATCAGTGGGATCTTTGAAAAAGGAACCTCCAACTGTCTTCCATCATGATTATTGCCTCTATCAAAGAAAATGAAAGCAAGTTGGACAAAAAAGTCCAAAGCGAGATCTTCGGTGATAATACTATCACCAAATTAAAAGATTCTCTTATCAGAAAGAACCCTAGAATTTCTAATGAAGAGTTAAAGAAGAAGTACCTTCAATTCATGAAAGCACATTTCGATGCCAATTTTGGCATGGATATCTCCAGCAATATATCTGAGGCCAACCTGGAAGATATGTCAGCAGACGAATTCTACCAAATGGTTACTGCTCCTACTAATGACGAATAATTCACTTTTACTTTAGTAGGACCCATCCTCCTTTAATCACGGATTTTGAGGATGACTTTGGCAGCTTTTGTTAGTGGGTTCTCCACTCATCTGTTGTAGTGATATGACTTCACCAGCATTATTGATGGCAGCATCTCTCCTTTTTCTCAGTGGAAGACACTTTCGCTTTTTTCTAAAAAGAAACTTATCCAGAAAAATCATGATGGAAGACAGTTGGAGGTTCCTCTTTCAAAGAAGATTGGATAGCTGGTTGCTTAATTCTGAAGCAAATTTATGTATAAATATGGGAGTCCCCTAAGTAGTCAAGTGTGCATTTTTTATTCCTGTATTTTTCTACTTCTTCTTTGTACTTATGTTACTTATTGATGATCACTTAGTGACGTTATAATAATACTTTCAAAATTTCACTTAAAAGACTTGCTAGCAAGCCTACCTCTGAAGATTACTATTGATCAACGGTATAAATTCAAGGATGAGTATTATGCTCATCTCAAGGAAATAAATAAACTCAAATGGTTTGATAAATGATTTCTTGAGAACTATATCAACCATGAACTCTCTAGCATTAACGTGCTAGAAGAGGAATATAAAAATTGGATAACCGACACAGGTAAACGTATTCGTGCTTTATACCCGCCTAATGAATCTTTAAATATTACGGTTAATTCCGAAAAAATGGATGCTATTTCCTTTATTTGAATTATCGATTATAAAGAAGAACAAATAAAAGAGCTTCAAAAAGTTGTGAAGCAAAACAATTATATTAATGCTTATATTCAGACCATTGGTTCTCAATTGGTAAGAATGGAAACTGCCCTAGATGAAGTTCTTCATAAAGTTAATTCCATTTTAAAATTATCAAATACTAATCCTAAGGCCTCTACTTTCAAGGAAATAAGGACTAATAATATACCAATAAAGCCGGCTAGTGATACTAGTGGTTTTAAGTTATCTTCTCCTGAGGTTACCAAGGAAGAAATAGATAATTAAAAAATTGCAACCTACCTCTTTAGGAGAAAATAAAGATAAAATTACTCTTGCAGTACTAGATGAAAATTATTTCATAGCTGATGATTCAGATATTGAATCTAACAATAAAAATTATTCTTAGACATCTGAAGATCGTTTAGATCATAATCAGATATATGCCATTCAAAAATCTTTTAATGATCATACAAACATTGAGCATCAAACTTCAAATATGGTTCTGCCTATGCAGCAACAACATAAGAAGCCTAATCTTCAAAAGTATTACTATAAAAGTCCTACCTCGATGAATGTTTTATATGAAGAAAATGATAATATGTCACTACCACATTCCGAAAACAGGGGTATTTTCGACTTTTTACAATATTTAATATTATGGTATTTACAATTAAGTAATTGCATGATAGTATATTAATTTAAATAATTATGTGTGATGTGTAATTAAATATAGTATTAGATGCAATGTTCATTTGTGTTTGTGCTGGTAGAATTGACCTAGAAATCCAGTAGACGAACACCTATCCGAATTATAGAATTCTGTATTTAATTATTTTATCTGGAATTTATTTATTGGAGATCGTAATTAATTATCATAATTTTTAGTTAATTATTGCGCATTGCCTTTGCTTCGATATTTGGAGCACTACCCTGACTTTTGTCTTCCAACAAATGTCACCATCAACCCTAATCCCTAGAAAACCTAGGTTTCCCCCAACCAAGCCCCCCTCTCTCTCTCCTCTCCTCTCTCCAACGTAGGAATTCTTCTTCCTTTCATTTTTCTTTTTTTTCTCTTCTTCTTCTTTTCCTTCTCCTTCCTCTTCTTTTTATTTTTGATTTTGAAATTTTAGGGGGGGGGGGGGAAATACTGTTCATTCCTATACCCCGGCCTGTCCGGCCATTCCAGTCCGGCCCGGCGGCCCTCTGGCCACTCCGGCGGATCCGCCAAGCCCATCCCCGCTGCTGTGAGCTCCGGCCAGAGCCGAGCGACCAACGTCTGCACCAACGACTACCCGCAGTTCACCCGAAGCGGCCCCGACTACAGCCGACTGCAACTCCGGCACTCCGGCAGCACCCCACTGCACATCCCCGTCGGCCCGCTGCTGTGCATCACCACCTCGACGCTGGAGCTCCTCCTCCCTCGCGTCGAACTGACCCCCATCGAGTAGAATCATCACCTCCACCACCATCTACTATCACCATCCCCCGCCGGCCAACTCCCCCTCCGTCCGGCCATCTTTCCGGCCAACCCCACAGTGAGTTTCCTTCTCCCCCTCTTTCCTTCTTCACACACACACACACACACACACACACATATATATATATATATATATATATATATATATATATATATATATATATATATATATATATACATACATATATATATGTAGCTAATGTAATGTATATGTATTTGTAGGTATTTAATTAATGTGAATAAATTGTATATAGTTAATCAATGTGTAGGTATGTGTATAGTATTATTTTATTTAATGTTTAATACATGTGTAAGTATAGTATATGTATACCTTAGTATAATGAAATGTATGTATTTAAAATATGAATATGTATATTATTTATTAATATTTAACTGTATAAGTACAATAGGTGTTTAAATAAATTGTATAATTACGTAGGTATAACTAATTGTATCAGTATGTATTTAATTAATGCATATGTATATGTATGTATATTGGGTATTTATAGGGTATAAATTTAATTGGTGAATTAATATTAGTATGTTTAAAATGTATATGTATATATTTAATATGGTTGATATGAATATAAATGCGTACTTGGTATATGCATTATTGGTATTGTATTAATTGATATATGTATATATGTTTCGTATATACTTCAACATATATAATTTGTATATATGTATAAAAATATATATTTTGTACATGCTTTTATTATATTCCTAATATACATTGTATAAACTAAATTGGTATTAGTATTAGTATATTTAATAATGAGGTTGACAATATATATATGTATATTCTAAAATGTACTTTTGCACATATATGATATATACGTATTTTGGTATATAAAATGTAATAGTATACGTACTATTTTGATATATATATATATATATATATATATATATATATCTCTTTATTGTTCAATTGGTATAGTATAATATGTATATGTGTATTTCCTTTAATATATATAGGTAGGTATTTTGGTATAAAAATATATAATGTTTAGTATATGTATATATTTTGTATATATATATATGTACTTAATATATTTTCAAATATGTATAATTAGTATAAATGTATATATATATATATATATATATATATATATATATATATATATATATATATATATATATATATATATATATATATATATATATATATATATATATATCTTGTACATACAATTAATGTATTGTATTTGTATTTAATGTGATGTACTAGTATTAGTATATATTTTAATAATAACATTGACAATATATATATATATATATATTTTTAAAAATGTATTGTTAGCAAATGTATGAGTATACATATATAATGTTCAACTAGTATAAATCAAATATGTATTTAAAAGGCATATATATATATATATATTGTAAATACATTTAAATTGGTGCATGTATAAATATTGTAAGTATTAATAAGTGTAATGTGTTTTACGTATCCCTACTAGGTGATCCTAGGTGACCGGTATCATACCTAGAGAAGTCCCGAACTCAGTATTTTTTGACTGTGTTAGTGTAGCATCTGATGCAAATGTGATTTTGCTTGTGATATGTTTATAGGACTGTCGGATTCTCCAGACGATACTCTGGAACAGGACATCAATAATTACCAGCTAAGGACCCAAGGCGAGTACATTCTCTGATTAGTTTCTAATTTATGATATCTCCTATGTTCACTGTATCTAGTGTAATTATCCATGCTCTTGACACGCTGGTTACACGGATTGGTATACACGGATCTCGTCATGAGATGTTATTCCTTATTCATGGTGTAGCTTGTACAAGACTTGTTTTCCTTGTTATCTTGTGCATGTACAGACACTGATTCCCGGGGAGATTTGCTACCTTCCTAGGAAATCCCGTGCCATAGCGTACCATGATTGGATCTACTATACCAGTCGGGGGTGGGGAGTATTTTAGTGTAGATATGTGATCATACCCAACTTTTCATGCATCATAGCTCACCCCACATCTCACGTCGGGTGTGGCCTGACCATCTCCATGCTTCATAGCTGTTACGTGTGATTAGCCTGACCTCTACATGCATCATAGCTAACCAACGGTTAGCCTGACCTTACATGAATTATAGCTAATCACATGTAATCAGCCTGATCAAGTTCCCAAGCCGATCACATGTTAAAGCTAGTACTCACACACTTAGTCATAGGTTCTTGCTCATGGACATATTGTTCTTCTCCTGCATTTACTTACAGTATTTCCAGTATTCTTTTATTCTCGTACCTATACATGCTTCTGGTATATTTCCATCTAGAACTGCTACATAGTTTATATTATTAATATAGAACTGCTATTTAGAGATGTACTTTGCTCCTTCCTGACTGAAAATTATTTTTCTAGACTGTGACCTTAGTAGACTGGTTTCTGACACACTTGGGGATTGAAAGTTAGTGATTGCAGGTATGATTATCTTGTCGTTAGACTTGTCTTGTATTTCTTGCTTGCCTTGATATCTCATCGTGCTTTAGTTTATGTGATTGAGTATTTCTAGCATTATTTTATGATATCCACGTCTCCTTATGGAGTTGGGTATTCATATGAGTTGATTAGATAGTTACATGACCTAGACAGCGTTCTACCACCGATGCTGCGGCGTAGGCTGGACGTACCCACGCACTCGTGCCCCTAAACCGGGTGCGGGTCGTGACACGTTTTAGTGGTGGCCCATGAAGGTCAGACTTCGCAATTAGAGCAATATCGTGGTAGTGCGACAACTTAGTTGTACTACTGCATGCCTGCGATAGGATCTAGGACATAGGATACTAGGACGAGAGCGAATACTCAATCACAAATTCTTGAGAGATTCCTGGGACGACCCCTTGAGAATCTTATTATAATTTCTAATTGTAATTCATTTTCCCTTGTTTTCGTCTGTTCTCGCTTGTTGATATTGAGCTTGATTTTTGTCGACCAGTTGTTAAATTTAAATTCTTGGTATCGTTGTTGAGTTGATTTCATATTGAGATGAATTTTACGGACTAGAATTTATGGTATCATCTGATGACATATATTGATGAGGACAGTGAGAAAGGTAAAACGTCTACTTTGGTTATGGAACCTAGAGTTTATCGCAGCCATATTAGCTGTCGTGACGAGAACGTAGGAACCTAACTTGGATGTACATACTTTAGTTATGAGATTTAGAGTTTCTCGCAGCCATACCGGTTGGCGTGACGAGGATTCTAGATGACATAATTATAGGATTGCATACCTTAGTTACGAAACCTGTCGTTTATCGCATCTATGCTTACTGGCGTGGCGAGGATTCTGTGTGTCATGATTCCTGACAGACGTGTATGATTATCAGGTTGTATCTTAAATTGGTTCTTAAAGTATCATCTTAAGACTTATCTATTTATGTTATTCCAGGACTTTGTTCCATCGCTTCTTTTCTTTACTAGCAGTAAAGATACCTTCCGTCCTTGATCCAGTTCCTTTTTGAGCTTATTTTCTTTGAGGATTCCTTGTTAGTATGATAATTAGTGACTTGCAATTTTGGTTGTGTCTTGTATTAGTTTGACTGAGTGTGACTTGTGAGTTATAAGTGTTTCTTAGTTGGACATGGGAGTATTAGGCATTAATCTAGAGATATCCATAGCATAGTACCTTGTAGCAATAGTTCTATGATAGGTGTTATCATAATTAGTATTGGTATTATAGAAAGAGGAGTAAGAGTATCAGTGCAGGTTCCAGAGCCAGCATACCCGTCCCGGATAGTCAATAAATTATGTGATTGGATGATCTATGTAAACAATTAAGTATCAAGGAATTGCGTTAAAGATTAATGGAGCATGATGTTCAATTTGATGATTGATACTGGGTGGATCAAGAGTAAAGAAATGTATATACATAAAGGGTTTTAATGAGATGCCATGAGTAGAGAAATATCAAATATATCACAGAATAGTTTAACAGGCTGTAAAAGGTTTAAGAGAGATGCTTATACATCAATCGAGATATGGAACCATATGCCTGCCCTTGAGATTGAAGTAAAACATGGGTATTATAGAAAGTGCAAGTGATCGTGATTTGTAATAAGTTGATGAGATAATCTAATGATGAAGCTAGTGTTACCATACCAATAGTGCTAGTGATCCTATATCAAATATTTGTTGAGCAAGGTGCTAATAACAGTAAGTCCTTCGTGTGATGATAATTAGATTGGTGTATTTGTGTGGACCTTGAGTATTAGAGACTGGGAGTATCTATCTGTATACTTGAGGATTTAAAGTTATAATTTGAAGAGTGGGAATGAATTTTAATTGTTAAGAATTTAGAGGAGTTAAGATTTTATGTTATTAAAATTTTGAGTATTCGAAGTCAATTCAATAAACATAATCAAAGCTATAAGGATTTTAAAAGTGATTAAATTTTTTCGATATTTGAGTATCTGATTTTGAGGAGGTATATGCAATTATTTTAAGTTGATCGAGAAGTTAAATCTTGACGATTATTTGAGGATTAATTTTAGGGTAGATAAGAGATGAAAATTAGTATATGAGTGGATGAGGTGCATGTGTAAGGATCTGTTGGCTTAAGCATGATTGAGATTTTACTGCAAACGGACTTGGGTGTCCCTCTAGGATTGTATTAGAGGGAACGGTAATTAGTATGGTGTGTTACACTTGACGTGCACTTGGGTGATAAGAACAACTAGTATGAACAATTGTAATAGAAAAGAGAACTAGCAGTGGGTGTACTTGTAGTAGAGTGTGGTACCTAAAGAGATAGAGGTATCAAACTTTACATGCATCATTGACCTATGATCATGTTAGATATTCTTGGTATCAGATTTAGGTATCAATAGGCAGGTGTATGCAATAATGATGTAATCATGGATGTCTTGTGGACTAATGATTAGTTGATATGGATACTAGTTTACAAGAATATGAATTAATTAGTAAATGTGCCAGAGTTAAGTGTATGTTAGAGATAGGAGATACTGCAAGAATATGTTAGTAGGTTCCTTCTTTCTTTCCTCATGTTTTTCGTCTTCTGATCGATTGATTCCCTAGTACTGTAGCTTGCATTCATAATTTTTGTTAGAATGTAGTTAGTAGTACACCCTGATACAGAGACTGCAATACCATGATAAAAGACACCATGACCATACATATTCCCCTTAGGTTGCATGTTGTATGATTGTAGGAAAGATTTTCTTGGACCATGATTATCGAGGTTTGACCGTGACGAAGATTCATGAAGGAGTTATGACTTGACAAGAGAGGCAAGATGATTAAATTCGAGGATAACCATTGATTTAAATAGAGGGTTAAGAAATTAACATGGCAGAATTTATGATTTATTAATTTCAGGAAGAATGTGACATGTTTAAATTGGTTATTAAATTTGGAAATTCTGGAAGATTTATCAATATCTTTATTTAATTGCAAGTTATGAATTTTAAAATATTATATTTGGATGTTGCGATTGGGGAACCCTTAAGTATCGCATTGTTAAGTATTTTGAGGAAAGAGGAAATCGAGGAATAAAATCATTGATGGATTAATGTTTGAATTCAACTTTTGGGATGAGATTAACATTTTCTATATGTGCATTGATTAAAATCAAATTAGAGGAGTGATATTAAATTTCGAGTATTGAACTATTAAAAAAAAAAAATTTTTTTTTCGGAGGAAATTTGAAAAAAAAAATGGACTTTGATTCTATTTCGAGGATTTTTCAGGTTATGCAATAATTTCAGAATTTTTGACAAATTGTGAAAATATATTGTGGATTGTTACCTAATTTCATGGATGATGAATTTAAAATTTGAGGGAAATAATAATATGTATGAATAAACGCTACTATGAGGATTTTAAATTTCGAGGACGAAATTCTTTTAAGGAGGGTAGACTTGTCACTACCACATTCCAAAAATAGGGGTATTTTCGACTTTTTACAATATTTAATATTATGGTATTTACAATTAAGTAATTAAATGATAGTATATTAATTTAAATAATTATGTGTGATGTGTAATTAAATATAGTATTAGATGCAGTGTTTATTTGTGTTTGTGCTGGTAGAATTGACCTAGAAACCCAGTAGACGAACACCTATCCGACTTATAGAATTCTGTATTTAATTATTTTATCTGGAATTTATTTATTGGAGATCGTAATTAATTATCATAATTTTTAGTTAATTATTGCGCATTGCCTTTGCTTCGATATTTGGAGCACTACCTTGACTTTTGTCTTCCAACAAATGTCACCATCAACCCTAATCCCTAGAAAACCTAGGTTTCCCCCAACCAAGCCCCCACCTCTCTCTCTCCTCTCCTCTCTCCAACGTAGGAATTCTTCTTCCTTTCATTTTTCTTTTTTTCTCTTCTTCTTCTTCTTTTTCCTTGTCCTTCCTCTTCTTTTTATTTTGATTTTGAAATTTTAGGGGGGGGGGGAAATATTGTTCATTCCTATACCCCGGCCTGTCCGGCCATTCCAGTCCGGCCCGGCGGCCCTCTGGCCACTCCGGCGGATCCGCCAAGCCCATCCCCACTGCTGTGAGCTCCGGCCAGAGCCGAGCGACCGACGTCTACACCAACGACTACCCGCTGTTCACCCGAAGCGGCCCCGACTACAGCCGACTGCAACTTCGGCACTCCGGCAGCACCCCACTGCACATCCCCGTCGGCCCGCTGCTGTGCATCACCACCTCGACGCTGGAGCTCCTCCTCCCTCGCGTCGAACTGACCCCCATCGAGCAGAATCATCACCTCCACCACCATCTACTATCACCAGCCCCCGCCGGCCAACTCCCCCTCCGTCCGGCCATCTTTCCGGCCAACCCCACAGTGAGTTTCCTTCTCCCCCTCTTTCCTTCTTCACACACACACACACACATATATATATATATATATATATATATATATACATACATATATATATGTAGCTAATGTAATGTATATGTATTTGTAGGTATTTAATTAATGTGAATAAATTGTATATAGTTAATCAATGTGTAGATATGTGTATAGTATTATTTTATTTAATGTTTAATACATGTGTAAGTATAGTATATGTATACCTTAGTATAATGAAATGTATGTATTTAAAATATGAATATGTATATTATTTATTAATATTTAACTGTATAAGTACAGTAGGTGTTTAAATAAATTGTATAATTACGTAGGTATAACTAATTGTATCGGTATGTATTTAATTAATGCATATGTATATGTATGTATATTGGGTATTTATAGGGTATAAATTTAATTGGTGAATTAATATTAGTATGTTTAAAATGTATATGTATATATTTAATATGGTTGATATGAATATAAATGCGTACTTGGTATATGCATTATTGGTATTGTATTAATTGATATATGTATATATGTTTCGTATATACTTCAACATATATAATTTGTATATATGTATAAAAATATATATTTTGTACATGCTTTTATTATATTCCTAATATACATTGTATAAACTAAATTGGTATTAGTATTAGTATATTTAATAATGAGGTTGACAATATATATATGTATATTCTAAAATGTACTTTTGCACATATATGATATATACGTATTTTGGTATATAAAATGTAATAGTATACGTACTATTTTGATATATATATATATATCTCTTTATTGTTCAATTGGTATAGTATAATATGTATATGTGTATTTCCTTTAATATATATAGGTAGGTATTTTGGTATAAAAATATATAATGTTTAGTATATGTATATATTTTGTATATATATATGTACTTAATATATTTTCAAATATGTATAATTAGTATAAATGTATATATATATATATATATATATATATATATATATATATATATATATATATATATATATATATATATATATATATATATATATCTTGTACATACAATTAATGTATTGTATTTGTATTTAATGTGATGTACTAGTATTAGTATATATTTTAATAATAACATTGACAATATATATATATATATATATATATATATATATATATATATATATATATATATATATATATATATATATATATATATATATATTTAAAAATGTATTGTTAGCAAATGTATGAGTATACATATATAATGTTCAACTAGTATAAATCAAATATGTATTTAAAAGGCATATATATATATATTGTAAATACATTTAAATTGGTGCATGTATAAATATTGTAAGTATTAATAAGTGTAATGTGTTTTACGTATCCCTACTAGGTGATCCTAGGTGACCGGTATCATACCTAGAGAAGTCCCGAACTCAGTATTTTTAGACTGTGTTAGTGTAGCATCTGATGCAAATGTGGTTTTGCTTGTGATATGTTTATAGGACTGTCGGATTCTCCAGACGATACTCTGGAACAGGACATCAATAATTACCAGCTAAGGACCTAAGGCGAGTACATTCTCTGATTAGTTTCTAATTTATGATATCTCCTATGTTCACTGTATCTAGTGTAATTATCCATGCTCTTGACACGCTGGTTACACGGATTGGTATACACGGATCTCGTCATGAGATGTTATTCCTTATTCATGGTGTAGCTTGTACAAGACTTGTTTTCCTTGTTATCTTGTGCATGTACAGACACTGATTCCCGGGGAGATTTGCTACCTTCCTAGGGAATCCCGTGCCATAGCGTACCATGATTGGATCTACTATACCAGTCGGGGGTGGGGAGTATTTTAGTGTAGATATGTGATCATACCCAACTTTTCATGCATCATAGCTCACCCCATATCTCACGTCGGGTGCGGCCTGACCATCTCCATGCTTCATAGCTGTTACGTGTGATTAGCCTGATCTCTACATGCATCATAGCTAACCAACGGTTAGCCTGACCTTACATGAATCATAGCTAATCACATGTAACCAGCCTGATCAAGTTCCCAAGCCGATCACATGTTAAAGCTAGTACTCACACACTTAGTCATAGGTTCTTGCTCATGGACATATTGTTCTTCTCCTGCATTTACTTACAGTATTTCCAGTATTCTTTTATTCTCGTACCTATACATGCTTCTGGTATATTTCTATCTAGAACTGCTACATAGTTTATATTATTAATATAGAACTGCTATTTAGAGATGTACTTTGCTCCTTCCTGACTGGAAATTATTTTTCCAGACTGTGACCTTAGTAGACTGGTTTCTGACACACTTGGGGATTGGAAGTTAATGATTGCAGGTATGATTATCTTGTCGTTAGACTTGTCTTGTATTTCTTGCTTGCCTTGACATCTCATCGTGCTTTAGTTTATGTGATTGAGTATTTCTAGCATTATTTTATGATATCCACGTCTCCTTATGGAGTTGGGTATTCACATGAGTTGATTAGATAGTTACATGACCTAGACAACGTTCTATCGCCGATGTTGCGGCGTAGGCTGGACGTACCCACGCACTCGTGCCCCTAAATCGGGTCCGGGTCATGACATAATATCATTCAAAATAACTACAGTGGTGGCAATATCTTTGAATGGAACATATATGGTTGTTCTGACAAACAAATATGTGATTAAATGCACCAGATGTTAATGTTTGCTATAATTTGTCGTTCAAACAATAACACTGATCGAGCTATTGCTAGCTTTTTTACATATGGTTTTACCGGCACTTTGAAGGGCTGGTGGGATCATTGTCTATCCCCTGAACAAAAGGCAGACATTGCTAATGCTATCAAAATTAAGAATAATAATGAAATACTAGATAGTGTCATGACTTTGATAAGCACTATCTGTGATCATTTCATTAGTTTAGTCTCTGATAACGGTGAACGAATCAGAACTCTACTATAAAATCTTTGCTGTCCTACTCTAACTCATTTGATATGGTATAAAGATACCTTTCTAAATAGAGTAATAAAATTAAGTGATGTGAACTCTGTACACTGGAAATCCAAATTTATTGATGGTCTTCCTAATCTGTTTCCAGAAAATGTTAGACAATAAATGAGAAATAATAATAATGGAATTATACCATACAGTGATTTCACTTATGGAAACCTTGTTAATGCATGCATTCAAGAGGGGTTATCCCTTTATAATGATTTTAAATTAAAAAATTAATTAAAATCTCAAAGATTATCTGAGAGAAAATAATTGGGAGAATTAAGTAGCCAATTTGCTATGAAGTCTATTAAACCTCCTGATACTAGTAAATATTTCTCTAAAATTTTTTTTACAGAAAGAAGAGTTATTCTTCTAAAAGAAAATATCATAAAGATTTTTCTAAAGAGAGAAAAAGATTTCCTACTAGGAAAAAATAATTCTCAAAAAATAAAAGTTCCAATAAAAGTGTTAAGTGTTTCAAATGTGGCAAACTAGGCCATTATTCAAATAAATGTTACACTAAACAAAAGATCGATATGATCGAAGATGACTGGTTGAAAAAGACTCTATTAAAGATCATGATCAATTCTGATTATAAATCTGATTCATCTAGTGATGAATCCATGATCTATGCTACTGATCAATTCTGATTATGAATCTGATTCATCTCGTGATGAATCCCTGATCATGGCTCAGATTGGTATCAGAGTCATGATGACTTAAGGCTGTGGTTATTCTACTCTCTATTTCTGGGATGTTGTTAGTAAAATTTTGTCTTATGTCTTAATTATTACTATTATTATTAACTATGTAGAGGTTGAAGAAATTTTTTATTTCTGTAATTCATTTAAGTTTTAGAGTGCTAACTTCTTAGAATAATCTTCGTCTAGTGGAACGACACCCAAGTCGCGTAGGCTGTGTTGGCTGGGTAAGCCTTGTTATGCCGTAAGTCATTGGCAATCGTGCTATGACTAATTATCTTTGAAGCACTTTAAAACCTTCTGATGTTTTATAAATTAAAAATTTATTTAACAATGACATAGTAATAGTAATGATATTCTTTATATATCTTTCTGTTTACTAACCATTGCAGGAATAGCAGAGTAGACCCTCTCTCTATCTTTGGATATGAGCAATCCATTAGCCATTGGGGTTAATAGAAAATTCCTTAATAAGGGTAAATCTATCAAAAATGCTTAGATTGGCGAATTTTCTTCAGATTTGGAGGAATTAAATAAATGGACGATTCCTGGCGTTAAGCCAAAGAAAATCTATAAAATAGGCTAGTTAGACTTTAAGTCTTCCATAGCCATAAAAACTATGGAAAGAACTGTTTAGGTAAATGATACCGAACATTCTATTAAGTTTCTCTCAGATGAGGACCTTGAACCATACATAGAAAATAATGCTATTTATAATTTTATCCATATTGGATTAATTCAAGTTGCATTAAAACCTCTTACTCTTCAAGGGTTAAATGCTTCTTTTATATCCTCTTTAAGAGATGCCAGATATTTTGCTGGAGATATCCATGCCAAAATTGGCATCGAATTATGTTTTCATGAATTGAAGGCACTTCTTCTTTAACTCTTCATCAGAAATCCTAGGGTTCTTTCTGATAAGAGAATCTTTTAATTTGATGATAGTATTATCATCAAAGATCTCGCTTTGGACTTGTTTGTCCAACTTGCTTTTATTTTCTTTGATGGAGGCAATAATTTTTACCAATTTATCTTTCTCATCAATTCGTTGCCACCATTTCACAAGAAATTTTCGTGACAAAATGGAAATATTGTTGGAATCAAACTCACACTTGATTGTCCAGCGAAAAAATATATGGGATCTGAAATTGTATAAAGAAATACAACGTACTCTCCCCCCAAAAAGATGTTCTTTTTGGCAACGTGGATAGGAAATAATCCACTTAGAGAATTGTTCTTGGATGGGATTATGAAGAATTTCCAATGTAGCTCCAAGTTTTAACCACCAGTCATAGAACCAGGATGGGATCTCATTCTGAAGAATTTCAGGACAAATCCGATTGAACCATGAATGGGTTCGTTGAGAATTCTTATAGTAAATGAAGTTACATAATGCTTGTATATAATTCCAATAATTATAACTACAAACAATAACTTTATCCTTAGAAAGTTGTTATTCTCTGTTAGGATGTAGTCCCCAAGATTGTGGTGTGAGAATGTTTTCGATGATAACTTTGCTGTAAGGTACTTCCAAAGAATGTGGTTTAGTAGAATGTTTCACTGTTATGGATCTTGTGGTGATCAAAATTTCTTCATAAAGGTTGACATGTTTACCCGTAACCGGAATAAAATTGCCTTCAAGATATCGTTTATGAAGTTTTCATGGATCTTTCGTAAGAGAAATATCACTCCTATCGAGTTTGATAATCTCATGAGAATTTACTTTCTCGGAGAAGATGGACTCAACTTCCATTATTTTTTTGTAAGAAAAGGTATTGGTGTCATTAGTGGCAGGCTGTTTGCCTTTGGCATTAGAGCTGGATCCAGCTTCAGTAGGCCGATTGTCGATTATTTTTTGATGAGTAAAAGAGTCATAAGGACGTAATGCCACCTTAGACCTGCCTCGCCCTCTAGCTTGGCTGGACATCTTTCTATAAAAAATTATGATTAAGAAAGTCAGGAAGAGAATTATCTTTTTCATGAATAAATTTTGATATCAAAATCAAATATAGCTAATTCAGCTTGCCATCTAGTAAAAATTTATTTAGAAGCAAGATTCTTAACATCCTTTTGCAATATAGATTTAGCAGAACTGCAATCTATTCGAAATAAGAATTTTTTGTTTAACAGATCGTCTTGGAATTTATGAATACATTTAATAATAGAAAGAGTTCTGTTTTATCGTAGAATAATTAATTTGAGTATTATCCCATTTACCAGAATGATATCTAACAAGAATTGCATGATTATTGTTTGTGGGATCAATTTGTGTAAGGATACCCCCATAACCAATATTACTGGCATCATTCTCAACAACTTAAACTAGTTAGGATTGGCGAGATGTAAGTAAGGTAGGCGTTTAACCTTTTGCTTAATGAGATGAATATCTTTAGTGTTATTAATACTCCAAGGAGTAGAATTTTTCTTTAATCTTTGATATAGGATTTTTGTGTCAATAGCAATAATTTTGTAGAAATCTGCTACATAATTAAGGGCACCAAAAAATCTCTGTAGTTGCTTAGTATCAGTAATTTTATCAGAAAATTTTGAAGCAAATTCGATACTTCTATCAATTGGAATAATAGTATTATTAACAATGTTATGTCCTAAAAATCTTATTTCGATCTGAAATAATTTTATTTTAGGAGTAGAAATAACAAGACCATTTTTTATAGCTAAATGTCAAAAAATATTTAAATGCTTTAAATGCTCGTCTATAGTATTAGAAAATATTAATATGTCATCAATGTATGGGAGTATAAAGGAAGAATATTGAATGAGTATCTCATTCATGATATTCTGAAATTCAGAAGGTGCATTTTTCATTCCTGCAATTTTCTACTTCTTCTTTGTACTTCTGTTACTTATTGACGATCACTTAGTAACGTTATAATATAAAACTTTCAAAATTCCGCTTAAAAGACTTGCTAGCAAGCCTACCTCTGAAGATTGGTGGATTTTTCAAGCCGAATGACATGACATTCCATTCATAGTGTCCGAATGAGACTGTGAATGCTGTTTTGTATTTATCTTTTTCTTCAATTTGAATATGCCAGTATCCTGACTTCAAATCAAATTTAGAGAAGATTTTTGCTTTAACAATTCTGTTAAGCAGATCTCTTTTATTGGGAATTGAAAATCTTATCCACTTCAAAATTTATTTGGAGGTTTGTAGTTAATAACTAACCTTGGAATACCTGTTTCTTTTTCAGCATTATTATTAACATAGAATGCTGTGCAACTCCATGGGGAGTAAGATTTTCTAATAAGTTTTTTATCCAGAAGATCATTAATCTCTTTTTTACATAATTTAAGATAAATGTTATTCATTTGACAAGGTCTAGCCTTAGTCGGAATATTTCTTTCATTGAAAGATTCTTCATAAGAAAGAGAAATAATATGTTGCTTTCTATCCCAAAATGCATTTAGGATATTGCTACTAGTTTGACGTAAAAACTCGTCTTCAACTTGTTTTATTTTATTTTTTATTTTGAATTTCTCAAGCTGGTAAGAAATAGATAACTGAAAATTTTCTTCTTTTATGAAGTTTATCTGATTAGTTTTCAGATCAACTTCTTTTATTTCATTCAAAATTTTTACCACATGATTTGTGATAAATTCAAATGTAATATTTTTCCCCTTATAGCAAGTAGAAATTCCTTGCTTGTTTATTTCTTTTATAGGCATGAGTTTTTCTAGAAAATGAGTTCCTAGAATAATGTGTTATGATATCTCTTTTACATCTATGAAGTGTAAGGAAATACAAACTTCATCTTGACAAATATGAACATATGTTACATTAAAAGGTGTTGTAAGAGTTTTGTTATTAACGGCACTCAAAGTCTGAGTAGTGTGCTCATAATATTTTAAAGGAATAATTCCTTCTTTGACACAGTTCAAATCAGCCCCATTGTCAACTAAAGCTATAAGATTGTAAATTAATGATTCATTATTTACAATCAAGCCGATCTTTATATACCATTTATGGGTAATAAATAGATCTATTTTTGATAAAAATAAATTATCAATGGATTTTTCTTTGTTTCTCATAGAAACAGATTGGATTTGTGGATCGAGAGATTCATTCTAGTTATCACTGTTATTTATTCGAGAATATTCGTTCATTTCTTTGTTGGGAATAATTTTATTGTAGGATTTAACATCCTGTTCAATGAGAGCAAGCCTTTGCTGAGTTATTTCATCTTTAGAGTTTAACTCTTTGATTTCTTCCTTCAAAGTTTTTAATTCGCTTTGAAGATCATTAATACAGACAGTGTTAGGATCTTTTCTTTTTCTTCGGGCTAAGACTTCTATCATAGTATAAGGAGTGAAGCTAGGAGAAGTTTCCTTATTATCTTCTTGCAAAATTTTAATAATTTTTTGCTTTCACATTTTGGCTAAGTTCATTAGTCAATAGTGACTCCAGAATTTCTTTTTTATCTTGACTGGTCAAAAACATTAATTGAAAGACCATTTATTTCGATAATAGACTTAAAATAGTCAGTTTTACTGTTAATGGTATATGCTTTGCAGTCGCAGTCAGTACCACTCTCAGTAGCATAGATCAGGGATTCATAATCAGAATTGATCATGATTTTTAATAGAGTCTTTTTTCAATCCTTCATCTTCGATCATATCGATCTTTTTTTAGTGTAACATTTATTTGAATAATGGCCTAGTTTGCCACATTTGAAACACTTAACACTTTTATTGGAACTTTATTTTTTGAGAATTATTTTTTCCTAGTAGGAAATCTTTTTCTCTTTCAGAAAAATCTTTATGATACTTTCTTTTAGAAGAATAACTCTTCTTTCTGTAAGATTTTTCTTTAGAGAAATGTTTACTAGTATCAGGAGGTTTAATAGACTCCATAGTAAATTGGCTAAAGTATTCTCCCAATTGTTTTCTCTCAGATAATCTCTGAGATTTTAATTAATTTTTTAATTTTAAATTATTACAAAGGGATAACCTCTCTTGAATGCATGCATGAACAAGGTTTCCATAAGTAAAATCACTGTATGGTATAATGTCATTATTATTGTTTCTTATTTATTGTCTAACCTTTTCTGTAAACAAATTAGGAAGACCATCAATAAATTTGGATTTCCAGTGTGCAGAGTTTGCATCACTTAACTGCATTACTCTATTTAGAAATGTATCTGTATACCATCTAAAATGAGTTAGAGTAGGACAACGAAGATTTTATAGTAGAGTTCTGATTCGTTCACCGTTATCAGAGACTAAACCAGTGAAATGATCACAGATAATACTTATCAAAGTCATGACACTATCTTGTATTTTATTATTATTCTCAATTTTGACAACATTAGAAATGTCTGCCTTTTGTTCAGGGGATAGACAATGATCTCACTAGCCCTTCAAAGTGTCGGTAAAACCACATGTAATAAAGCTAGCAATAGCTCGATTAGTATTATTGTTTGAACGAAAAACTGTAGCAAACATTAACATCCGGTGCATTTGATCACATATTTGTTTGTCAGAGCAACCATCTATGTTCCATTCATAGACATTGCCACCACTATAGTTATTTTGAATGATATTATCATTTTTTTCATATAATACATCCATCACGGTAGGACGTTTATAGTAATACTTTTGAAGATTAGGCTTCTTATGTTGCTGCTGCATAGGCAGAACCATATTTGAAGTTTGATGATCAATGTTTGTATGATCATTAAAAGATTTTTGAATGACATGTATCTGAATATGATCTAAACGATCTTCAGATGTCTGAGAATAATTCTCGTTCTTAGATTCAATATATGAATCATCAGCTATGGAAGAATTTTCATCTAGTACTGCAAGGGTATTTTTATCTTTATTTCCTCCTAAAGAGGTAGCTTACAATTTTTTAATTAAGTTATCTATTTCTTCCTTGGTAACCTCAGGAGAAGATAACTTAAACCACTAGTATCACTAGCTGGCTTTATTGGTATATTATTAGTCCTTACTTCCTTGAAAGTATAGGCCTTAGGAATAGTATTTAGTAATTTTAAAAATGAATTAACTTTATGAAGAACTTCATCTAGGGCAGTTTCCATTCTTACCAATTGAGAATCAATGGTCTGAATATAAGCATTAATATAATTGTTTTGCTTCACAACTTTTTGAAGCTCTTTTATTTGTTCTTCTTTATGATCAATAATTCGAATAAAGAAAATATCATCCATTTTTTCAGAATTAACTGTAATCTTTAAAGATTCTTTAGGCGAGTATAAAGCATGAATACGTTTACCCGTGTCGATTATCCAATTTTTATATCCCTCTTCTAGCACGTTAATGCTAGAGAGTTCATGGTTGATATAGTTCTCAATAAACCATTTATCAAACCATTTGAGTTTATTTATTTCCTTGAGATGAGCATAATACTCATCCTTGATTTATACCGTTGATCAATAGTATAATTCTTTTCTAACCAGGTTTTGAATTCAATTTATTCTTCATAAGCCTGGGCAATAATTTTGCGGACACCCTTATTTTGAGTAAAATTAAAATAATTAGGGTCATTTGAACGATCATCTTTATTACTTGTTAAAGTAATAACATTTAGGGAATGAGTACAAAAACTGACATCAGAAGGATATACAGTATCGGTGGGATCTATCCACTATGTATTATATTCTGGTTTTGCAATATTTTTTTTTATTTTTATGCATTTAAACTCTTCTTCCTTTTCAGAATTCTGAGAAGAGTGTTCTCCTTTTTTATTTATAGAAGAAGATCTAAACTAGAAGTCAAAATTCTAGCTTTGATTTGGGGAGTAAATCTTACTTCCACATCTCCATCGAGAGTGTGAATAATTTGATCTAATTCAGTATCCATAATGGGTCTAGGCGAAATCGCCTAAATAAGAACCCATTTGTCAGGGAATTGAAATTTATCTCATTTGACTATTTTATTAGCAGCAACATTTGATATCAACAGATTTGTTTATATCAAAGTGGTCTTACCAGGTTTGGTAAGATGTCTAGCTTTAGGAGCTAAAGTAGAGAATACTTTAAAGTGAATACGATAAAGAACTGCAATAGTTTCAGAACCTTGCTTAAAGTTATAACCATATATCTTAAGATTAAACATTACTGCATCCAGTAAGTTAGTATCTGTAAGAGATAGGCTTAGATTAGGATAAATATTAAAGTATACTGGTCCATGGCAAAGACTAGTCTGCATAACTCCCATAAGAGAATGTTGCCAATCTAAATATTTGGCATCTCTTAAAGAGGATATAAAAGAAGCATTTAACCCTTGAAGAGTAAGAGGTTTTAATGTAACCTGAATTAATCCAATATGGATAAAATTATAAGCATTATTTCCTATGTATGGTTCAAGGTCCTCATCTGAGAGAAACTTAATAAAATATTCGGTATCATTTACCTGAACAGTTCTTTTCATAGTTTTTATGGCTATGGCAGACTTAAAGTTTAACTATCCTATTTTATAGATTTCCTTTGGCTTGACGCTAAAAATTGTCCATTTATTTAATTCCTCCAAATCTGAAGGGAATTCACTCATCTGAGCATTTCTGATAGATTTACCCTTATTAAGGGATTTTTTATTAGCCCCAATGGCTAATGGATTACTCATATCCAAAGATAGAGGGAGGGTCTACTCTGCTATTCCTGCAATGGTTAGTAAACAAAAAGATATATAAAGAATACCATTACTATTACTATGTCATGGTTAAATAAATTTCTAATTTGTATAACATAACAAAGTTTTAAAGTGTTTCAAAGATAATTAGTCATAGTACGACAGTCAACGACTTACGGCATAACAAGGCTTACCCAGCCGACACAGCCTACGCGACTTGGGTTTCGTTCCATTAGACGAAGATTATTCTCAGAAGTTAGCACTCTAAAACTAAAATAAATTACAAAAATAAAAAATTTCTTCAACCTTTACATAGTTAATAATAATATTATTAATTAATACATACGACAAAATTTTACAACACCCAAAAATTCTGGCACGCTTTTCGGTGCAAAGTGGCCCACACGTGGACCCGCTTTGACCCAAAATTACCGTTTTGCCCCTGTGTCCAAAATGGACGAAAGGGTAGTATTTTTTAGCTATCTCGCTTATTCTGGGAACGTTGGTAATATTTATTTCAGCATCCAGAGATGTTTATTCAGAGGCCATAGTTTCTGATCCTCTGTACTTGACATCTGGACGCTTATACTATGCAGCTTTCTTGCCAAACAAGTATACCTTGCCATTGTACTATGATTTATATTCTATATGGTGCATGCATTTTATTTCTGTCATTTAGTTCATATATTTTAACTGCTATATAAACTGCGCGTCCAAGAATAACTTGGGTGCAACGACGGTGGCGTCGTATTTTATCTTTATTATATATTATGCATGTCGACCTAGTTATTATGAGACCACCACATGATCATGAGGCATTCTTATATTTATTAGCTGTGACACAGTTGTTACATGAGTTGTGAGTCTCATATAGATCACAGACTTACGTATTGACTGATCATCAGTACGTGTGGGACGTGCGATAAGGAATAGCTGCTGATAGAATTTGCATGCTAGAAGACTTGGCAGTTATTAGAGGTATCATCGTGTCATGGATATGACATGCTTAGAGCATGGGGTGGGGAGGACAACAAGTAAGGCGTTTGGGCTCCTTTGCACTTTCTTTGTGTAACCCTTACGCTCCGCCGGAGATGCACGGTCATGATGACCCCTATATATTACTTGGCGGCCTCTGAGGTTCAAAAGGCGCCATGCTTTGTAGGCCCTTGATTCTTCGAGAGAATCATGCCAATCCCATTTTAGCCAGATAGCCCACGTGTTGGAAAGTTGTTCATAAAGTGCATTCACATAGGCGATTAGACGACCCTTTTTGGATATTTATTTTTAGTACTTTATTGGCATGCTTCTATGTATCTTGTTACGTCCCTCTGAGGACCTGGTCCTTTTCCAGGTGTAGACGATCATGATTATTCGTAGGAGCGCGGATCAGGACTTGCTACTTATCTTTCGAGCATGTCTTCTCTTCGAGCCTCATTGTTCATTAGATGTACTTATTTTGTTTCTTTTATATTCTAGTTTGGTAGTGGATTTGTCTCCACCCAACCACTTATTCTTATCAAGCATCTTATACTTGATTCAGTATATAGTTGATTGGTTATTTATTTCTTTATAATTTTTGTGGATGAGATTTAGTTATATCCTGTGACTTGTGATAACTATATACCACTTGTGAATTATAGTTTATAATACAGCGTACGTATGTGTTATGGTTTCCATATATTGGAGTGCCATATACATACGGCTGATATGCTTACGTATTCCTAGTCCTACGTATTATGGGACTGGGGCATGACATATTTTTAGTGGTGACCCATGCAGGTCGAGAGTATATTGTCTCGGTTACGTTACTGTACCGAACAAGCCTGCAAATATAATTAGAGTATAGAATCTCATCCATATTTGACTATGACTCACCTTTCTTCCAATCTGTTCTATTTAAATAATTGTATTCTGCTTGATTCATGTACTTTCCTAATAGTTCCTTGAGTATAGCCTTTTGCTAGAATATATGAATCCTTGTTGTTAGGATGATAATTAGGGTAATATTCCTACTAAGAATACAACTATAATATTATACATCAACAACTTTAGAATACCTAATGAACCCTAGCATCCCTTACCTGTAGAATAATTGACCACTATTCCTTGATATATTTATGAAGGACTTGAGAGTAGTGTAGATACTACTAGGGTTAGTTAGAAATTTGACCATATTGTTTGACCCTAGTATTGAGGAACCAATAGAAATCCAAGGTTGTATATTAGGACTAAACCTAACTTTCATAGTGAGATAGTATTAGAGAACTATAAATTTAGATTCTTGTCTTGATATTAGCATAGCAGTACCTTAGAAAGCCAAGAGGAATGAATATAATATTTCTCTTGATCATATCTCGAACATAGAGATTAACATACCACATTCCCTTAAGAAACTATGATATTATGTAGAGTCTCTCTATTTAATTTTGTATCTTGTTTCTCCTAAACCTTAACGCTCGCTATTTATGTGACGACTAAATTTTTTTCTTCATATTTTAACTCGTGCCACCTGACCCTCCTAATTGTAGGCCAAGTGATTTCCTTTTATATTATGATATATAGTTTGCTAGGATTATAGTTGTAATCTTGAATTTTAAAATAATGTGCTTAGTAGTTAGAACTTGATAAGTTTGAGTTGTTCATTTAGATTATGATTTGATGATTATCCTTTAGTTTCAAATTAAGTAATTTGTACCCATATCTCAATACAGGTTATATCCTATTTTACTTAAGGGCTAGTAACTTTTTCATTCTTAAAGTTAACACTTTGTTCTATAAGCACCATGATTAAGACTTAAGATGACCATTACCTATATAATGCAATAGGATACCCTAATAAGTACAAAGATCTTTTTCTCGTATACCCCAATAAAAGTTTCTACTTTATTTACAAGGACAAGGTTATTTTGTAGAATTTCCTTAAGGCCGTTACAATATTAGTTAATTCTTGTAAGTTGGGTAGTATGCCTCACAACCTAGTATCACATAGTATTTTTTTTCATTAATGAAGTATAATTGAATGACACCAACTATAGACTTGTATAAGAAGATAGTATTTATCCAGACTGTAGAACTTAGAGGCCCATACCCCATTTGGTCGACTAGAGACTTAGACAAGGAGTTATTATAGCAACTGTAGAGGCACAACACCGGACAAGTCTTATCTTCTTTGTGAACTTGAATTATTTTATACTTTCTTTCACCATAATCCAGCGTACTTATATTTTCTGAACTACCTCGACCTATGCTGCTATTATAGCCTAGTTTTGCAAGCTTACTCTTTTATCGAGCTTGTTCATGACATATGTATTATTGGGGGCCACACTAATACATTGTCTAAATTAGAATCAGTGTATTATGGTCTAGCTAACCTTAGTACACCTGGTTCGCTTTTTACATGACTACTTTACGTGGATTGAGATATAATTGACTTAGCATGTTAGACGAATATACTTGCCCTCTAGATGGGTCAGCGCATATCATGTCAGGTACATAACTATTCTGATATGAACATGCGAATAAAAATTTACTAAAATAAGATTTCAATCCACGACTGCCTTGACAACTCCCTTTTGAATTCTTTAAACGCCTTGAACTCCGTACTTGTATTCGATCACCTCCTCCTTGAATTCTTTTTTATTGTTTTTTGTCTTTCCCTATTTCGGAAAGATGAATGCTCGTGCTTGGTATAAGTTTGATACACGAAGAGTACTAGACATACCCCACAGGCCAATCATATTACTTGATGACTATTTTCATAATTAAGGGAATATCACATGTGATATATTTGGTGTTAAAACTTTTGAGCATTGAATAACACGATTAAATAATTTGAGTAAGTCTTTCTTAAAGGTATAGTCTTATGTGATAGATCGTTAAATTCTAAGTTGGGTAGAAGTT
Organism: Iris macrosiphon; assembly: GCA_036927795.1. Taxonomy (NCBI): domain Eukaryota; kingdom Viridiplantae; phylum Streptophyta; class Magnoliopsida; order Asparagales; family Iridaceae; genus Iris; species Iris macrosiphon. The sequence continues at coordinate 166,600,352 of JAYESA010000013.1, read as the reverse complement.
GTATTGTCAACTTGAGGTGATTTTTTTTTAGATTGTGATCAATGATCAAGTAAGATTAGATTGAGAGATTTAAGTCATTTTAAATTTTAAGAATTTTTAGAAGAATGATTAAGATGATGAGGATTTAAGGAATTTTAAAATCTTGATATTGTGGACCAAATATTTATATCTCGAGCACATGATTTAAATTTTGAATATTGAAGGTTGAATCATCGATTTAAATTTTGAGGATAAATATAGAATCTTAGACTTGAACAATTGGTGAATTAGATTTAAAATTTAATAATTTGATAATTTGAATTAAAACTTAAATTTTGATTGTTGGATCACCTATTTAAAAATATTGAGGATGTAAATTGAATTTAAAATTTGAAGAGTACAAAAATTCATAAGTTGAAAATAGGAATCATATTTGATTAGAATTATTTTCTAGAGGAGATTATGATTGTTGGAAATTGTGAATTAAATTTTGATGTGAAGATGTCATATAGATTTAACTTAAAATTGGATGTTGATTATTTAAAAATCGAAAAAAGATTATGATTGGTTAAATTTTGATTTGAACAGTGATCATTTTAGTTTTGAAGTGATCGTGATAGATTTGAATATATTTTGTTATTTAAATATTTGAAGGAAGATTGCGATTGACTTGCCCTATATATGAATGTGAAAGATTTAACAAATTATTCCTTATTTTTAATTTTGAGGACAAAATTCTTTTAAGTTGGGTAGATTGTAACCCCCCACCCAAAGATAGGTATTTTGTGTGTATTAGTATTTCTTGTATTTTTTTAGATTTTTTAATCAATTAAAATCTAATACTTTCATTAGGATACTTCACCGTGGTTTGGACATTAATAATATAGGATGGCCCCAAAATCTGTATCTCCCTTCATAGGAAGTAGCCTACACAAGAGACACTACCTGTAGGATCTTTTCGTGGCACATAAATTCGATCCCTTGGTGTTAGTATGACATAAGTGTAACAACCGTAGATTAATTATTAAATATTTAGATGTTATATATATATAATTTATTTGTGGTTATTTTTCAACCCTAACTTCCTACAATTAGCAGCCCATAATTTCCTATGCCAAATGAGGTAAATTCTCTTTTTGTAAGATTTCATATTATTTACTATTAACATATTTTGTTGGATAACCATTAAATTAATTACTTAGTTAATTAGATAATATAATTATTTGATTTATTATAATTAGATAAATATCTAATTATTAATTATAAAATATTTCATAAAATATTTTGAGTGTAGTATTTATTAGAACTTTACAAAGTAATTTTCTAGAATTTATTTTGTGTGTGCAAATATTATTTTTGGGATTTTTAACATCATGTTATTAATAATATATATAGTTGTGAGTCTCATATAGATCACGGACTTACGTATTGACTGATCATCAGTACGTGTGGGACGTGCGATAGGGAATAGCTGCTGATAGAATTTGTATGCTAGAATACTTGGTAGTTATTAGAGGTATCATCATGTCATAGATATGATATGCTTAGAGCATGGGTTGGGGAGGACAACAAGTAAGGCATTTGGGCTCCTTTGCACTTTTCTTGTGTAACCCGTATGCTCCGTCGGAGGTGCGCGGTCATGATGACCCCTATATATTACCTGGCGGCCTCTGAGGTTCAAAAGACGTCATGCTTTGTAGGCCCCTGATTCTCCGAGAGAATCATGCCAATCCCATTTTAGCCAGATAGCCCATGTGTTGGAAAGTTGTTCTCAAAGTGCATTCACATAGGCGGTTAGACGACCCTTTTTGGATGTTTATTTTCAGTACTTTATTGTCATGCTTCTATGTATCTTGTTACGTCCCTCTGAGGACCTGGTCCCTTTCCAGGTGTAGACGATCATGATTATTCGCAGGAGCGCGGATCAGGACTTGCTACTTATCTTTCGAGGAGGTCTTCTCTTCGAGCCTCATTATTCATTAGATGTACTTATTTTGTTTCTTTTATATTCTAGTTTGGTAGTGGATTTGTCTCCATACAATAACTTGTTCTTATCAAGCATCTTATACTTGATTCAATATATAGTTAATTGGTTATTTATTTCTTTATAATTTTTGTGGATGAGATTTAGTTATGCCTTGTGACTTGTGATAACTATATACCACTTATGAATTATAGTTCATAATATATCGTACGTATGTGTTATGGTTTCCATATATTGGAGTGCCATATACATACGACTGTCATGCTTACGTATTTCTAGTCCTACGTATTTTGGGACTGGGGCATGACAACTTTGCTCCAATCCTGACTGGATATATTTTTCCAGACTGCGACTTAGAGGACTGGTGTTCGACATATTATGGACCACAGAGAGAGTAGCTATAGACTTGGACCTTGTAGCTCAAGTATAATTCCGGGAGGTCTAGCCGGGATCATTAGTTATTCAGTTAGTTTCTTTTAGCAGATTATTGGTACCTGATTTATTTTCGACATATTTTAAGACTTAAATGTTATTATTTGCAGTTAGATTATTTTGTTTAGACTTGTGTTGTATTTCGTTTATTTTTTTGATATCTTATCGTGCTTTAGTTATGTGGTTGAGTGTTTTCATATTATATTATAATATCTTTATCTCCTTATAGAGTTGGATATTCTTGTGAGAATGATTAGACAGTATTGTGACCTAGACAATGTGCTACTGTCGATGCTGTGGCGTAGGCTGGACATACCCACGTACTTGTGACCAAATTCTGGGTGTGGGTTATGACATGTTTTTAGTGGTAGCCCATGCAGGCCAGACTTCGCAATTAGAGCGATGTCACGGTAGTGCGATATCTTAGTTGTACTACTACGAGCCTGCGATAGGATATAGGACATAGGATACTGGGATGAGAGAGGATACTCAATCACAAATTCTTGAGAGATTCCTGGAACGACCCTTGAGAATCTTATTATAAGTTTCAATTCAAATCTTTTTCCCTTATTTCCGTCCGCTCTCACTTGTTGTTATTGAATTTGATTCTTGGTAAATCGGTTGATAAATTTAATTCTTGGTGTCGTTGTTGAGTTTGATTTCATATCGAGATAAATTTTACGGACTAAAATTTACGTTATCATCTGATGACATATGTTGACAAGGACAGTGAGAAAGATGAAACGTCTGCTTTAGTTATGGAGCATAGAGTTTATCCCAGCCATATTAACTGGCGTGGTGGAAACTTAGAAACCTGACTTCGGATGTACATGTCTTAGTTTTGAAATTTAGAATTTCTCGCAGCTATACTAGTCGGCACAGCGAGGATTCTAGATGACATAATTATAGAGTTGCATACCTAGGTTATGGAATCTATCGTTTATCGCAGTTATGCTTAATGGCGTGGCGAGAATTCTGAGTGTCATAAATTCGGACAGACGTGTATGATTATCAGATTGTATCTTAAATTAGTTCTTAAAGTATCATCTCAATACTTATCCACTTTTGTTATTATAGGACTTTGTTCCATCATTTTTGCTTAGCAGTAGAGATACCTTCAGTCCTTAGTCCAGTCCTTTTTTGAGTTTTATTTCATTAAGGATCCTTATTAGTGTGATGATTGGTGACTTGTAATTAGGTCTGTGTCTTGAGCATCAGTGTTGACTGTTGTGAGTGTGCCATAGTAGGAGAGTACCCATAAGTGAATAGGAGAGTGTGAGGGAATAAGAATACATTGTGCTAAGTAGTAAGACTTGTGTTACAGATAAAAGTAGGGCCTTGATGTGAGTAGATATGAGTGTACCAATATATAACTAGTGATGGATGTATCAGGTGATATTGAGGCCAGTGATAGGTTAGAAGTAATAGATGGAAGAGTGTCTAAAAATTGTGTGCAGGATGCACAGTGGGTGATGAGTGTCAGTGTGATGAGGTAATCTAATAATGAAGCTAGTGTTACTATACCAAGAGTGCTAGTGTTTCTATATCAAGGATTAGTTGAGCAATGTGCTAGTAATAGTAAGTACCTCGTGTGATAATATTAGATTGATTTATCAGTTAATATGGATAAAAAATCATTGGAAGTAATATTGCAAGTAATTTAGGCAGTACAAATTTTAGTACACAATTGAGGGGTGTAGACAATTGGTGTATTTGTGGATACCTTGAGTGTTAAAGACTGTGAGTATATATATGTATACTTAGATAGATATGGGTAAGAAATGTGTATTAGTATATAAGTGGATGATGTGCATGTGTAAGGATCTGCTGGCTTGAGCAAGCCTGAGATGGCACTGTAAACTGACTTGGGTGTCCATCTAGAGTTGTATTAGAGGAAGTAGTACTTCGTATGGTGTGTTGCACTTGGTGTACACTTGAGTGATGAGAACAACTAGTATAAGCAATTGCAGTATGTAAGAGAGATAGCAGTGGGTATGCTTGTAATAGAAACAGTGGTACCGAAGGGATAGAGGTATCAAACTTGGGATGCATCATTAAATCCATGGTTGTGTTAGAGGTTCTTGGTATCAGATTTTGGTTTGAATAGACAGGTGTGTGCAATATGGATGTATCCATGGATATCTTATGGACTAGTGATCAGTTGATGTGGGTATCAGTGTGTAGGGATAGGAATTAGTGAGTGAACGTGCTAGAGTTAAGAGTATGTTAGAGGATGGAGGTGTGTCCAGGTGATGCATCTTATATTGTTTGAGTATATCAGAGTGTTGAGTGCATTACATATATCAGGGTGTTTGGGGATAATTGAGTTGATGCCATAGTTGAGAGTGTGGGTCTAGTACAGCACAAACCGGTGTAAATATTTGAGCATCAGAGCACAAGTTTGAGATATAATTCTTTGTCTGATTGTATGTTCTTGTACTAATTTAATTCAATTTCGAGGACAAATATTTTTTAAGGAGGGTAGACTTGTCACTACCACATTCTAAAATAGGAGTATTTTTATCTTTTTATTATTTATAAGTATTGTGTATATTTTATTATATATATATATATATATATATATATATATATATATATATATATATATATATATATATATATATATATATATATTAGTGTTACTTTAATGTATGGGTTAGTAGACTGGACCTAGAAACCCACTAGTTGAACCCCTGACCGGAATATAGGATTATGGATTTTAATTAGTATATTTTTGGGATTTATTTATTGGGATTATAATTTATTACTGTGATTTTATTCAATTGTTATACCTTACCGCTGCTTCGATATTTGGAGCGCTACACTAGCTTTTGCCTTCCAACAAATTTCACATCCTTGTCCTAGACGTGCCCGTCTTCCATTCTGGCCTTTGTGTAACTCATAAATATGCTCTATTGTGCTTCATTTTAGTCGCACGATATTCGTCCCAGACATTTATTTTTAAATCCAAATAAATCCAATTTTGCATCTTTGTCCGTTTCAATCAAAATTGGAGACACAATCTCGACCCCTTAGATACGAATGTCATATAGATTTGAATTAAATTCTTAAGTTGAAATATAGGAATAAGATTTGATTAGAATTGTTTAAAATCTATAGGAGATTATGATAGTTGAAAATCGTGATGTAAAGTTTGATGTGGGTTATTTAAATCTTGAAAATATCATATAGATTTGAATTAAATTTGGATGTTGATTATTTAAAAATCTAGAAGAGATTATGATAGCTTAAATTTTGATTTAAATAATGGTTATTTTAATTTTGAAGAGATTGTGATTGATTTGAATAGATTTTGTCATTTAAATTTTTAAGAAGATTGCGGTTGACTTGCCTTAGATACGAATGTGAAAGATTTAACAAATTATTCCTTAATTTTAATTTTGAGGATAAATTTTTTGTAAGTTGGGTAGATTGTAAACTCCCTCACCCAAAATAGGTATTTTGTGTGTATTTTATATTATTATATTTATTATAGATTATTTTAAATATTGAATTTCTTTAGAGTATTCTCTTAGTTAATTAGAAAATAAATTTCTTAATATATTTACTTATATAAATATTTATTTAGAATTATTTTTAGGCTATTTTAGATTTTTGGATATTTTTCTAGAATTTTAGGGTAATTAAAACATAGAAAAAGTAAATTTCTAGGACATTCATGATTTACTATGAGACCATACTTGCATATTGTTTCTACCAAATATTTATTTTAGGTTAAAATATTTAATTATATTTATCTGTAATTTATTTAGAATTTTAAGAAATTTATTTAGATTTTTGAAATTATTTAGGATTTATTTGGATGTATATAGTCTTAATATTAGATAGATGCTAATTTAGTGTTAATAGATATTAATAAGATTATATGTAAATTATTTGTATTATCTTTAATTCTATTTAAGATTATGAATTATTGAGATAAACTCAAACTCTATTTTAAATTAATTCAAATCCTGAGCCTATTAGGAAAGCAACTTCATGCATATCTTATCCTTATTTAAACTAATCCTAATCATATCCAAATTAGTCAATCCTAGTCGTATTCAATTAAGTAGTCTCCACCATTATAAATACCTATTAGACTTATGGAATAAACTCATATTTCATATTTTTCTTCCCCAAACTCCTCTATTTTTTGTCAAAAAATAGTCAAAATTCGTCATAAATTCAGCCACATTTTCTAGTAGTTATGATGACTAAAAAAGACGATATCTCCTAGCTCCGGACTCCAAACGTGCTCCAGTTTTTTTGTTAGGACTATATCAAGGTTAATTTTCTAAATATATAAATTATTTTAATAATTTATGAACCTATTTTTTCAAAATATTCTGAAAGTGCCAGCTGTCCAAAATTAGACGTATTTTTGTGTATTCGAGATTTTGGGAGATCCTAAACTCGGAATTATGAGCCGTTTGAAGTTTCAAAAATCTGACATGATAAAATTCCAAAAAAATATTTTTCTAGAATTTAATTTGAAAGTTTAATCTACTGTAAAATTTATGCAACGTAGACGTAAATATAAATTACCAAAAACTATCATATGTGCGCCCTTGTGGCCATAACTCTTTACCGACTTATGATTTTATGAAGCCGTCGATTCCGGCATTCATGTAGTGTCACTACCACATTTTAGAATAGGGGTATTTTTGTGTTTTCATTTGTTTAATATAATATGTTAATATTGCATGATATTTATTTATATTTAATTGCCGTAATTTTTAATTGATTGTTGAACCTTACCGTTGCTTCGATATTTGGAGCACTACGCTAGCCATTGTCTTCCAACAAGTTTTACACCCTTGTCCTAGACATGCGAGTCTTCTATTCTGATCATTGTGTAACTCATAACTATGCCTTCTTGTGCTTCATCTTAGTCGCACAATATTCGTTACAGACGTTATTTTCAAATTTCAATAAATTTAATTTTGTATCCTTATGCGTTCCAATCAAAATTGGAGACACAATTTTGACCCATTTTGTACAACCCAAATTATGATAATATTCTATTCTGAGTCTTCTTTATCCATGACACTTGTGTCCCACCTAATTTTAAACTCATGTACTTCTAATTAATTTTAGAACACCAATTATATTAATTTTAATTAAATTAATCCAAAAACCCCACTTTCTGTAAATTTTCCAATTGTTGGAGAATTTTATGTAAAAGTGCATTGAGGTGTCCACACCCCATTGGACCAACACATGAAGAAACCCCAATTTGCTTCATGTAATTTTTCTCCATAATTTTTTTTAGAGTGTGTAACACTCAACATCAACCCTCATTGAACCTTGGTCCTCCATTTTGAAATAATGCAATCATAGCCTTTAAATTTCTACATGAGAAGCCAAAGCCCATTCCAAGGAGGGGTTGACCGGCCCAACTCCCTAGGTCAACATCAAACCCTACTTTTTCTACATATATACAACTTTTTCTTTATTTCTTCAAACTAACACCATCCCTAAACCTATTCCCAGCCGAATACACCCTCCCCCTCCTGTTCATCCTCCTTCCTCCTTCAACCGCTTGACCGCCAATCTCCTCGTCGGAAGCCACCGCCTGCACCCACCTGAACATCCCGTCGTTCTTCTCCCGCACTCGACTGAACGCCGCGGCCATCCATCCCCCGTCGACCGGAGCCGCCAAGTCCGGCCACCCTCATCATATCCTCCTACCGCCGGAAGCCGCTGCTAACCGCCTGAAGCCGACCCGAGCCCGCCTGAGCTCTCCTCCTACTGCATCATCCCCGACCCCCTGTCAGGCTCTCCCTCGATAGCCAGACCCGAGCCACCGTTCTCCTCCATCCTCCTCGCCGGATCCTCCGTACCACCATCACCATTAACACCACCCCCTGTCATCACGACACAGCCACCACCATCACCTTCCTTCACCAACGACCCCGACATCCTTGACTTCCCCTCTGTCGGAGCCCAACAGTCCACCGCCACGGCCAACTTCTCCGTCGTCTCTTCCCCATCCATCTCGACCCCGACTTCTCACCAACGGGACAACAGCCACCCGACCGCTAAACCTCCTCCCGAATCCCTCGCCGGACTGAACCGCCAGCACCAGCGCCTCCTTTCCCCCTGTTTGCAGACCAAACGACTGGATCCCGACGTTGTCATCCCGCCGACGACGTTGAACTTTGACTCGATAGCAGCACCTCGACAGCACACGTTTGAACCCGAGCCAATCGAACACCCTCATTCATGCACGCACAAGTTCGAATTGTACTTTCATGTTGTGTACGCATATAAGTGTGAATGATGCTAGGATCTAGCGTATTGCTTCATGACAAATTTATTAGATGGTGATTGCAAGAGACCCTGCAAAATAACCCAAACTCGTATGCGTATACGTACGCGTATATGTATAACATTCCAATTGATATGCATATAATTATTGTTTGATATATACGTATATAAATATATGATGTATATATATATATATATATATATATATATTGTAAGTAATCAAATGCTAAATGCTAGTTAGGACTATGAATATATTGTATATGTATACAATATGCCCTAGTGTTAATTACGGATATCCCGTAGTTACATTGACCATGTGACCCTGAGAATTATGAGTAGACTGCCTTATGTACACTGACGTTCTGGCGAGACCTGTGTTAGTGTTGACTGTCTGATTATGCACATCATTTGCAGACGTGACACCCGTGCATTTAGACGCATACTCGACCCTGCTAGTTGACCAGTGTCATACCTAGCGTAGCCCCTGAGCTCAGTATAATTATGGTTGTGTATGTGCTAGTGTAATGGATGATGCTATATTGTATTATATTATATGTATATAGGACTATTGGATCGTCCTGCGAGACTTCAGGAGCAGGACATTGGTATTGCCTGCTCAGGACCCCAGGCGAATACATTCTCTGATAGTTTCTTGTTTATGATATCCTCTATGTTCATTGTATTTAGTGTAGATATCCATATTTTTTGACATGATGGTTACACGGTTGGTATATCCGGATCTCATCGTGAGATGTTATTCCTTGTATATGGTGTATCTTGTATAAGTCTTATTTCATTGATTATCTTGTACATGTACAGACACTGATTCTCGGGGAGATTTGCTACTAGAGAATCCCGTGCCATAGCATACCATGGTTGGATCTACTATACCAGTCGGAGGTGGAGAGTATTTTAGTGTAGATATGTGATCATACCCTTCATGTACAAGTCTTGTTCTTATGTTAGTATTGGTCATACACCGCACATATGACTAACCAGGCCATTATTCATGTACAAGTTCCCAAGCCGATCACATGTTAAAGCTAGTACTCACACACTTAGTCATTAGTATTCTTATTCATTGTCATATTGTTCATTCTTGTATTTATTTTCAGTATTTCCTTTATTGTGTATCTCTTGTACATGTATATGCATCTTGTATATTTATATCTATTTACTGCTACATAGTTTATATCATTGATCTAGAACTGCTATTAGAGATGTACTTTATTCCATCCTGACTGGAAATATTTTTCCAAACTGCGACTTAGAGGACTGGTGTCCGACATATTATGGACCACAGGGAGAGTAGCTGCAGCCTTGGACCTTGTAGCCAAGTGTGATTCTGGGAGGTCTAGCTGGGATCACTAGTTATTCAGTTAGTTTCTTTCAGCAAGTTATGGTACTGGATCAGTTTTCGACATACTTTGAGACTTGGATGTTATTGTTTGAGTTAGTTTATTTTATTTAGACTTGTTATGTATTTCGTTTACTTTCTTCGATATCTTATTGTGCTTTAGTTCTGTGATTGAGTATTTTTTATTATATTGTGATATCTATGTCTCCTTATGGAGTTGGACATTCGTGTGAGATTGATTAGATAGTGTTGTGACCTAGACAGCGTTCTACCGCCGATGCTGTCGCGTAGGGTGGACGTACCCACGTACTCGTGCCCCAAATTTTGGGTGCGTGTCATGACATGTAGCACTAAAATCTATAGGATTTTTATACACAAATCAAGGATTTGAGTCGATTGACTTTTTGGTCAACGGATTGCCTCGATTTTACGTGCCACGGATCACAAATCCGTAAAGTTGACTTTCTTTGGACCAAAATTAGGGTTTAAAAATAAAATTAGATTATAATAAGATTAAAATACTATTTTAGGTTATTTTATTCATAATTAAAATAGATTATAATGGAGGAACCTATTAACCCACTTTTGTAGCCTAACTTGTTTAATTTATGTGACGGGTAGATCGGACAACGCCTTGAGTTGGGACTTCATTCTTTTTTAGACCAAGCAAGATACCTTGCCAAATTACTTATAGTACTTTGCATGCTTATCATATTTTCATATATGCATTATATATGTGTTTTCTTTCAGTTATAATTATATACTATATATGTTGACACCTACTTGACACATAGTATCATGGGAGGGGAGGACAACCAGTAGGCGTATGGGCTACCCACTCTGGTAAACTGTAGTAACTAGCACGCACTACGGGAGTTATGTCGCGATGGTCGCTACCCTCGCGGTATGTCGGCTTCTGGTGTCACGATGGTCGCTACCCTCACGGTATGATGGCTTATGATATTCATGGACGTGTGTGTGAGTTATGAAATAGATAGAGTATCCTACACCTACCCATATGTCTAAATGGTTGTCCTCACTATGCATTTCATATAGATTGTCTAGTACAGCGTACTTATATATTTTTTTGTTTATTATGCATGTTTACTGTATTCAATTGGAATGCTTCTATGTATCTTGTTACGTCCCTCTGAGGACCTGGTCCCTTTTCAGGTGTAGACGATCTTGACTATTCGAAGGAGCATGGATCAGGACTTGCTACTTATCTCTCTTTCAAGGAGGTCTTCTCTTCGAGTCTCATTGTTTAGTAGATGTACTTATTTTATTTCTCTTATATTCTAGTTGGTAGTGGATTTGTCTCTGCCCAACTACTTATTCTTATCAAGCATCTTATACTTGATTCAGTTATATAGTTGATTGATTATTCATTTTTATTTGATTCTGTGAATGAGATCTAGTTATGCCCTGTGACTTATGACATAAAATCTATACCACTTATGAATTATTATTTATAATACAGTGTACGTATGTGTTATGATTTTCTATATATTGGAATTGCCATATACATACGGCTGGCATGCTTACGTATTCCTAGTCCTACGTATTTTAGGACTGGGGCGTGACATGGGGAGTTCTCGAGATCTTGTGACTGTGGACCGCAGAAGGGCTGTTATCACTGTGGTGAAAGGAGTCATATCAAGAGGAACTACATGAAGCTCAAAGCTAAGAAGGCCAAAAGCAATGACGATCATGTGGATCTCACGATTATTGGAGATCTTATCATCGCAACAACCGAATCAGAGGAATCTTGTGGCATATATCATGATGGAGATTGGGTCATGGACACAGGGGTATCGTATCATGTCACTCCATATAAAAGTATCTTCACGTGTTACCACCGCAGTAGGTTTGGACGTATAAAGATGGGCAACAAGGGGATGGTTGCAGTTGTATGCATCGGTGATGTGCACTTGACAACGAAGCTTGGTGAGAAGCTCGTTCTCAAGGGTGTGTGATATGTACCAAGTTTGCACTATAACTTGATTTTGGTGGGGAGGTTGGCGGATGATTGCTGTCACAATTTGTTTGGAGAAATAGATTGGATGCTTACGAAGGGTTCCCACCAGCTGGCTCAATATGATTTATGTTGTGGCATGTACAAGCTCAAGCCGCTGAGCTGTACATGCAGGCCACAGATATCGGATGGAGGCTCAAGGTGTGTTAAACAGAAGGTGGATCATCGGAAACTTGCTGAGGAGGGTCTTCGAGATACTTTGAGGATTACGGAGGATTTGGTTCGTCGAGACAAAGCGATAAATGGTGATGAGCCAAAGATTGAGGATCAGTCAATCGGTCCTATTTTTATGGATCTGATTTTGGCGACGGGTGGTTTGCCAAAACTTTACGGAGTGACATCAATTTCAGCAGTTCGAAGCCAGGGAGGAGATCAAGGTGTGCAACAAAATTAATCAGAGGTGGGCGCATCTCAATTCACACAGGTCTTGGGGGAGCTGTGGGTCATCGACGTCGTGTATAGTGTATGATGTTTATCTCAAGGATGCATGCGTATGGGAGAGCTTCAGTATTAGACACAAAAGTGGGCAGGTTTGTAGAAGCATGAAATACGCTGGGGAATTGTACGCGTATTATACAGTCAAAACCCCCAATATACATAAAGTTCGCGTAAAACAGAGCTTCAAGGCTGTGTGGCATAAAAAATGACTTCAGAGCTGCTCGCATAAAACAGGGCTTCAGAGCTATTTGGCGTAAAGAAGAGCGTCAGAGCTGCCCGCGTAAAGCAGCGCTTCAAGGCTATTTTGGCGTAAAAATGTTGCTTTACCTTCCAGCGTAAAGTTTAAAATATGTTTGTCTTTAATGCAGCGTAAAGTTGTACGAGGAACTCTTCGTATTCCTCGGATAAATTTGTCAGAAAAAACAATAAACCTGACTCCTGACAAAAGTACTGCACAATGATCGAGAGGACGGCTGTGATGATAATTTTGCACAGAGACCCAGGTTGTCGTTTAGCGACATATTCGTGATACAAGTCATTTTTACGCATTCAAAGAATACGCTGCCTATTCTACATGAGCAGAAATGAGTCTTTACGGTCAAGATCAGACAAAATCAGACGCCACGTCAAAAGCTGTTTCTCTTACAGAGATCGAGGCAAATCTTGGTATTTAATGCACGAGATTGAGGCATATCTCTGCATTTAATGCACGAGATTTGGTTCTATTCTTTAAATTTTGTCATGACTGGGAGAGCTAAAACTGTGACTAATACGCTCACATCACCATCCTTGCATTTTACGTCAACCAGGCTATTTTCAACTATAGGAGTACGCCGTATGCTATCTTCTCGAAATATGCCAACTTGGCTACATTTGCAAAGGTACGTGATAAGGCTATTTAGCCCAGAATACGTTCAAGACCTCAGTCGTGATGGATAATTGGCTGGGAGAGCTAAAACTGTGACTAATACGCTCACATCACTATCCTTGCATTTTACGCCAACCAGGCTATTTTCAACTATAGGAGTACGCCGTATGCTATCTCCTCGAAATACGCCAACTCGGCTATATTTGCAAAGGTACATGATAAGGCTATTTAGCCCAGAATACGCTCAAGACCTCAGTCAGGACAAATAATTGGCTATTTTTATGCTGGTTATCTATTATTTACGGAATCATCAAGTTTTACGTAGAGCTTGGCCTTTTACGCCAACAAGACAGTTATCTGGCTTTTACGCCAACAAGACAGTTATCTGGCTTTTACGCCAACCATCTTTTCGCAAGGGGCAGTTACCTACGTGGCTTGCATGCCGTGATCTTCGAGAAGCAGTTATACGTGTTACCTTATAATGGGACATGTGTCATACGCAGATTCAGATGGTTATTTGAACGTGGGTAGCAGTTATTATAACCGCCGCGTAAAAGATGCAACTTTCTTCACAATTTGGCATTTTACGCCAACAAGACAGTTGCCTGACTTTTGACGCTAACCGGTCAGTTATTTGGCTGATCTCTATAAATAGAGACCCTTGGTCACAGGGTAAAGGGGACCAAAAAAAGACACACACACAGACAGAGACCAGAGCGGGCTTAATCAGGGATCAGAGAGAGAGAGAGAGAGAGAGCGCAGACATAGAGTGTTGGTTGACAACTTCGGCAACGAGAATTCAATCCCCCTTGCAACCTTTGAAGCTTCTTCTTCTTCTACAACACTTCTTCATCATCGTGTGGTCCAAGGGACAAAGTGATCGACCGCAGATCAGACTCCTATAGCAATACTTCCTCAGAATTATTTTATTGTACTTAACATCCTCGTATAGGATTAATTGTACTCTTTTTTCTTGTTTATAAACAAAAAGGTTTCGTATAAGCCTCTTCTTTATCTTTCAAACAAGGTTCATGAGTCCGAGTCTCGAAGGAATCATACCGTCCGCTTGGTTGGACCAATCAAGGGTGAAGAAGCTCATCGGAACGGTAGTACGTTCTGGTGGAAGACGAAAGTTGGGACGACAGCCAAGACTCACGGTGAGGCTGATCGTCAGGGACTTCGGTCTTGGTCGTATCATCGATGTCGCCAGTATCCCAGTAGTACAGAAGGTGCTACGCATGGTAGCTAGTATCGACGTAACGGTCAAGGAGTTGGAGACGAAGGAAGATGCAAAGTAACTCGGGAGATCAGAGATTAGTGGCATAGGGAGAAGGTTTTCTATTGAGGGGAGATGGGCATGGGGTATAGTTGAGGAGCCATGGGGTCAACACCCTCTTACCAGATTGGAGGGAAAGATTGTTGGAGTCCATTCTGGATTTGGTAAGAGCAAATTTTGGATCCCAAATATGGTCAAAATTTTGATTTGATATAATTTAAAAATCTACATTAAATGTAAGGTTTGATTATATTTCAAATTTGTATCAAATATTTAATCTGATCGTATTCGGACGTCCATAATTGGTGTTTCTTATTTTAGATAATGGGTTTCCTATTTAGGAATTTATATGGCCTAAACTAGGGTTTCTCATCCTATTTATTTGGGTGAGGGTGGAGGCACAAGTATAACACAAGTTGAACATTCGGAGTGCTCGTCCATAGAAAATTTAAGAGAAAGCCCGTACTTTGCTCTTAGGACTTCGCCATCCAAGACAGAAGGAAGAAGGAGATCTGATTGAGGAGTCATCACCTTCACTAAGGAAAATTGCTACGGGTTTGGTGAGTGATTTCAATTATAATCTTTAGTTTTTCCTTTTGAGAGTGGTGAGGGGTTGAACCTATTAGGACAATGGGTTCAATATTGATTTTTGTCAATCTTATAATTTTATCTGAGTTATAAATGTTAAAATTTGTCCAGGTGACGTAGTCACCGCCATATACTTGTCTTTATCTGTGCTTGGTGTTCGTTAGATGGGATTGATTATCTCAAGTGGGTTGGCAAAACGCTTTCGCGCGTCCAACATATATGGCATATATTTATAACCGAATGTAATTATCTATAGAGTTTTTAGACTCATTATAACACCTAGTAATTTACACGTGCGTAAATTTTTTATTAGTTTTTTAAATATAATTTTGGGAGTATTTGTTTATGCAATGCCAATTAATTATTGCTTCTCTTGTAGCTCGAACCCACAACCACAAAAGAGTAGAAAATTAATTGCTTCTAGTGTGGCTCGAACCCACAACAATCAGGGAAGATGTCTCAAATCTTAGTCACTTGAGGCTTGGAAACGGCTCAAAATTGAGTTGTCTAAGCCATCTGTAAATCCTTCACAATTTATTAAAAAAAATTACCGTAAAAAAAACTAAATTTCTCTTATATATATATATATATATATATATATATATATATATATATATATATATATATATATATATATTAGTATTATTTTATTTTTTATTTTACTTTCATGTGCATTGCGCGTAAATTTTTTTTTTTGGATATATTGAAATATAAAAATGTAAATTATGTTGGAATATTTTAACAGAAAATTTTATGTACATAAAATATTTTTAAACAAATTAACTAGAATTTTTTTTGAAAAATAGAATAAAATCACGAAAGCTTTCGCCATCCCAGATGGCGAAAATATGAAAAATTAATTTTTTTTTATATTTGCCAAATTTTGGCAAAATCAAATTTCGCCAACCTAGTTGGCGAAAATCTGACAATAGTTTTTTTTGGTTTTTTGTTTTTGTTTTTGTTTTTGGTTTGGTTTTTGTTTTTTTGTTTTTGGTTTGGCAAAATCAAATTTTGCCAACCTAGTTGGCAAAAATCACGAAAGATTTCTCATCCTATAAATAGGGAGGAGGGTGGAGGCACAAAGTTGAAGCACAAGTTGGAGATTTGGGGTGCTCGTCCACAGAAAATCTAAGAGAAAGCCCATGCTTTGCTCTTAGGACTTCGCCATCCAAGATTGAAGGAAGAAGGAGATCTAATCTAAGAGTCGTCAACTTCGGTTAGGAAGATTGCTACGTGTTGGTGAGTGATTTCAATTGTAATCTTCTATTTTTCTTCTTGAGTGTGGTGAGAGGGTTGAACCTATTAGGGCAAAGGATTTCAATATTAGTTTTTGTAATCTTGTAATTTTATCTGAGTTATAAAGATATCCAAGTGATGTAGTCACCGCCATATACTTGTCTTCATCTGTGCTTGGTGTTCGTAGATTGGTTGGTCATCTCAGGTGGGTTGGCAAAGCGCTTCTTCCGTTGCATGACCAACACGTTGTATCAGAGCTCACATGTTCTCAGCACGACAAAGGTGGTAGGTACTGCTCTAATGGTGCCGTAGCAGCAGCAAAACTACTCGAGTCGAGTCAGAGATCAGCTCGTCAAGGAGATCTGAGGGAGCGGACTATTCGGTAGCAAGGGGTGAGCGAAGACTTTCTTGCATTAGCATTCTCTCATAACAAAATTTTTCTCCAGCGAAGAGTTTAGCCAAGGCTACTTCCTCCGGAGTTCAGCCAAGGCTACTGTTCTTTTAGCCAAACACCCGCTAAACAAAATATTTTAGCCAAACAACCACAAGACAAAATGTGATAAGAGAGAGAACCCAACTCATCTATTTTTTAGTTTATTACACTTCCATGATCATTACAATGAGATTTTTTTTCTTAATCATTACTACAGGAAAGTGAGAATTCACACCGTATTTAACAATTATACATCATATTTATAATATACATTTAATAACCATAACATAGATATCCAGAGCTTGAATAGTAGAGAAGATAGAAGAGAGCCCAAGCGAGCCTGCAGTAAGATTAGATATTAGAATCTTATTCACTTGCTTAATTTCCATTTTGGATTCCATATATACTTATCCTAAATTCATTCTCTAAATCGCATCTCGTTTGATTCTATTCTTATCTGATAAATGTCCTTGTTCTTTTGGTCAGGGAGATGAATCTCCGCAGCGGTTGCGTTGTGCAGCCTGGTGATGTTCCTCAAGACACTAGCTCACCTAGAAGGCCGACTCCCGAGAAGGCACTAGCATTGACACCTGCTCCCTATTTCTAGCAGGGACAGTCATTTCGAAAGCCAGAGATGGCGCAGGGGAAGTGAAACTATCAGCAGACAGATCTTGGAGGGCAGCAGTCCCAGGGTCAGGGGGAGGAACCTTTGCCTCCACCACTACCTTTTCCTCCCCAGGACCATTTTTGTTCCCTCCTCAGCTACAGCCTGGTCAGTAGGCACCGCCATATGATAGTCAAGCATTCATATAGCAGTTCTTCCAGGGTATTATGCAGGTCCAATGGCAGCAAAATGAGCTCATAAGGAAGAGCATCAAGACTAGACGGCCGGGCACTATCGACAAGTTCAGAGGGATGCACCCTCCACCATTCAAGGGTACCAAGGATCCCTATGAGGTGAACGAGTGGCTCTTCACCATAGAGCAGATATTGGAAGCCGCTGAGCTACCCAAAGAGAAGTGGGTCACCGCCGTTCGGATGCAGCTTTGGATTTGGCCCACAATTGGTGGAAGGCGGAGGAGAAGCACTTTGAGATACCCCCATATTGGAGAGAGCTCCGTCGGTTATTCCAGTAGAAGTTCTTTCCAGTGTCTGTCCAATTTGAGCTTCAGGAAAAGTTCACTCATCTCAGTCAGGGTACTATGACAGTAAGCAAGTATGATGCAGAGTTTAGCAGACTGAGCCGGTTTGCCGCTTCATTGGTTGAGGATGAGTCAGACAAGGCTCGTAGGTTCCACAAGGGCCTCAACTACGAGCTCTGACAGTTCACAGGCAATATGGCCCATACTGCTAAAGTAGATATCCTGAAGGCTGCAAAGATTCAGGAGGTGCTTCAATGGGAGAAGGAACCTGAGAGGCGTGTTGGTACTTCAGCCCCGACCCAAAGAGCAGCATCGGGTGGACCGATCAGGCGTCCTATGACGCAGCAACAGCAGTACCGACCTCACCCTTACTAGATGAGGGAGCTTCCTACTTTCCATTACTGCAACAAGAAGGGACACGTGCAGAGTGTAGTACCCCGCTCCACGTTGGCAATATATACAAGAGGTATTGGTTTGCTGACTCAAAAATGATATCTTCCTTAAGAGCTCCTTGTTGAACCAGGAGATGACTGATCTAGGTGAGTGGGCAGAACTTCATTCTCTGATTCTTGCATGCCTTAATAATTAATCTGAGTTTTTGAAATGCTTGTTTGCTTAATAAGATAATATTTGCATGAATGATAGAACGAGAACCTGCCTGCTTAAAAGAGATAGAACCATTGCCATGCTAAGTATAAGAAAGACATGTTGCATTCTAGTCAACTATCAAACGAACCTTGTCATGCTAAGGAAAGAGTAGAACTGCATGCTCAACTTGAAAAGATAAATAGACTTGTGCCATGCTAGCTTCAATTAAAGATCGTTTATATGTTTGCTTGTCGTCGTGTTTATAATTTCTTGTCTTTGATGCAAAAGCTAGATCGAATGTATGCTTGTTTTGTCATATGAGTAAATGGCTTGTCTTGTTAGAGAAGAGACTGGTAGCCCGCCCCGATATTTCGTTCCTACGAGATCTAGGGAGTGCGGCTATTAGATAAGAGAAAGATAGATTGAAAGCTTGTATTGTCACATTATGTTATGAATGTGATATGCTTGTTATCGAGGAGCTTGCGGGGGATGGAGGCTATACGACAAGTTTGGAGACTAATAGTGTGCTATTAGCTTGGGGCGTGGCTATTAGAATGATGGATGGAGATTGATAATGTGAGACTAATAGTGCGTCCTAAAATTCTGGTCCTACGGGATCTAGGGGGACGTGGCTATTAGATGGGAGGCGGTGCTTCAGTTGGGAAGAGTTTGAGTTTATATTAGAGAAGTTAGCTTGTTCATGAAGATAGCTGCATTCAGGTAGTTAGGGAGCATATTAGGCTAGCCTTCTTGTCATGACCCGCACCCGGTATAAGGGCATGAGAGCGTGGGTACGTCCAGCCTACGCCCCAGCATCGGCGGTAGAACGCTGTCTAGGTCAGGTACCATCTAAAATCTCATACTAGTATCCAACTCCATAAGGAGACACGGATAACACTATAAAAATGAATAACATACTCAATCACAACTACAGCACGATAAGAATTTAAAGAAACAAAAGAATACAACACAAGTCTAACGGCAAAATAATCATACCTGCAATCAGTAACAACCAATCCCCAAGTGTCAGAAACAAGTCCACTAAGGTCACAGTCTGGAAAAATATTTTTCCAGTCAGGAAGGAGCAAAGTACATCTCTAAATAGCAGTTCTATATTAATGATATAAACTATGTAGCAGTTCTAGATGGAAATCTACCAGATGTATGTATAGGTACGAGAAATGTACAATAAAAGAATTACTGGAAATACTGTAAGTAATGCAGGAAAAGAAACAATATGTCAACGAGCAAGAATCCTATGACTAAGTGTGTGAGTACTAGCTTTAACATATGATCGGCTTGGAAACTTGATCAGGCTGGTTACATGTGATTAGCTATGATTCATGGAAGGTCAGGCTAACCGTTGGTTAGCTATGATGCATGGAGAGGTCAGGCTAATCACACGTAACAGCTATGAAGCATGGAGATGGTCAGGCTGCACCCGACGTGAGATGTGGGGTGAGCTATGATGCATGAAAAGTTGGATATGATCACATATCTACACTAAAATACTTTCCACCCCCGACTGGTATAGTGGATCCAATCATGGTACGCTATGGCACGGGATTCCCTAGAGAGGTAGCAAATCTCCCCGGGTCTCAGTGTCTGTACATGCATAAGATATCAAGGAAACAAGTCTTGTACAAGCTACACCATGAATAAGGAATAACATCTCATGACGAGATTCGTGTATACCAATCCGTGTAACCAACGTGTCAAGAACATGGATATTTACACTAGATACAGGGAACATAGGAGATATCATAAATTAGAAACTAATCAGAGAATGTACTCGCCTTTGGTCCTTAGCTGGTGAATACCGAGGTCCTGTTCCAGAATACCGCCTGGAGGAACCAACAGTCCTAAAGACATATAATAAACAATACAATATTTGCATCAGAAGCTATACTAAACACACAAGCAAATACTAACTCAGGGGCTATGTCAGGTATGAGACTCAGTCAGCTAGGGTCATCTAGTTAGACAGACATCTATAACACATTATACCTATTTAACTAATATTAACACCTACAATATTACTTGCACCAAAATAAATACCTATACAATATCTGTGTACCATTTAATTCATGCAATATATATATATATAGGTTGAACAATATATTTACCATATATATTAATTTTATATATTAGAATATGCTAAGTAGGTATACAAAATACATGTATATACATCTACAAGTTATATTAAAATATACTAAGTATGTATACAAAAAGCATAAATATACATATACCAATTTAAATGTATTTACGATATATATATATATATATATATATACCTTTTAAATACATATTTAAAAATATATTAAGTACATATATATATACAATATATATATACATATACTAAATATTTTATATATATATTTTTTACCAAATTACCTACATATATATTAAAGGGATTACACATATACATATTCATTTAAATATGTATATATATCTAAAACATATTAAATGTATATACATATACATATACACCAAAATACGTTTATATATATATATACTAATAAAATATTTCATATATCATATGTATATATATATATATATATATATATATATATATATATATATATATATATATATATATACATTTATGCATACATATACTAAATATATATATATATATATATGCTAATATATGTATTTAAACATTTTATTTATAAATAATATACATGTACATACATTAAAATATACATTACTAAAGTATTTATATACTATACATATTCCCATATTTAAAGCATTAATTAAATAATACTATTTATATACATATACGTATATACGTATATGCATATACAATAGTTATATATATACATTAACATATTAATTTATACACATGCATATATATATTAAAGTGAAAGAGGGAAGAGGGGAGGAGATGAGGCTTACTGTGGCTGCCGGCCGGGGGAAACAGGCCGCACTGGTGGTGGTGGACGCAGAGAGGAAACTCGTAGGTGCAGCTGGAGAGAGCTCGGCTCGGTGGTGGTGATGATGTCCGGCGGAGTACAGGGAGGAGGAAGAGTGGGCGGTGCCGGGCCGGAGGAGTTGTGGGAAGTTGCACAGCAGGGGGAGAGTGGAGCTCGCCGCCGGAGTCGGGGAAGGCCAGCGGGCCGCCGGGCTTGATGGAAGAGCAGGGTGGAGATGCAGCGTCGGGGCGGAAGGAGCAGCGGGTCGGCTCGGTGATCGGGAAGGGGCAGCCGGAGTCAATGGCTCGGGCTCGGTTGGCGCGAGGAGTCGGCCGAGCAGTCGGAGCGGCGGGCCAGCGGGGTCGAGCAGCAGGCCAGCGGCCGGGCCTGGCCGCCGGAGTGCAGAAGCCCGCCGGGAAACTGAACAGGAAGTCGGCTGCAGGGAAAATAGGCCGCCGATGAACAGTATGGGGGGGGATGAACAGTGTTCCCCCCTTTCTTCTCCTATTCAAAAAACTAAATTAAAGAAGAAGAGGAGAAGAAGAAGAAGAAAAAGGGAAGAAGAAAAGAAGAAAAGTGGAGAAGAGAATAGGAGCTACGGTTGTGGAGGCTTGAGGAGGGTGGGGTTTCCTAGGTTGTCTAGGGATTAGGGTTTGATGTAACATGTCATTATATAGGGGAGAGTGTGGGTGTAATTAAGGGTGAGGATGCACCCAATTAATTGAGTGGTCCAGATTGGTCAAGAGGAAAAATAATTCATGGAGGAATGAGGGTGAGGTTTAATTAAAAATTAATAGGGCTCCCTCATTGGTTTAATCAAATGAGTGTTGACACCAAAAATGCATATTTGCAAATTAACCCCCCTTAAATTTGGGTATTTGCACAGACGCATGAAATGACGAAAATTTGGTGGGCAATTCGGTGTTCGGTGTTTTTGTAGGGTCAGGGGGCGCTGTAAGATCGGTATGGGCTCAAATAGCAGGGCACTGGAATTAAATTGGGATTTCAGAATCGGTAAAAATAGTATCCTCAATTTAATTAGAAATAAATGCAAGTTGTGTTCTAAAATTAATTAGGAGTACATGGGGCCAAAATCAGGTCAGGTCATCAATAACAATAATGAAGAAGACTCAGAACAGAATATTACCCTAATTTGGGCCGCACGAAAAATAGGTCAAGATTGCCTCCAATTTTTGATTGGAACGCACAACGATACAAAATAGAAATTTATTAAATAACGTCCGCGATGATTTTTGTGCGGCTAGAAATAATGTACAGGGAGCATAATTATGAGTTGCAAAAATAGCAGAATGGAAGGTGGGCATGTCTAGGACAAGATTGTGAAGTTTGTTGGAAGACAAAAGTCAGGATAGTGCTCCAAATATCGAAGCAAAGGCAAAGCGCAATAATTAAATAAAATACGGTAATTAATTACAATCTCCAATAATTAAATTATAAATAAAACAATTAATCACAGAACTCCACAATTTGGACAGGTGTTCATCTACTAGGCTTCTAGGTCGAGTCTGCTAGCTCAAAACAAATGAACACTGTATATAATTATATATTTAATTACACACCACATAATTATTTAAAACAAATAATTATCATACACTTACTTAATTGTAACTACAATAATATTAAATATTATTAAAAGTCGAAAATACCCCTGTTTTCGGAATGTGGTAGTGACAAGTCTACCTACCTTAAAAGAATTTCGTCCTCGAAATTTAAAATCCTCAATAGTAGTATTTACTCATACACATTATTATTTCCAAAAATAGTGAAATTCAACAACCCACAAAATCCTGAAATAATCCGCCTTGTCGTTTCAAAATTTTCAAAATTTCTGAAATATTCTCAAAATAAAATCAGATTCCATCTCCTCATAATTCCCACGAATTTAAATAAAATTTATACTCGGAATTTGATATATGTACCTCAAATTTAATTTCAACCAATGTATTGATTCTCGTCCCAAAAAGTCTGAATCCAAACAATAATCCATCAATGATCTGATTCTTCAGTTTTTTTTTTTTTCAAAATACTTAATAATACGACACTTATGGATCCTTCAAATGCAACGTCCGCAATAATAAAATTTAAATTACTATATTGCAACCAATATATATACTGATAATTTTCTAAATTTTCCTCAAATTTTAATGATAAAATATATCACAATCAACCTTCCTGAATTTAACAATCATCAATTCTGCCATGTTAAATTTTTAATCCTTTATTTAAATTAGCGTTTATCCTCCAATTTCAATCATATCTCAATCCTTGTAAAACCAATGATCCAGCAATTCTGTTATATCAACTCATGAATGCTTATCCTTGAATTTCTAATCATCTTGTCCCATTTTGTCAAGTCATAACCTTGTCAAAGATCCTTGCTATAGTCAAAACCCCAACGATCATAGTCTAAGAAAAATTTTACCCACAGTCATACAACAACAGCTTAGAGAAAACATGCATGGTTATGGTCTGTCTTATCATGGTATTGCATTCTCTGTCAGGGTGTACTACTAACTATATCCTAACAAGAAAAATCACGAATACAATCCACGGTACTAAGGAATCAATCAATCAGGAGATAAAACAACATGAGAAAAAGAAAGAACTTGCTAACATATTTCTTGCGGTATCTACTATCTCTAACAACACTTAACTCTAGCACATTCACTAACAATTTTCTATTCCTGTACACTGGTACCCATATCAACTAGTCATTTATCCACAAGATCCATGAATATATTCATGTTGCACACACATGTCTATTAACACCTAAATCTGATGCCAAGAATCTCTAATATAACCACGATTCAATAATACATCTAAGTTGATACCTCTATCTCCTTAGTATTATACCCTCTGTCAGTTCCCGTTCCTACTACCATTGTCCATACTATTTCCTTATCGCTCTAGTGCACACCAAGCGTAACACCATACTAAGTGCTAACCCTTTCTAATACAAATCTAGATAGACACCCAAGTCAGTCTGCGGTGTCATCTCAATCCTGCTCAAGTTATCAGATCCTTACACATGTATATCATCTAATCATATATTAATATTCATATCTCTCATCTACCATAAAATTAATCCTCAAAATAATCGTCAAGGTTTAACTTCTCGATCAACTTAAAAATAATTGCATATACCTCCTCAAAATCAGATACTCAAATATCAAAAAATTTAATCACTTTTAAAATCCTTATAGCTTTGTCTATGTTTATTGAATTGAATTCGAATACTCAAAATTTTAATAACATAAAATCTTAACTCCTCTAAATTCTTAAAAATTAAAATCCATTCCCACTCTTCAGATTATATATTTAAATCCTCAAGTATACATATAGATACTCCCAGTCTCTAATACTCAAGGTCCACACAAACACACCAATTATCTACAACCTCAACTGTGTACTAAAATTTGTACTGCCCGGATTACTTGTAATATCGCTTCCAATAATCCAAGTTATCATCACACATATTTTCTTCAATGATTTCAATTCATGTCAACTGGTATATCATCTAATTATCATCACACCGAGTGCTTACTGTTACTAGCACCATTTTCAATAATCCTTGATAGTGCTTACTGCTACTAGCACCATTTTCAATAATCCTTGATATAGAATCATTGGCACTCTTGGTATTATATTACTAGCTTCATTAATGAATCATCTCATCAAGCTCATTAGAACTCATGTTTACCTGTATCTTCTATAATACTCATGTTTCTTTACTCTCATGGGCAGGCATATGGTTCTATATCTCGATTGATGTATAATCATATCTCTTAATCCTTTTACAGTCTGTTAAACTAATTTGTGATACACTTCACAACTTTTATTACTAATCCTGATATTTCTCTACTTATGACATCTCATTAAACCCTTTATGCATATACATTTCTTTACCTTTAACATTTTCGATATCAATCATCAAATTGAACATCATGCTCCATACATCCTTAACACAATTCCTGGATACTTAATCGTTTACATAGATCACTCAATTACATAATCATGATTATCCAGGACGGGTAATTGGCTCTGATACTAACTCTGAGAACTATCACTGATACTCTATACTCTCCTTCTACTCACAGTCTCTAATGACACTTATCCTAGAACCATTGGTACAAGGTACTATGCTAAGGGCTAACTCTAGATTAAAGCCTACTGCTCACATGTCCAACTAGGAAACACCTATAACTCACTAACAACACTCAACCAATACTAATACTCAAGACACAGCCATAATTATAAGTCATTAATTATCACACTAACAAGGATCCTTAAAGAAATAAGGCTCAAAAGAACTGGATCAAGGACGGAAGGTATCTTTACTGCTAGTAAAGAAAAGAAGCGATGGAACAAAGTCCTGGAATAACATAAATAGATAAGTCTTGAGATAATACTTTAAGAACCAATTTAAGATACAACCTGATAATCATACACGTCTGTCTGAAATCATGACACTCAGAATTCTCGCCACGCCAGTAAGCATAGATGCGATAAACGATAGGTTTCGTAACTAAGGTATGCAACTATATAATTATGTCATCTAGAATCTTCGCCACGCCAACCGGTATGGCTGCGAGAGACTCTAAGTTTCATAACTATAGTATGTACATCCAAGTCAGGTTCCTACGTTCTCGTCACCACAGCTAATATGGCTGCGATAAACTCTAGGGTCCATAACCAAAGTAGACGTTTTACCTTTCTCTCTGTCCTCATCAACATATGTCATCAGATGATACCGTAAATTTTAGCCCGTAAAATTCATCTCGATATGAAATCAACTCAACAACGATACCAAGAATTAAATTTAACAACTGGTCAACAAGAATTAAACTCAACAATGATACCAAGATTTTAATTTAATAACTGATCAATAAGGATCAAGTTCAATAACAACAAGCGAGAGCAGACGGGAACAAGGGGGAAGGTTTTAAATTGGAAAATTTATAATGAGACTCTCAAGGGTCGTCCCAAGAATCTCTCAAATAATTAGTGATTGAGTATCCTCTCTCATCCTAGTATCCTATGTCCTATATTCTATAGCAGATACGCAGTAGTACAACTATGACGTCGCACTACTACGACATCGCACAACTAGCGAAGTCTGACCTGCATGGGCCACCACTAAAAATGTGTCACGACCCGCACCCGGTATAAGGGCACGAGAGCGTGGGTACGTCCAGCCTACACCGCAGCATCGACGGTAGAACGCTGTCTAGGTCAGGTACCATCTAAAATCTCACACTAGTATCCAACTCCATAAGGAGACACGGATAACACTATAAAAATGAATAACATACTCAATCACAACTACAGCACGATAAGAATTTGAAGAAACAAAAGAATACAATACAAGTCTAACGACAAAATAATCATACCTGCAATCAGTAACAACCAATCCCCAAGTGTCAGAAACAAGTCCACTAAGGTCATAGTCTGGAAAAATATTTTTCCAGTCAGGAAGGAGCAAAGTACATCTCTAAATAGCAGTTCTATATTAATGATATAAACTATGTAGCAGTTCTAGATGGAAATCTACCAGATGTATGTATAGGTACGAGAAATGTACAATAAAAGAATTACTGGAAATACTATAAGTAATGCAAGAAAAGAAACAATATGTCAACGAGCAAGAATCCTATGACTAAGTGTGTGAGTACTAGCTTTAACATGTGATCGGCTTGGGAACTTGATCAGGCTGGTTACATGTGATTAGCTATGATTCATGGAAGGTCAGGCTAACCGTTGGTTAGCTATGATGCATGGAGAGGTCAGGCTAATCACACGTAACAGCTATGAAGCATGGAGATGGTCAGGCTGCACCCGACGTGAGATATGGGGTGAGCTATGATGCATGAAAAGTTGGGTATGATCACATATCTACACTAAAATACTTTCCACCCCCGACTGGTATAGTGGATCCAATCATGGTACGCTATGGCACGTGATTCCCTAGGGAGGTAGCAAATCTCCCCGGGTCTCAGTGTCTGTACATGCACAAGATATCAAGGAAACAAGTCTTATACAAGCTACACCATGAATAAGGAATAACATCTCATGACGAGATCCGTGTATACCAATCCGTGTAACCAACGTGTCAAGAACATGGATATTTACACTAGATACAGTGAACATAGGAGATATCATAAATTAGAAACTAATCAGAGAATGTACTCGCCTTTGGTCCTTAGCTGGTGAATACCGAGGTCCTGTTCCAGAATACAGCCTGGAGGAACCAACAGTCCTAAAGACATATAATAAATAATACAATATTTGCATCAGAAGCTATACTAAACACACAAGCAAATACTAACTCAGGGGCTATGTCAGGTATGGGACTCAGTCAACTAGGGTCATCTAGTTAGACAGACATCTATAACACATTATACCTATTTAACTAATATTAACACCTACAATATTACTTGCACCAAAATAAATACCTATACAATATATGTGTACCATTTAATTCATGCAATATATATATATAGGTTGAACAATATATTTACCATATATATTAATTTTATATATTAGAATATGCTAAGTAGGTATACAAAAATACATGTATATACATCTACAAGTTATATTAAAATATACTAAGTATGTATACAAAAAGCATAAATATACATATACCAATTTAAATGTATTTACGATATATATATATATACCTTTTAAATACATATTTGAAAATATATTAAGTACATATATATATACAATATATATATACATATACTAAACATTTTATATATATATTTTTTTTACCAAATTACCTACATATATATTAAAGGGATTACACATATACATATTCATTTAAATATGTATATATATCTAAAACATATTAAATGTATATACATATACATATACACCAAAATACGTTTATATATATATATATATACTAATAAAATATTTCATATATCATATGTATATATATATATACATTTATGCATACATATACTAAAAATATATATATATATATGCTAATACATGTATTTAAACATTTTATTTATAAATAATATACATGTACATACATTAAAATATACATTACTAAAGTATTTATATACTATACATATTCCCATATTTAAAGCATTAATTAAATAATACTATTTATATACATATACGTATATACGTATATGCATATACATATGTATCTACACATTAATTATATCCATACTAATACATATACAATAGTTATATATATACATTAACATATTAATTTATACACATGCATATATATATTAAAGTGAAAGAGGGAAGAGGGGAGGAGAGGAGGCTTACTGTGGCTGCCGGCCGGGGGAAACAGGCCGCACTGGTGGTGGTGGACGCAGAGGGGAAACTCGTAGGTGCAGCCGGAGAGAGCTCGGCTCGGTGGTGGTGATGATGTCCGGCGGAGTACAGGGAGGAGGAAGAGTGGGCGGTGCCGGGCTGGAGGAGTTGTGGGAAGTTGCACAGCAGGGGGAGAGTGGAGCTCGCCGCCGGAGTCGGGGAAGGCCAGCGGGCCGCCGGGCTTGATGGAAGAGCAGGGTGGAGATGCAGCGTCGGGGCGGAAGGAGCAGCGGGTCGGCTCGGTGATCGGGAAGGGGCAGCCGGAGTCAATGGCTCGGGCTCGGTTGGCGCGAGGAGTCGGCCGAGCAGTCGGAGCGGCGGGCCAGCGGGGTCGAGCAGCAGGCCAGCGGCCGGGCCTGGCCGCCGGAGTGCAGAAGCCCGCCGGGAAACTGAACAGGAAGTCGGCTACAGGTAAAATAGGCCGCCGATGAACAGTATAGGGGGGGGATGAACAGTGTTCCCCCTTTCTTCTCCTATTCAAAAAACTAAATTAAAGAAGAAGAGGAGAAGAATAAGAAGAAGAAGGGAAGAAGAAAAGAAGAAAAGTGGAGAAGAGAATAGGAGCTACGGTTGTGGAGGCTTGAGGAGGGTGGGGTTTCCTAGGTTGTCTAGGGATTAGGGTTTGATGTAACATGTCATTATATAGGGGAGAGTGTGGGTGTAATTAAGGGTGAGGATGCACCCAATTAATTGAGTTGTCCAGATTGGTCAAGAGAAAAAATAATTCATGGAGGAATGAGGGTGAGGTTTAATTAAAAATTAATAGGGCTCCCTCATTGGTTTAATCAAATGAGTGTTGACACCAAAAATGCATATTTGCAAATTAACCACCCTTAAATTTGGGTATTTGCACAGACGCATGAAATGACGAAAATTTGGTGGGCAATTCGGTATCCGGTGTTTTTGTAGGGTCAGGGGGCGCTGTAAGATCGGTATGGGCTCAAATAGTAGGGCACTGGAATTAAATTGGGATTTCAGAATCGGTAAAAATAGTATCCTCAATTTAATTAGAAATAAATGCAAGTTGTGTTCTAAAATTAATTAGGAGTACATGGGGCCAAAATCAGGCCAGGTCATCAATAACAATAATGAAGAAGACTCAGAACAGAATATTACCCTAATTTGGGCTGCACGAAAAATAGGTCAAGATTGCCTCCAATTTTTGATTGGAACGCACAACGATACAAAATAGGAATTTATTAAATAACGTCCGCGACGATTTTTGTGCGGCTAGAAATAATGTACAGAGAGCATAATTATGAGTTGCAAAAATAGCAGAATGGAAGGCGGGCATGTCTAGGACTGTAAACCCCCAGATTTTACAAAAATTTTAAATTTGGGATTTTTCGCAATTTTTCTGGAATTTTTTGGGAATTTTCTGTAATTAAAATCAAGGTTTTAATTATAAAATAATTTTTAATTGTTAATAAATAATATTAAAATATCATGAAAATAATATTTTTGGGTGTAAAATAGAAAACTGGACTTAGGATAATTTTTCTGGAATTTATCGGGCCCCGGACCTATTTTTAAATCACCTAAAACTATCTATTTAATTAATTAATTAATTAATTATTATTATTATTATTATTTTTTATTATTTAAAAGCCCAGCCCGGCCCAAACCCAAGCCGGCCCAGCCCAACCCTTGGCTGCGGGTCGGATCCGGGTCCAACCCGCGACCCGAACCCGCGAGCCCGTATCCGTTTCCCTAACGGGCCGGGTCGGGTCTGTCCGACCCGAACCCGCCGACCCGACCCGGAGACCCATTCTCTCCCCCCCCACGTCTCCCCGATTTCTTCGCCGGCGGCTCCGGCCACGTCGCCGGAGCCCGCGCCTGACCCCCCCACGCGTCCCCGCACCCGCCGGCCGACCTCCCGTTCCCCGCGCCACCCGCCGCCTCGTCCGGCTCCCTCTCTCCTCTTCCCCGCCCTACAAATACCCTCTCCCCGAGCCCTCCGGCCACTCCACTCCTCCTACCACCGCCCGTTCGTCCTCCGGTCACCGCCACCCGCCGCTCCTCTACTCCGCCGCCGTCGTCCCGCTCCGGCGCCACTCCCGCGAGGCCACCAGCTCCGCCTCCGGCCACCTACCTCCCCGCCGACAGCAGCAGCAGCTGTTCGTCCCCGCCGTCGGCCGCCTGCCGCACGCCGCTGCCCCCGCCAGCGAGCCCGGCCGCCTCCGGCGAAGCCCCCGACCGCCTCCAGCCTCCCGCCGGCGAGCCTCCGGCCGCCGCAGGGCTGAGCCCCAAACCCAAACCCTAACCCTAGTTCGATTTTTTGTGTCCGACACGAGGCGGACATGAATCGACCCCGGTTTTTCGGGTCCCGTTCAGGTGCGTGTAACTTTTTGCTCGTAGCTCCATTTTTGATTCCGTAAATTGCGTTGTGAAGCCTGTATGACCCTCTCGGTGTCCGAACAAACTGTTGGGGCATCGCGTCCTGTGGTGATCGCACACCGCGATCCAAAAACAGGAAAAAACCAGACCCTGTTTCACCCCGGAACTGAGTGCGCCCCGCCAAACGGAACGACTTGGTCGCGTGTGGTCTTCACAGATATGTACGCATCGTCGATACGGACGTGTGAGTTTTCGTGGAAGCTGATTCGGGTGTGCGTGCACACCGAAATCAACGCGTATCCGCGGACATCGCCCCGTATCCGCCTTTTCTGCAATTTACCCTAACTTTGTGCACACACGTCGGATCGAGACGAAACTTACGCCATCGGACTCGTAGCGATACGCTGGTCCTGTGGGTCAAGTTTGGTTCGATTCTGAGAACGTTGACGAAATCGTGTGTCGTAGGCCCCACAGGCCCCGCTCGACGGGCGATTTTGTGTTCGGCTCATCGGAATCCAAATCTGGAAGTTCCGTTGGGTTCGTATCATCGTTCCTGACCTTTTGACACTAAGTTTGATGAATTTGGAGACCTTTGACCCAGACACGTTTTTCGGTGCAAAGCGGGCCCACCGGCGGACCCCGTTTTGACCCAAAACTGTCGTTTTTGCCCTTGTCTCCAAATTGGACCCAAGGACAGGCGTTTCTAGCTATTTGACATCTTCTGAGCATGATGGTAATGTTTATTTCAACATCTGGGCTCATCTCTGGATATTTCCCCAAGTACAATTAATTGGATCCAAACATCAGGCAAGTACCTGCACTTCAAGTTTAATCTTTATATTGTGATAGTTAATTCCCTGCGTTACTAGTACCCTTGATGATTACACGTAGTGCTAGAATACTGAATTTCATGTCTTGGATACTGTATTTCATGTCTTGCTTTTCATGTCGGGTGGGAGAATACTGAAAGGCATGTAGTTTACCCTGACCCTTGCCCTGATTAATAGCTGTTGGTACACGACTGTCCATCAGCCGGATCTTGATTATTCCTGTTTAATAGCCGTCTATGACGGCCGGTTTAACCCTATAAAGCCCTACATGCCAACTAGGTATTCTAAATACACAAGTTCACACACATAGTTTCTTGTCTTGTTACAGTTCCTATTGCCTGGTTGTAATTCATTTTCCTGTCACCTTGTTCCTGTTTTACTCATGTCCCTGTCTTACAGCAATTAACTCTTAGTTATTATTACTATTTACTTATACATATTCTCAACATGATACCTGTCAGTTCTTTTTAATTGTCATGAATATTTAGTTTAATCTTGTTGTGCATTGTGTACTTTGCTCCTTTCCTGACTGGATCCGTTGTTTTAGGCGATGATGAGGACTTTGCCCCTACCTATTATGGCCCCTATGAGTTAGCAGGTGACACATTGAGGAGCCGGTTCCCACTCCGGAGACTACCTTTGAGGAGGAGTAGCCAGTTAGTTATTATTTTATTTCCTTCAGCACATACTCGGGTTTGTCCCCGATTTATCTTCTGGCTTGTATTAACTGTGGTTTGGTTGTCACAGATTAAATATTATGAAATCTTAGCATTCCTTTTTCCTGTGATTATTCTTACATGTTCATTATTGTGGATGAGATAGATACTTATTGACCCCAGAAATGACCTAGACAGCGTACTACCGCCGACACTGCGGCGTAGGCTGGACGTGCCCACGTACTCGTACCCAAATATCCGGGTGCGGGTCGTGACACGTTTTTGTGGTGGCCCATGCAGGTCCAACGACTAAATTGTTCGGTTTCAACTTAGGGACCGAACAGACCTGCAATAAGATTGAAGATTTTAGGAAAAACTCATCCACTTGATTGAATCATTCTTGATATTCATGTCGGTTTTGAATCATTTTATTGACTTGCATCCTGCTTTGATTTCTGTGCGCCTCTTATCGGTTATTTTGAATGCAGGGAAATGGACCCACCAGCCAGTAACGAGGCTCATGCAGAAATACCACAAGCCGTTGTGGTTACCCAAGAAGACAATGTGATACCAGTCGTCCAAACATCATGAGGCAGTCAAGCAAGTCAGCCTGCCTCAATAATCCGTCAAGATGGCATCCCACCCTCGACGCAGCCTATTCCACCGATGCCTTCCTTCCCACCGGGACCGCCTATGGACGAACAGCAGATGTTCCGTATGTTCTACATAATGATGCATGCCTATCAGAAGGTTCAACAAGAAACTCAGCAAAACCAAGCGGAGAACTTCATCGACAGAATTAGCTCAGAGTCACGTAAGCCAAGCAGTTCAAATGCAATTACCTTCAACGAAGACGTTCTTACTACAGCACGACCTGTGGAGTGCACCACAAGGATCGAGTCCAGCCAGAAGCGGCCGTATACGTCAGCACCAGACCAAGCACAACAGGAAAGAGCTGCAAAGCGACCACAGATGAATCCAACTCAAAGACAGAACCAACAAGCTCCCATTTGTGGCTTTTGTAGAAAACAAGGTCATATTTGGCGGAATTGTAGAAAGAGGCTAGGTGCCTGTCTATATTGTGGATCAGTAGCACATCAAGTGAAGGACTGTCCTGCTGCCCGAGGACGCACAGCTACACAAAAGATTCCAGTTCAGGCCAGGCCCCAGCAGCGCAGCGGAGGGCACCACCTCAAGGACACGGACCAGCTTCCGCGATGACCGTGGAGAACGTGCAGACTCTTGGAGTAGCCAATACGCGTAAGTGATTGTAGCTGCCGTTTCTAGTTTAGCTCGTGCCTATTGGTTCGTGACCCCAGCCCCAACCTAGTAATTTTGAACTTGCTAATAACCTGGTATGCTTTTATATCTGATAACTGTAGAGTTGTAGAATCTTTTGTTATTGTGCTTATTGTAGGTTGTTTTGCGAATTTAAATAATTTGTACCTCCTTTCACCATCATCTAGCGCACTTAATTTTGCTGTACTTTATTTATGCTGCTATTCTATAGCCTAATTTTGCAAGCTTACTCTTTATCAGGCTTGTTCATGACATATGTATTATTGGACGCGTACACTAATACAAGTGTCTATTCAGAATCAGTGTATTACGGTCTGATCAACCTTAGTGCATTTTGATTCGCACTTCGCAAACGACTACTTTACGTGGATTGAGATACGTAGTGATTAGTAGACAAATATACTTGACCTAGACATGTCTAAAGCATATCACGTAGGTTACATAACTGTATTAATACGAGCATGTGAATAGGAATTACCGAGATAGGATTCAATCCACAATCGCTTGACAATTCCCACCTGAATACCTTAAAACGCCTTGACCCCGATATTTCTTTTCTATCACCCCACCCTTGAACTCTTTATTATTGATCTTCGCCTTCCCTTATTTCGGAAAGACGAAATCTCGTGCTGGTATAAGTTAGTACATAGATAGTACTGGATATGCCACATAGGCCGATCAAATACTTGAGGATTAAACTTTCGTAATTGAGGACATATCATACGTGACATGATCGGCGTTGAAGTTCGAGGATTGAATGACGTAGGTAAACATATTAAGGAATATTTTCTTAAAGTATATAGTCTTTGTGATGAATGGGTAAACTCTAAGTTGGGT
Organism: Iris macrosiphon; assembly: GCA_036927795.1. Taxonomy (NCBI): domain Eukaryota; kingdom Viridiplantae; phylum Streptophyta; class Magnoliopsida; order Asparagales; family Iridaceae; genus Iris; species Iris macrosiphon. The sequence goes on along the minus strand of JAYESA010000013.1, from coordinate 166,565,496 downwards.
AGCAATGCATTTGTCAACTCGAGAGGAATGTCCTTTGGATCGTGACCGAGTAAGGTTAGATTGGAAGAAGCAAGCCATTCTAAATTAGAAAATTTAAAGGAGTGACTAAATGATTAATGAGTTGATATCGAGGACCCAATAAGTTGTATCTTGGATACATGATTTAAATCTTGAATAATGAAAGTAAAATCGTCAATTTGAATTTAGGGTATATATGATTCAGACTTGAACATTGATGGACTACACTTGAATTATTTTTTCAATTTGATGATTTGATCTAAGAATTAAAATTTGAAGGTTGGACTACCTAGTTAGAATATTGAGAATGTGAATGGAATTTAAAAGTTTGGAGCATACAAAGGGGAATACTGTTGGACTCGAATCACTTCTAGAGGAATTATGATAGTTAGAATAGTAAGGCAAGGTCATAAGCATGTGCAATCCTTGAAGATGTTATAAGGACTTACTCTAAAATCTGCCTGTGGGTAATTTGAGTAAGTAAGAAGTAATAACCATAGGTTGAATTCTTGATTGGAACGAGTAGTCGTCTTAAACTTTGAAGTGATTGCAGGGGATATGATTAGGCTTTTAATTATCGCAAAGAGATGGCGATCGACTTGCCCTATGTACATGAAGGGTTAACAGATTATGGCTTAATTTTAAATTTTGAGGACGAAATTTTTATAAGTTGGGTAGATTGTAAACCCCCAGATTTTACAAAAATTTTAAATTTAGGATTTTTCGCAATTTTTCTGGAATTTTCTGGGAATTTTCTGTAATTAAAATCAAGATTTTAATTATTAAATGATTTTTAATTGTTAATAAATAATATTAAAATATCATGGAAATAATATTTTTGGGTGTAAAATGGAAAACTGGACTTAGGATAATTTTTCTGGAATTTATCGGGCCCCGGACCTATTTTTAAATCACCTAAAACTATTTATTTATTTATTTATTTAATTAATTAATTATTATTATTATTATTATTATTTTTTATTATTTAAAAACCCAGCCCGGCCCAAACCCAAGCCGGCCCAGCCCAACCCTTGGCTGCGGGTCGGATCCGGGTCCAACCCGCGACCCGAACCCGCGAGCCCGTATCCGTTTCCCTAACGGGCCGGGTCGGGTCTGTCCGACCCGAACCCGCCGACCCGACCCGGAGACCCATTCTCTCCCCCCCCCACGTCTCTCCGATTTCTCCGCCGGCGGCTCCGGCCACGTCGCCGGAGCCCGCGCCTGACCCCCCCACGCGTCCCCGCACCCGCCGGCCGACCTTCCGTTCCCCGCGCCACCCGCCGCCTCGTCCGGCTCCCTCTCTCCTCTCCCCCGCCCTACAAATACCCTCTCTCCGAGCCCTCCGGCCACTCCACTCCTCCTACCACTGCCCGTTCGTCCTCCGGTCACCGCCACCCGCCGCTCCTCTACTCCGCCGCCGTCGTCCCGCTCCGGCGCCACTCCCGCGAGGCCACCAGCTCCGCCTCCGGCCACCTACCTCCCCGCCGACAGCAGCAGCAGCTGTTCGTCCCCGCCGCCGGCCGCCTGCCGCACGCCGCTGCCCCCGCCAGCGAGCCCGGCCGCCTCCGGCGAAGCCCCCGACCGCCTCCAGCCTCCCGCGGGCGAGCCTCCGGCCGCCGCAGGGCTGAGCCCCAAACCCAAACCCTAACCCTAGTTCGATTTTTTGTGTCCGACACGAGGCGGACACGAATCGACCTCGGTTTTTCGGGTCCCGTTCAGGTGCGTGTAACTTTTTGCTCGTAGCTCCGTTTTCGATTCCGTAAATTGCGTTGTGAAGCCTGTATGACCCTCTCGGTGTCCGGATAAACTGTTCGGGGCATCGCGTCCTGTGGTGATCGCACACCGCGATCCAAAAATAGGAAAAAACCAGACCCTGTTTCACCCCGGAACTGAGTGCGCCCCGCCAAACGGGACGACTTGGTCGCGTGCGGTCTTCACAGATACGTACGCATCGTCGATACGGACGTGTGAGTTTTCGTAAAAGCTGATTCGGGTGTGCGTGCACACCGGAATCAACGCGTATCCGTGGACATCGCCCCGTATCCGCCTTTTCTGCAATTTACCCTAACTTCGTGCACACACGTCGGATCGAGACGAAACTTGCGCCATCGGACTCGTAGCGATACGCTGGTCCTGTGGGTCAAGTTTGGTTCGATTCTGAGAACGTTGACAAAATCGCGTGTCGTGGGCCCACAGGCCCCGCTCGACGGGCGATTTTGTGTTCGGCTCATCGGAATCCAAATCTGGAAGTTCCGTTGGGTTCATATCAGCGTTCCTGACCTGTTGACACTAAGTTTGATGAATTTGGAGACCTTTGACCCAGACACGTTTTTCGGTGCAAAGCGGGCCCACCGGCGGACCCCGTTTTGACCCGAAACTGCCGTTTTTGCCCTTGTCTCCAAATTGGACCCAAGGACAGGCGTTTCTAGCTATTTGACATCTTCTGAGCGTGATGGTAATGTTTATTTCAGTATCTGGACTCATCTCTGGATATTTCCCCAAGTACAATTAATTGGATCCAAACATCAGGCAAGTACCTGCACTTCAAGTTTAATCTTTATATTGTGATAGTTAATTCCCTGCGTTACTAGTACCCTTGATGATTACACGTAGTGCTAGAATACTGAATTTCATGTCTTGGATACTGTATTTCATGTCTTGCTTTTCATGTCGGGTGGGAGAATACTGAAAGGCATGTAGTTTACCCTGACCCTTGCCCTGATTAATAGCTGTTGGTACACGACTGTCCATCAGCCGGATCTCGATTATTCCTGTTTAATAGCTGTCTATGACGGCCGGTTTAACCCTATAAAGCCCTACATGCCAACTAGGTATTATAAATACACAAGTTCACACACATAGTTTCTTGTCTTGTTACAGTTCCTATTGCCTGGTTGTAATTCATTTTCCTGTCACCTTGTTCCTGTTTTACTCATGTCCCTGTCTTACAGCAATTAACTCTTAGTTATTGTTACTATTTACTTATACATATTCTCAACATGATACCTGTCAGTTCTTTTTAATTGTCATGAATATTTAGTTTAATCTTGTTGTGCATTGTGTACTTTGCTCCTTTCCTGACTGGATCCGTTATTTTAGGCGATGATGAGGACTTTGCCCCTACCTATTATGGCCCCTATGAGTTAGCAGGTGACACATTGAGGAGCCGGTTCCCACTCCGGAGACTACCTTTGAGGAGGAGTAGCCAGTTAGTTATTATTTTATTTCCTTCAGCACATACTCGGGTTTGTCCCCGATTTATCTTCTGGCTTGTATTAACTGTGGTTTGGTTGTCACAGATTAAATATTATGAAATCTTAGCATTCCTTTTTCCTGTGATTATTCTTACATGTTCATTATTGTGGATGAGATAGATACTTATTGACCCCAGAAATGACCTAGACAGCGTACTACCGCCGACACTGCGGCGTAGGCTGGACGTGCCCACGTACTCGTGCCCAAATATCCGGTTGCGGGTCGTGACAAGGACAAGATTGTGAAGTTTGTTGGAAGACAAAAGTCAGGATAGCGCTCCAAATATCGAAGCAAAGGCAAAGCGCAATAATTAAATAAAATACGGTAATTAATTACAATCTCCAATAATTAAATTATAAATAAAACAATTAATCACAGAACTCCACAATTTGGACAGGTGTTCATCTACTAGGCTTCTAGGTCGAGTCTGCTACCTCAAAACAAATGAACACTGTATATAATTATATATTTAATTACACACCACATAATTATTTAAAATAAATAATTATCATACACTTACTTAATTGTAACTACAATAATATTAAATATTATTAAAAGTCGAAAATACCCCTGTTTTCGGAATGTGGTAGTGACATACTAGGGGGACGTGGCTATTAGATGGGGGAAGGTGCTTCGGTTGGATAGAGTTTGAGTTTGTGTTAGAGAAGTTAGTTTATTTATGGAGATAGCTCCATTCAGGTAGTTAGGGAGCATGCTAGGCTAGCCTTCTTGCATGCCTAACAGTTTGATGCAAAGACGGATAGGAAAAGAGAACCATATGTTATATATACAAATTGTTGCTAACATATATGTCTGCTGCAGGGATAACCAATCAGCAAGGGGTAAGAAACACAAAGAGTTTATATATAGCCTGCTTATTCATGATCATGTGTATCTTAGAGTTTATCTGATAGTGCTTCATGCATTTGCATTGGTCGGACAATGGCTATTAGTGCAGAGCTGAACCATGAGACATAGTTGCTAATAGTATCAGATAAAAGAGTCATTGGTTAGCTGGATTATCGTTACTGATCCTGAGTTTCTCGGGGATCGACATCTTATTGATAGTTCAACTTGTTTGCTTGATTGAAAGATAGTCCACTAAATGCTGCATTGTCCCTAGAGTCTTTGAGTATAGCTCACGAGACACGCTGCTCACACCCTGATTGGTACATCGTGCTTGAACTGTTTGCCTTGCATGCTTGGTTGTATTGAACTGAATTCTGAATTCAAAGATATTTTCAAAAGAAGTAATGTGACCCCTTTCCTGTACTGCATGTAACGAACCTAGGTAAAACTAAAAAGTTTACTAGTAATATAATATTTTATAACATAATTACTTAGTATTGATTTTAGTGAATGTTGCTTCTGTTCGTTGATTTTAGACTCACCAGTACTTTTTCCAAAGTGCTGACCCACCAACAGTTTGCTTGTTTGTAGGTGTTGGATCGTTCGAGGAAGCGATAGCCGTGTCACGCCCTGGCCCCACGAACCGAAGGGCCGCTCGGATGGACCGCCGCTTCCTCGCCCCCGTAGCCGGATTGAACCGGACGCGAATCACCGTGCCTCGGCGCACCGGACGCGAATCACCGCACCTCGACGCCTATCCCGCAGGTGCGAGAAAGGGAAAGGCCCGTTCGATTATCGGGACATGATACCGTGCGAGCCTGGGGTTGCGCCCACACAAGGCTTCATCGTTTAAGTTATGTTTGTCTATCATCTCATCAATCGAGTAAGCAGCAGAAAGGGACATTATTGCAATGCAATGTATTTAGCCAACTGAGTATTTCGGGACAAATCGAGGGACTTGATTCTTTTAGAAAAGACATTCGTTCTATACATTATGCTCCCTTATACGATAATATCTCGGGGCACAATCAAAACCAGGATTCCGGGTCTTAGGGACTGAGGCACGCCTATCGCTCCCTCGGACGATCCAATACCTGCAAGCAAGTAAACTGTTGGTGGGTCAACACTTTTATAAGTACTGGTGAGATAAAATAACTGAACAGAAACAAGCATTCACTAAAACCAATACTAAGTAATCATGTTATAAAATATTACATTACTAGTGATCTTTCTAGTTTTACCTATTTTCATTTCATGTAATTCATAGCAGAGTCATATTACTTGGTTTATGAAAACATCCTTTGAAAATAGATTTTTATATTGAATATGCAAGACAAGTCGTTCGTTTTGTTTCAAGGTGTGCGCAGCGTGTCTCGTGAGACTCTAGGGACAGATGCATAGCTAGACACATATGCACATCTTAGGGGCAGTCCATCTATCCAAGCTAACACAATGAACTAGCTATATGCAGGGCGATCTCCGAGTATCTTAGGATCGGCAGCTGTTGAACCAGCATACCAATGACTCATTCATCTGATGCTATTGGCAGCTGTGACCCATGGTGGCTAATGAAGCATGTAGTTCAGCTCTCCACCAATAGTCATTGTCTGACCGATGCGAATGCATGGAATACTATCAAATAAACTCTAGTATGCAGACGAGATGAACCATCAGAACATTTATCGTTGTTGCGGGATAATCTGACTTATCATTTGAACACATTCAGGAATGATATGGTTTTCTCGAAGTATAGGCGATAGTGGACATGTTCATGCACTCTTAGACAAGCATTTCAGGATTCTCGTTAAGCAGACTTATTCATTTCAAAGACAACTAGGTGAGTTCGTTCATTAACATGCAAGGCAGGTTCTATCATTCTCTTATGAAAATATTGCAAGAAAATACTCAGATTATTATTATTAAGGCATGCAAAAATTAGAGAACGAAGTTCTGCCTACTAGACCTGATACATAATACCAACGCGGAGCGGGGCATTACATACTTACCAACCAAAATTTTTTTTCGTCCTCGAAACTTCAAGGATAAACTTCTCGATATTTCGAGCAGCGATAGTGCTATCTCTTATCGTACTCAATCGAAACAATGAAGCAAATCAAGTCCAGTAAACATTTTGCACTTTGAAAATATATATGGACTTATTGTATGGAATGCTCTATTGCAATACCATATTGATAATATCTCAGACTCATAGCAACAGATTGGGCCAAAAAATTGAATCCGCTCTGATACCATTCTGTCACGCCCCGGCCCTACGAACCGAAGAGCCGTTCGGAGGGACCGCCGCTTCCTCGCCCCCATAGCCAGATTGAACCAGACGCGAATCAACGCTCCTCGGTGTACTAAACGCGAATCACCAAGCCTCGGCGCCTGTCCCACGGGTACGAGAAAGGGAATAGCCCGTTCGATTATCGGGATGTAATGCCGTGCGAGCCTGGGGTTGTGCCCGCATTGTGCTTCATCGTTTAAGTTGTATTTGGCAATCATCGCATCAATCGAGTAAGCAGCGGAAAGGGACATTGTTATAATGCAATGTATTTAGCCAACTGAGTATTTCGGGACATATCGAGGGACTTGGTTCTCTTAGCAAAGGCATTCGTTCCATACATTATGCCCCTTATACGATAACATCTCGGGGCATAGTCGAAACCAGGATTCTGGGTCTTAGGGGCTGAGGCATGCCTATCGCTCTCTCGGACGATCCAGTACCTGCAACCAAGTAAACTATTGGTGGGGCAGCACTTTTATAAGTACTGGTGAGATAAAACAACTGAACAAAAACAAACATTCACTAAAACCAACACTAAGTAATCATGTTATAAAATATTACATTACTAGTGATCTTTCTACTTTTACCTATGTTCATTTTATGCAATTCATAGCAGAGTCATATTACTTGGTTTATGAAAACATCCTTTGAAAATAGAGTTTCATATTGAATATGCAAGACAAGCCGTTCATTCCGCTTCAGGGTGTGCACAGCGTGTCTCGTGAGACTCTAGGGATAGATGCATAGCTAGACACACATGCACATCTTAGGGGCAGTCCATCTGTCAAAGCCAACATAATGAACTAGCTATATGCAGGGCGGTCCTCGAGTATCTCAGGATCAGCAGCTGTTGGACCAGCATACCAATGACTTATTCATCTGATGCTATTGGCAGCTGTGACCCATGGTGGCTAATGACGCATGCAGTTCAGCTATCCACCAATAGCCATTGTTCGACCGATACGAATGCATAGAACACTATCAAATAAACTCTAGTATGTAGACGAGACAAACCATCAGAACAATTATCGTTGTTGTGGGGCAATCCGATTTATTATTTGAACACATTCAGGAACGATATGGTTCTTTCGAAGCATAGGCGATAGTGGACATGTTCATGCACTCTTAGACAAGTATTTCAGGATTCTCGTTAAGCAGACTTGTTCGTTTCAAAGACAACTAGGTGAGTTCATTCATTAACATGCAAGGCCGGTTCTATCATTCTCTTATGAAAATATTTCAAGCTAAAACTAAGATTATTATTATTAAGGTGTACAAGAATCAGAGAACGAAGTTCTGCCCACTCACCTGATACATAATGCCTACGGGGAGCTGGGCATTACAAGCCGTGCCTCATCCCTAGGACCCAAAAATCTTATTCCGATGCCTTGAGCCGTATCGATTGCTTTGTGTTGCTTTTGTATAGAGGAACATAATATATGGAATGATGCCATTGTATTCGGAGAACCTCGTGCCTTGATTTGCCCCGTATACTCAGATGGATTATTGTTTTCAACACTATCCCTCTACTGCGTACTCGATCGATTTGATGATAGCCACAACTTTAACGATGTTGCCTTATGCGGGCGCAACCCCAGGATTATATGGCATCATATCTCGATGGAAACGATCGTGCAGTGGGAGCGCTGGCACGATGATTCACACCCGACAGGGGTGGCCGATTCCTGCGAAAGATCAGAGTGTGACATAATGGTATCAGAGCAACTCGATCGTCTAGCCTTATGCCCATTTCTCTGCTGTTCTTAGATAACGATTCTTTGTGCATTGGTATCGTTGCTGAGTTGAGCGTTCCATACAATAAGTCCAAAAATATTCTCAAAGATGCACGCAAAAGTTTCTGGATTTGATTTGTTGCTTGAGAGTTGTGCTTTCGTGCTTGTGGTTTGCTAGAGTTTTCGATTAAGAATGGTGTATGAGCACCCTGATTTTTTTATAGGGTTAGTTTGGTAATTGTTAATAATTTTTTATTTTAATATTTACTCGATAATTTAATTAAACTTTGGAAACCAACCCCCATGGTTTTAAGATCTTGAGTGCAATACTAGACTTTTTCTTCCAACCAACCTAGCATGCTCGACTTAGACGAGTCAAATTAGGCTTCTGCCATGACTGTCCCTCACAAATTCGCAATCCCATACCTTATTTTGGTTGCACAACTTTTGCGACACAATTATGAGAAAACGATGATTAATTAACCCTTTTGTCGTGGCATACGATTTTAACATGCCACACCAACCCATTGCTTCCAACTAAATCCATGCTATGAGCCTAACTAGTCCTATTACGCACATGACCCTCGAGTTGCGTTATTTGAACCCCCTGCGTGCTCCTAATTTAATATTATGTAAAAAAATAAAATTTATGGATTTATTTAATTATTTTATTATCCATTAATATTTAGTAAATATATTATTTAATTAATATAAATTACTTGTAGATTATTTATTAGAGGAAATATAAATTTTTAAAATTTTTTACAAGTGCCTAACTATTTTTAGGAATTTTCTGCATTTAATTATGGAATAAATAAAAGAAATAAAACCAAAAGACAAAGAAATAGAAAATAACCCAAACCCTACCCAAACCCAATAATTGAAACCCTACCCAAAACCCAATAATCCTAAACTCTAACAAACCCAACTCCCCCCTTCTTTCAGTGCACAGGGAACTCCCCCCCCTCTTTACTATATATATATATATATATATATATACTGCGCATATAATAAAACCCTAACCCTAACCATCACCCACGCCTCCACCCGTCGGCGACCGCCCACAGCCCCGCCACGCCGCCATCCCCCCCCGCGAGCGGACACACATAGCACAGCTGCGGCCCCTATTTTACGTACATCTTTCGTCTTCCTCGCTAGTCCAATTTATGTCCCGTCTTTGTTGGTATATTCACAACCTAATTCTCTAGGATTTTTTTTAAGTGGAACAAATTTATGCACCCCGGTTTGATCAAAAAATTGACCGAAAGTTGGACGAAAAACTGTTCGAAAATAGTTCAGAATTTTGATCCAAACTCCAATGTTCATGTCCAATTTTCTACCACCTCATTATTTATTTTCAAAATATAATTGAAGGCACTTTTTCACAATATAACCAAGATTTTTACTGTTCTTTTAATTTTTATTAGTTTGCTATAATGGTTAAATTATTTTTATTCCAAAACGACCAAAAACTTATTTTTAAAATACCTAAAATCTCGTGATACGGGGTGCGTTCCGCCAAACGAGATGACTTTGTCATATGCGAGTTATACCGAAAGGCATGTAACGTAAACACGGATGTATGTATTTCGCAAAACTTGATTTGGATGTGCGTGCACACCGAAATTAACGCGTATCCACCGAAAAGCCCCGTATCGGCCTATTCTGACACTCATCATAACTTTGTGTGTATTTGTCATTTCATAACGAAAATTGTGCCATCGGATTTGAAGCAATACGCTGGTCCTGTGACCTAAGTTTGGTTCAATTCTGAGAACGTTGATGAAACATTATTTTGTGGGCCCCACGGTTCCATATGATGGGCGATTTCGTGATCGGCTCATCAGAATCCAATTTTGGATATTCTGTTGGGTTTGTGCCATCATTCTGGATTCGTAGACACTAAGTTTGACAAATTTGGAGAACTTTTTTTTTGGCACATTTTTTGGTATAAACTGGGCCATATATAGACCCCGCTTTGACCCAAAACTGTCAATTTTGTCGTTGTGTCCAAATTGGATTTATGGATAATCAATCATAGCTATTTTAATTATTCTGAGAACATTGGTGATGTTTGTTTCAGCATCCGGAGGTGTACGTGCAAATTCCACTTTCCCATGAGAAGTTGACGGAGTTCAGAACCCAGGCAATTGTACCTTACAAAACCTGTAGAGATCCTGTATATTATATGCTTGTGTTTCTTTTTGTTTATATATATTCTTGTGATGTGTATATTCAACCTAGGACCGTGAGACATTGCTTAGCGTTCGAACAAGATTCGGGTGTCGACGCCGTACGCGGAGTCGTGTAACGTCACTTAGAGAGTTGATTCCGCGATCCTATATTTTTACGTGCTTGTTTTACCAAGTACGCCATACCGTAGGACACTTGACACTATTTTATGTGACAAAATCTTTTCTGAGATATTCATGGTGATTCTGTATAGGCTTACATGATTCGTAACATGAGACTTGCATATTACATGAATATTACTATGACTCTTTGTACTAGCTAGAGGTCATGATCTTGCGTATTATGGATATGAGACACCATGGACATGAGATATAATATTATATTCGGTGGGGAGAGACACACATGCTATAGGCTAATTACATACATATATATTTATTATTGCGGTAGTTTAGCCTCTGTTCCAGAGTTTGGCCTATGACTTGATATTTCTGCTACCGGCTCCCCGACACAGAGCTTGTAGTGGTTTTAGCCTGAGTACTAGTGATGATCTCATTTGCATTTCCATTAGCTGGTTACATAGCTTTCTCTGAGGATCTGTTTATATTTACTTGCTGTATTTTATTTGGCTTGAGTGTTTATTGTACCTTGCTATGTCCCCTGAGGACCTGGATCTGAATTATGTCCCCAGGTGTAGACGAGGAGAGCTATCCCGAGGTTTACGGGACATGAACTACTATTGGAGATGTACAAGTTACAGATGACGAGGTTGTTTCGGAGGACTTATCTTGACCACACAGTATTCTTACCATTCATTATTTATGCTTAGTGTTCTTGGATATTTGATCTTGTATTGACTTATGGATATTGTACTTGGATTTATTTTCCTTTTTCTTTTGATAACAGGTTGTTCCCCGTGATATTATTTATATTGCTTTGATTGAACAGATCATTTTATATTATTGTGACTGGATTTGTCTCTTTATGATTTTGTTACTTATTGTGGATGAGATTAGATATATAAACTGTGACATGTATTCGTAGACTATTTTTATGTATTACAGCTTAAGTGCACTCTAACGGGGCTATTAATTGGATTTGCCCATTGGAGTTGTGCTGCTGGCCATTGCCACGTGGCTAGTCCCTTGGTATTTTGGGACTGGGGCGTGACATGGTGAGGGATGAGGACTATCGCTGATCTGGATATTGAATATTTCTTCTTAAAGTTTCGAGGATAAAAATTTTCTTGGTGGGTAAGTATGTAGTACCCCGATCCGTGTTAGCACTATATACAAGAGATATCGGTTTGCTGACTCAAAAATGATATCTTTCTTAAGAGCTCCTTATTGAACCAGGTGATGACTGATCTAGGTGAGTGGATAGAACTTCATTATCTGATTCTTGCATGCCTTAATAATGAATCTAATTTTTAAAATATTTGTTTGCTTAATAAGATAACGTTTGCATGAATGATAGAACGGGAATCTGCCTGCCTAAAAGAGATAGAACCATTGCCATGCTAAGTATAAGAAAGACATATTGTATACTAGTTACACTGACACAACTATCGAACGAACATTGCCATGCTAAGGAAAGAGTAGAACTGCATGCTTAACTTGAACAGATAAATAGACCCATACCATGCTAGCTTTAATTAAAGATCGTTCATATGTTTGCTTATCGTCGTGTTTATAATTTCTTATCTTTGATGCAAGAGCTAGTTTGAATATATGCTTATTTTGTTATATGAGTAAATGGCTTGTCTTGTTAGATAAGAGACTAATAGCCCGCCCTAATATTCCGGTCCTGTGGGATCTAGGGGGTGCGGCTATTAGATAAGAGATAGATGGATTCAAAGCTTGTATTGTCACGTTGTGTTATAAATGTGATATGCTTGTTATCGAGGTGCTTAAAGGAGATTGAGGCTAAACGACAAGTTTGGAGACTAATAATGCCTCCTGAGCTCAGGGCGTGGCTATTAGAATGGTGGATGAAGATTGATGGATGAGACAAATAGTGCATCCTGAAGTTTCGGTCCTACGGGATCTAAGGGGACGTGGCTATTAGATAGGAGACGGTGCTTCGGTTGGGAAAAGTTTGAGTTTGTGTTAGAGAAGTTAGCTTGTTCATGAAGATAGCTGCATTCAAGTAGTTAGGAAGCATGCTAGGCTAGCCTTCTTGTATACCTAACTTTTTGATGCAGAGACAGACAGAAAAAGAACCATATGTTTATATATATAAATTATTGCTAACTTGTATGTCTGCTGCAGGGATAACCGATCGACAAGGGGTAAGAAAACAAAGAGTTTATATATAGCCTGCTTGTTCATGATCATGTGCATCTTAGAGTTTATCTGATAGTATTTTATGTATTTGCATTGGTCGGACAATAGCTATTACTGCAGAGCTGAACCATGAGTTACAGCTGCTAATAACATCAGATAACAGAGTCATTAGTTAGTTGGATTACCGCTACTGATCATAAGTTTCTTGGAGACTGATATCTTATTGATAGTTTAACTTGTTTGCTTGATTGAAATATAGTCCACTAAATACTGCATTGTCCCTAGAGTCTTCGATTATAGCTCACGAGATATGCTGCACACACCCGGATTGGTAAATCGTGCTTGATCTGTTTACCTTGTATGCTTGGTTGTATTGAACTGAATTCTGATTTTAAAGATGTTTCCAAAAGAAGAAATATGACCATATTCCTGTACTGCATGTAATAAACCTAGGTAAAACTAGAAAGATTACTAGTAATATAATATTTTATAATATAATTACTTATGTTGGTTTTAGTGAATGTTGTTTCTGTTCGTTGATTTTAGACTCACCAGTACTTTCTCCAAAGTGCTGACCCACAAACAGTTTGCTTGTTCGCAGGTGCTGGATCGTCCGAGAAAGCGATAGCCGTGCCTCATCCCCATTACCCAAAAAATTGGTTTCGATTCCTTGAGCCGTATCGATTGTTTTGTGCTGTTTTTGTATAGAGGGACATAATGTATGGATCGATGCTATTGTATTCAGAGAACCTCGAGCCTTGATTTTCCCTGTATACTAAGGTGGATTATTATTTGTAACACTGTCCCTCCACTTCATACTCGATCGATTCGATGATAGCCATAACTTTAACGTTATTGCCTTATGTGGGCGCATCCCCAGGCTCGTACGTCATCACGTATTGATGGAAACGATCATCCCGCGGGTGCGCTGGAGCGGTAATTTATGCCCGGCGGGGCGGCCAAATCATGCAGAAGATCGGAGCATGACACAGAGGGACTGTCGTCTTAGGTTTGGACAAAGCTTGAGGTGCGAATCAGGTCAGCATCAAGCCAGGGAGTGCCCAACACCAGGATCATATCTAGCGTAGAGGCCAGCACTGAGGATAGCTCTACCGATATCGAGGCCAGTTTCACCAGGAGCACCACGACCCCTAGCACATGGTGGTTATCAGAGGGGTCCACCTGTAGCATTGCAGGCAGGCCAGTATGATAGACAAAGGCCGTAGAGGCAAGGTCAGGTCTTTGCGATGACAGTTGAGGAGCCTGGGCCGGAGGAAGAAGTCATCGCAGGTACCATATTAGTAGCTTCATTTCCTGCACATGATTTATTTGATTCTGGAGCACACATTCCTTTCTATCTACTAGCTTCGTAGCCATGCATAGTGTAGCTTCTCAGTCATTGACTAAGGTCATTCGGATACTCACTAGAGGCAGTTTAGTGCCTGTCAGTGACACCTATAAGGGTTGTTATATAATAGTGTGTGCGAAAGAGATGAGGGAACAATTTTTGGTGTTTGACATGCCAAACTTCGATGTCGTCCTTGGGATGGACTGGTTGAGCCAGTATCATGCTACACTAGATTGCAGGCAAGGATATGTGATATTTAGACCCCCAGGGCAACCCGAGTTTGAATTCTGTAGAGAACTTGATGGAGGGGATGACCAGCCAGTCGATGGGACCCTGCTAGCGATGGTGGGCATATCTTATCCTTGAATCGTCGATAACTTCCAGGATGTGTTTCTCGAGGAGTTGTCGGGACTATCGCCTGACAGAGAAATAAATTTACTATAGATCTGATTTCGAAAGTAAAATTGGTCTCTTCCTATATGAACCGACTGGCACCGAAGGAGCAGCAGGAGCTGAAGATTAAGATTGGTGAGCTTTTAGACAGGGGCTTTATTCGATCTAGCGGATCTCTATGGGGAGCACCAGTTTTGTTTGTGCCAAAGAAGGACGGATCTGTACGCTTGTGTATTAACTATAGGGAGTTGAATGCGGTGAATGTGAAGAACAAGTACCCTCTGCCATAAATTGATGATTTGTTTGATCATTTGAGTGGAGCACTGGTTTTCTCAAAGATTGATCTTAGGTCCGACTACCATCAAATCAAGGTACGGAAGGGAGATATTCAAAAGACAACTTTTCGAACGAGGTATGGATATATGAGTTCTTGGTGATACCGTTTGGTTTAACCAACGCGCCAACAATGTTCATGAACCTGATGAACAGGGTGTTCCATCAGTATTTTGACAAGTTCATGGTAGTTTTTATTGACGATATCTTGGTATATTCTAAGAACCACAAGGAGCACGAGGAGTATCTTAGGATCGTACTGGAGACACTGCGACTGGAGAGATTATATTCCAAGCTCAGCAAGTATGAGTTTTGCTTGGATAGAGTATCTTTTCTTGGTCACATTATTACTGGTAATGGACTGACTATCAGTTGACCCAGAGAAGATCGCCGCAGTAGAGTCATGGCCTACTCCTACTTCAGTCTCAGAGGTTCAAAGTTTCCTCGGACTTGCGGCTACTATTGGAGGTTCTTGGAAAATTTCTCCAAGATTGCGTGACGCATTTGGCATGTAAGGATCAGGAGTTTGTTTGGTCAGAGGAGTATCAGATGGCATTTGATGAGCTGAAGAAGCATTTGATAATGACACCTATCCTGACTCTTCCTTCGGGATCGAGAGGATTTATGGTTTATAGCGATGCGTCCGGGAGCGGATTAGGGTATTTTCTAATGCAGCATGGCAAGGTAGTGTCATACACATCGAGACAACTGAGAACTCATAAAAAAACTATTCGACGCACGATCTAGAGCTAGCTGCGATAATTTTTGCACTAATGCTATGGAGACACTATCTATATGGAGAGCGAGTCAAGATATACACTGATCACAAGAGCCTGAAGTGCATCTTTACTCAAAAGAAACTGAACATGAGGTAAAGATGTTGGCTGGAGTTGATGACGGACTTTGATATTGTAAACCCCCTCGATTAATTCTATAGATAGCCAGGTTTGGATTGGAAAAATTTTGGATTTCGCAGCAGATGTTGAGGTATAGAGTAGAGTTAAGATTTTCAGTTATTTTAATCCATTAAATTAAAACCCTTGGCGCGCCTTATCATTGTTTAATTATTCGGAGCCCAATATCAGCCCATAATTTCCACCTTATTATTGTACTTCTGACTTGACTTGCCAAATTAGGCACTGGACTTTTTCGTCACTCAAAATCAGTTTTTGTTGTGCTCTAAATTAATAGCACGACTTTCCGAAAAATCGTAACCCATATTTAATTTCATGTCGGACACCTGTGTCGTTACCCTAAATTTTGGGATACCAACTTAACCTGTTGAGCCGGACCAACTAAAGGGTCCAAGACTGACTCCAAGCCCCCACCATTTTTGGCCTTTGTGTCATTTTTGAATTTTGACCCCAAGTGCCCCCATTTAATTTAAATTCGCGGAACACATTATTTCTATTTAAATCGGGGATACCAATTTTGTCTAATCCTATTTTAATTCTTAATTAATTCCAATGCCCATTTAATTAAACCCGTGCCTCACCTACACTACCCCCTCACCATGAAAATCACCAAACATATTTTTCTCCATAATTTTCGTATCATTTTATATGTTCGTGCAATTTCCCGAATTTAAGGGGCTAAGTTGCAATTATTTAATTTAGGTGCCCTCACCCCATTGGTCTAGGCCAAATGGAGAAGCCCCCTCTCCTTTGACCAAGTCAACAACCCTCCTCCCTTTCATTTGGATGAAGAAATAAATTCCTCCATATGTCATCTCCACCACTCATTTGAAATGTGCTCATCCTCACCATCCAACCCCCTACACAACCCCCTATATAATATATCTTCCTCCCCTCTTCCCAAAGGCAGGCCCTAATCCCCATGTCTAGAAAAACCCCCACCCTCTCTCTCTCCTCCCTCTTCCTAAATCCCAGCCGAACCTCTTCCTTCCTTTCTTCTTTTCCTTCTTCTTCTTCTTTCCTTCACCATCTTCTTCTTCCCAACTCCAACTCCGGCCAAGCCCCTCACCTCCGGCGGCCACCAACACCACCCGGACCGGGCCGCTCCTCCGCCACCCGAGCTACTGCTGACCACCCTTAGTTTCCCCACTGCAGCTCGAGCCGGCTGCTTCCACTGCCACCCCCTCCAGTCCGGCACAGCCGCGAGCACTCCGGCGCAGCCACCCCCACTGCACTGCCGGCTGCTCAAGTTCTCCACTGACCGCGCTGCTCACTCCGGCGGGCAAGATACATTACCACCACCTCCAGTTCTTCCACCACGGCCACTTCCACCCACCCGACGGTGATCCACCCAGCCACGACCCCAACTCCGGCCACCCCGCTGCCGACTTCCTCCCTCAACCACCATCTCCTCCAGTTTTACTGCCACCAACCGCGGTGCAGCATTCATCCCCCATCCCCGGCGAGTGACGAGTTCGTCGTGCAGACGTCGGATTCGGCACAGTGGCTCGACACCACCACCATCGTCTTCAACGTCCTTGCCACCGCCTCCAGATCTGCCTGACAGCCCGACTTTACTCCGATCGAGCACCCTCCGGCCAAGCATCGAACCCGTTCCCATCCCGATGTGCCACCAGCTCCACCAGCTCCACCACAAGACCTGACCGGCCTCCCTCCATTCCGGCGAGTAGCCACCGCAGCTTCACCTTCGTGCCACCACACGCCGCCGAGGTAGTCTAGTCCCCAACTCCCTGTTTAAACCTATATTTGTATTGTTTAGTTAGTTTTTATGGTGTTTTGAGTAACTTAGTTAGTTAGGGGTAAGTTAGTAGAGGTTTAACTATGCATTGAAGTAGGGTTTGATATTATGTACTATATGCACTTTATGGTGTTGGATGATGAAGAATAATTTTATGATTTTTGAAGACGTAAATGTTCATAGATGGAGATTGTGGAACATAGATATTCAAGGGTTGGAGAGGTTAAATATAATGAGGTTAGGGGTTTAAATGCAGTGAAATTTGGAGATGGAGAGGAGAAGGAGAAGGAGAAGTAGGAGAAGAGAGAATATGAGAAAGGAGATTGCAAGGGCCTAAAACCCTAGGTTGCATCTCATGTCTATTTATATAAATATGCAATACACCCACAATTACTATTATACCCTCATATGATAAATAATAAAATAAAATAACTCTAACACCCTCCCTCAAGCAGGAGCATAGAGATCAGACATGCCCAGCTTGCTACATAAATCAGAAAATGGACCACGAGCAAGTGGTTTGGTGAGGATATCACCTAATTGATCCTCTGACCGAACATAAGGAGTGACAATCTGTTTCTTCAGCAACAAATCACGAACAAAATGACAATCCACCTCGATATGCTTCGTGCGCTCATGAAACACCGGATTACTTGCGATAAACATTGCCGACTGATTATCACAATACATCTCCATCGGAATAGGAATTATGATTCCCATTTCATGAAGAAGAGACTGCACCCACATCATCTCAGAAGCTGTATGAGCCATCGCACGGTACTCGGCCTCTGCACTAGAACGAGCCACAACATTCTGCTTCTTACTACGCCACGTGACAAGATTGTCACCCACAAACGTACAATAGCCAGAAGTAGACCTCCTATCACTGCGACTGCCTGCCCAATCAGCATCACTGAATCCAGTCACCGTAAGCAACTGGGAAGGTTTGTACAACAAACCCTTTCCAGGTGCACCCTTCAAGTATCGAAGAATGCGAGAGATAGCCTCCCAATGTGGTTGCCGAGGGGCATGCATAAACTGACTAACTACTCCAACTGCATATGTGATGTCTGGTCGAGTAACAGTAAGATATATAAGTTTGCCAACCAAACGTCTATAATATCCAACATCCTCAAATAACTCTCCCCTGTCAGCATCAAGCTTGTCATGATAATCCATAGGAGTCTCAACTGGACGACACTCTAACATCCCAGTCTCGGAGAGCAAGTCTAGAACATACTTGCGTTGTGACAGATACACACCTGTCTTAGATCGAGCAACCTCGATTCCAAGAAAATATCGAAGAAGACCCAAATCCTTAGTATGAAACTGACGACTAAGGTAGGCCTTCAAGTCCACAATTCCAGCATGATCACTCCCAGATATAATGATATCATCAACATAAACAATCAACACGATAATACCTGCTGAGGAAGAATGGCAAAATACTGAATGATCTGATGTGGTACGCCGAAAGCCATACTGAATGAGAACTGAACTGAACTTGTCAAACCAAGCACGAGGTGACTGTTTCAGTCCATATAATGCTTTCTTCAATCGACATACGAGTCTTTTATTTCCTGTTACAACATATCCCGGTGGTTGATCCATATAAACCTCCTCCTGTAAGTCACCATGCAAGAAAGCATTCTTTATGTCCAGCTGATATATAGGCCATTGGTGATTAACCGCCACAGATATAAGAATCCGAACTGAATTCAGCCGAGCCACTGGAGAGAAAGTCTCCATATAATCCACGCCATATGTCTGAGTATACCCTTTGGCAACCAACCGTGCCTTGAGGCGCTCAACAGAACCATCAGGGTGATATTTAACAGTGTACACCCATCTACAACCCACTGTTTGTTTTCCAACAGGAAGTGATGTAAGCTCCCAAGTCTGGTTTTGATGTAAAGCATACATCTCCTCATCCATTGCACTTTTCCAACCAGAAGATGACATAGCCTGCTTGTAAGTTTTGGGAATAAAAGTAGAAGACAATGAAACAGCAAATGCATGAAAAGATGATGAAGCACGGTGTAATGAAACATAGTTAGAAATGGGATGCTTATTCTTTGTGGTACAAAGGCATTGTCTTTTTCTGAGAGCAATAGGAAGATCATCTGGATCTGTGATGATGGGAGCAGAAACCTCAGGCACGGAAGATGATTGGTTGAAGGCTGAATTCTGCAGAACCACTGGCCTGTCCTTGGATCTCTGATAAACCTGTAAATGGGGAATGAAGACAGAAATTGATTCAGGAATGACCGGAAGTGGTAGGGAAGATATCAAATCTGTTGTAAAAGGAATATCACGGTCTCCTGAAGGAAAGAAGGGGGTAGACTCAAAGAATGTAACATCCGCACTGACATAATATTTGCGTGACTGTGGACTGTAACAACGATAACCTTTTTGAGTACGGGGATAACCAAGAAAGACACACTTCAGAGATCTAGGAGACAACTTATCTCGATTAGGTTCCAAGTTATGAATAAAAGCGACACAGCCAAACACTCGAGGAGATAAGGAAAAGGGTGCGACATCTGTATGTAATATAGTAAATGGAACTTTGTTATTTAATACAGATGATGGCATGCGATTAATAAGATAACATGCAGTAAGAACGGCATCTGCCCAATACTGTTTGGGGACATGCATATTGAACATGAGAGTTCGAGCCACATCTAAAATGTGTCGATGTTTGCGTTCGGCTATACCATTTTGTTGAGAGGTGTGGACACAACTGGTTTGATGAATCATACCACGATCAACACAGAAACTGTTCACAGAAGATTGAATATACTCCAAAGCATTATCAGAACGCAGAATTTTGATACGTTTATTAAACTGAACATAGACTTCATTATAAAAGGCAGATAACACATTTGGAAACTCAGATCTTTCTTTCATTAAATAACACCAAGTCATTCTGGAATAATCATCAATAAAAATAACAAAATACTGAAATCCTTTCGGACTTTTGACTCTAGACGGACCCCAAATATCAGAATGAACAAGATCAAAAGACTCTAATTGACGACTCTCACTACGACGAGGAAAGGAACTACGGTGATGCTTGCCTAACTGACAAGCCTCACATTCAAGACTAGATACATGACTCAAACTAGGAACAACTTGACGCAACTTAGCCAAAGACGGATGTCCCAAACGATAATGCCACTGCAACGGAGAAGTAGAAACAGAAGTGAAGGCCTTTCCAGGTAGATCCAAGTAGTACAGTCCATCTTTTTCATGCCCCGAACCAATCGTCTTCTTCGTCCTGAGGTCCTGAAAAATACACGAATTGGGAGAAAATGTCACAGAACATTGAAGAGATTTGGTTAACTGGCTCACAGATAACAAATTAAATGGAAAATTAGGCACATATAATGAATCAAATAATGATAGTGATTGAGTAGGGTGAATGACACCTTTCCCAAGCACAGGACGAGTAGACCCATCAGCCAAGATAATATTGTGTTTCATGGAACTACGATTATGAAAGATAGATGTTATACCAGACATGTGAGAGCTCGCTCCTGAGTCGATGACCCAAGAGGTGGATGGTGACTGGGTTGCCACAAAAGCAGGATTACCTATATGTGCCATGGTTGCAGTAGGTTGGGAGGTGGTACTAGCAAGCGCGTTCAACTTCTGGAGGATCTGTTGAAATGGAGATGAGGTATCGGATGTTGAAGTCTGATTGAAACCCGAAGTATCATCTCTGGGAGCAGAAGTGGTGTCCTGGGACTGCATATTTTCATCATGCACTTGATGTGCATATTCTGGTTTGCCCCATTTGTCCCAACAATAGTCTTCTACATGACCGAGCATTCCACAATAGTTACACTTTCGTGGTTGACCACGGCCACCACCACCACCACCGCGGCCACCACCACCACCGCGGCCACCACCACCACCGCGACCACCACCACGACCATTGTCTCTACCACCACGGCCTCCTCCTCGACCAAAACTACGACCACCATCTCTACCGCCACGTCCAATACCACGTCCACCACCACGACCAACAGCACTAGAAACTAGGGCAGAAGAGTCGGTATTCGGCACCACAGAACTCTGTCCCAGAAAGGAACGATTGAGACGGGAGAAAGTATCTGCCACCGTAGGTAACTGCTCTCCAGCAAGGATTTGAGCTTTATAAGGTTCGAGCGCAGGATCCAAGCCGGCAAGGATGAGTGAAACATGAAACTCTTCCTTCTGTCTCCGAGCTTCCTTCAAATCAGTAGTAACAGGATGATATTGAAGCAGTTCCTCCCACAAAGCCTTCTTTGAAGCCAGATATTCATTCACAGGCTTCCCATTTTGCTTTGTATTGAACAATAACTCGTACAACTCATAGATACGGGCAACGTTTCGCTTCTGCGAATAAGATTCTTCCAGAGATGCCCAAATCTGTTTGCTTGATTCACACCACTGAACATTAGCAGCGATATGTGGTTCCATACTATGCCACAACCATGACATAACGTATGCATCTGCACTCATCCAATCTTCATACTCAGCGGACGTTTCAGGCAGGGGTTCTTCGGTCAAAAACTTCAACTTCTTCTTCGCCCTTAACACCACTTTGATAGACTTGGACCAGGCAAGATAGTTCGCACCATTCAGTTTCACCGCTGTAATCGACTTTCCCAATTCATCATTATGAATAACAGTAAAAGGAGAACCACCTCCGCTACCACCACCACTATTAACCTCGCTAGAAGATTCGGTCCCCACCATACTTGCAGATGCAACAGAAAGACGAGATCTTTGAAACCCTAGATCTCACAACGAACCTCAACCGACGACGAATAACCAACGGAGATCTGTAGAAACCCTAGATCTCATAAACGAACCACGAACGACCACGAACAGCGAACGACGAACGGCGAATCATGAAAAGTAGACGAAAAACAGCCCCGAACCCTGCTGTCAGGGGCTACCGCCCCCGAACCCCTGTCGAACTCACGGCCGAGTTCGATCGGCCCTGTCGGGTATGGGATGTACAGTACTTACAAATATATGCTCTGATACCAAGTGAAATTTGGAGATGGAGAGGAGAAGGAGAAGGAGAAGTAGGAGAAGAGAGAATATGAGAAAGGAGATTGCAAGGGCCTAAAACCCTAGGTTGCATCTCATGTCTATTTATATAAATATGCAATACACCCACAATTACTATTATACCCTCATATGATAAATAATAAAATAAAATAACTCTAACAAATGCCATATGAGATTTTCAAAGGTTTTATACAAAATGAGATATGCTTTGAGATTTTAGGGTACATTACATTGTTGTGTACGACTCTTAATTATTATTAAGGAACAGGTAAATTATGAAACACTGTGTGATATCATTATGTCGTTCATAAGGTGGAGGATTTGATTACTAATAACGGAATCGATTGAGGAATATATATACGTATTTGTGAGAGAGTGGTTGAATACTGAACAAATGTCTGTGAAGGTTTAACTAGATAATAAATATTCTTTTGAGAGTGGAAAAATAACAATAAGTTAATTGAGGAGTAGTTTATATGGTAAAATAGTAAAGAAGGTTATAAAGGAAGGCCTAATATTTAATGAGTAATTATTTCGAGGAAGACATAATTAAACGTAATGCGAATGTCTATAAAGGCCAGAGGAAACTGAGGATAGGATCAGGTTGTGATTAACCGAATATCGTAATTGAGGATTGGGCCTGATGATATTATGTAGGTGATTGATTTTGAGATAGGTATTATTCGGATCAAGGATCAGAGATTGAGGACAGAAAAATTAGTATTTAACTATTTGAGTTTGGGACTGAGTTTAGTTGTAGATGCGTGTCGCATCCCTGTCTGTCGTAGAATAGATTATTGATCCTGGTTTGTATCTCATCTCTAGGTACTGCAGGACCTGAGGACTTGGACGTGGTACCGGATCCCCGTCATCAACAGTCGCACGCAGGCAAGTGTACCTTGCCATCCTGTATTTCAGATTTTAGAAACTTGTTGTTTTTTATGTACATTGTGCACGTATTTATGTTGACGTTCGATACTTCGCGTCCGGTTCACAACCGGGTGAAGACGTATATCGTAGCATCTTAAAAAGATTGTTGGATATTTCATAACATCTCGATATGCATACCTGAGTATATCGACACCCCAGGACACACTCGTACACTGTGATCGTACCAGATTCCTGTATCCTGATACTGACATCATGACCAGAGACTGGGACGATCTTAGGGTCGCGTCTGTTGAGTTATCTTCCGTGTGTCGAGATTGTTAGATAGAGGTTCAGGTTCAGCGCATAATCATTGACCGCTTGGGAAGGGGAAGACAGTTACTAGATATTTGGGCTACTCTGCACGCGCTTATATATGTATATATACTATTTCTGTAGTGATCCTGTATCTAGAGTAGTTGTACCACCCGTGTGACTCCTTGCCCGGAGCTGCAGTACGTGCCGTGCGTTTTCGTGTCCGGAGCTACGGTTTTATTTTGGACAGCCCACGCGTCGAACATTGTCTTTAAACTGTGTCACACTAGTTGGTTATGATAGAGTACCCTGTCGTGCACTTGTATTTTCTATTTACTTGGTATGTTGTATTTTTGTACCTTGTTACGTCCCTCTGAGGACCTGGTTCCCTACCAGTTTTGCAGCATAGATGATTACGGAGCTTTTGGAGTAGCTGTTGGAGACGTATGTCTGGCGAGCACAGTACCAGGTACTCACATCTTATCTACCGACATTATGGTTATTGTACATTGATTATTCATCTGCTGGTGTAGCCTAGTTTTTATAGACTCTTATTTCTTCTCGAGTCTATTTGAGTTAGTGTGTTATTGGGTGGCCGACTCTAGCACATATAGCTCTTTCTTGTATATTATTGTACAATGTGGATTGAGACATAGAGGTTTATATTTATGGAATATCTAGATTATGCCCTTTATATTACAGCTTATACGTATTCGAGTCAGACCAGAGTCTGGTCGAATGCGTAGCTGGTGTGTCACATATCACTGGTCCTACGTATTTTGGGACTGGGGCGTGACATATTTTTGTGGTGGCCCATGCAGGTCCGATTTAAATCGTCTTGGTCACCTGACTGTGCCAAGCGAGCCTGCAAATTAGGAATAGATGTTATGATTGTTGAATAGGATCTCAATCCATAATCAATTTAAAAACTCCTTGTATGTGATTATCGCCCTTGGACTTCCACTCTGCATTCGTTCAATCTTCGTCAATATCGCTATCCTTGTTTCTCGTCCCCTATTGTTCGGGGAGACGAATGCTTGTGACTGATAATTTCCCTCCAGAAGAAGATCGAAGACCAGACGACAGAAGACAGAATTCGTATACCTTTCCTGGAGAAGATTGTTACCTTATCAGGATAGATTGATGGGTTCTTTTGGATTCTAGATCTAGTATGGAAGGTTGGCAAGAGAGTTGGACCCACTAGTACCCTACCCGTGCTTAAGGTAACAGTAATCTTGGAAGCACTGAGAGCTAGAAGGATTGTTGATCATGACCTAGAATGATTTACGAAAATGCATAGCCTGATGTGGAAAACTAGTAGTTGTATATGATAGCAATGCTAGGAACGATGATGATAAGCTAGAGGAGATGGAAATTTTAGGATCTCACTTGGGAGATAATAATCGGATTCCTGGAAATTCTAGTATGTGCTTGAGTGATACCATTATTGTACTATGCGACTTGGAGAGATAAATAACGAAAAGAAGAAACTCGAGGAATAAAAATTTTGGGGAAAAATTGAGGAGAAGAGAAATTATACTTTAGGCAGGGGAGAAATTTTTTCTTTTAAAGGATTAGTGTGGTAAACAGAATATGAGGATTTATTTTAAGGTTAAGTCTGGAAGATGACACCGTCCTAGCACGAGTTGATTGAGCCAATACCACGCGACACTAGATTGCCGACGTAGTTGCATTTATATTTTTAGGCCACCAGGTTACCCTGAGTTCAGTTCAGAAAGCCCAGGAGTATGGTGCCCATCTACCTTAGGAGTATATAATGCAGGAGGTGAACCAGTGTACCACCATGTTATATCAGAGTTTGAGGGTGTGATTCTAGATAATCTGTCCGGCCTGCCACCTGACAGAGAGATATAATTTGCTATAGAGTTGACTCCAAGAGTGGAGCCAATTATTTTCCCGTCTTCAGACTAGCACCGAAAGAGTTGGTTGAGTTGAAGGTCCATAGTAGAGGATCACTTGGACAAGAGTTTCAGTCGGGCTAGTATTTCTCCATGGGGGAAAGCCCATCTTAATTGTGCCAAAGAAAGACGGGACAGTACAGTTGAATCAGCTAAGTGGCACATATGTATTCTCGAAGATCGATCTCAGATCAGGCTATCATCAGATCAAGGTACGGAGAGAAGACATTCCGAAAACGGCGCTTCGGACGAAGTATGTGCTCTATGAGTTTCTAGTCATGACCGTTTCGTTTGACCAACGCGCCAGCAGTACTTATGAGCTAAAGGAACAAGGTTTTCCACCAGTACTTGGATAAGCTCGTGGTGGTGTTCATCGACGTCTTGATATATTCCGAGAACCAGGAGAAGCACAAGAGACATCTCAAGATTGTGTTGGAGATACTGAGAAATGAGAGGCTGTAATCCAAGCTAAGCAAATATGAGTTATGTTCAGATAGAATAGATAGTATACACATCAGGACAGCTGAGAGTTCTTGAGAAGAACTATCAGACACACGATCTAGGGCTAGCTGCAGTGATATTTGCACGAAAGCGATGACGACACTACCTTTATATAGAGCAGATGATGAGATTTATATAAAACACAAAAAGTCTGAAGAATGCCTACATACAGAAGGAACTCAACATGAGACAAAGGCATTGGCTAGAATTTATGACAGATTATAATATCGAGTTGCAGAACCACTCTGGCAAGACGAATGTAGTTTATGACTCATCGCCAGTTGTTAGAGGATTTTCAGGAAATCAGGATTGAGATTGTATTGCCAGGCATGGATGGACAGATGGCCAGTCTTGAGGTTCAGTCTACTTTGGTTGAGAGGATCAAGGCAACATTGCCTACGGACACGAGATTTAGACGACTGCGAGAAAGGACAGAGGCCGACATGCAAACGGGATTCAAGATTCATGAAGACGGAACATTGAGGTGTAGAGATCGCCTATACGTTCCGAGTGGCAAGCTACGCCAAGAGTTGATGACTGAGGCTCATAGCTCGATTATTCTATTTCATCCCGGGGGTACGAAGAAGTACCGAGATGCGAGGCAACATTACTGGTGGCATGGGATGAAGAGAGAAATTGCAAGATTCGTGGCAAAATGTTTAGTTTGGCAGCAAGTCAAGGCTAAACATCAGAGGACTGCAGGATTATTGCAGCCACTTCCCATTCCCGAGTAGAAGTGGGAACACATTACCATGGACTTCATCACAGGATTCCCACGAAGCCCTAGCTGGAAGGATGCAGTATGGGTTGTCGTAGACAGACTCACCAAGTCTGCACATTTTCTTGCCCTTCAGAGTTGGGCAATCCACGAAGATATTAGCTGACATGTATATGAGGCAGATAGTACGATTACAGGAGTGCCTGTCAGCATCGTATCGGATCGTGATTCCAGATTCATGTCACATTTTTGGCGAAGTATGCAGGAGAGTTTAGGAACTCGTCTCAAGTTCAGCACTGCATATCATCCACAGACTGATGGCCAGTCAGAGCGCACGATACAGATATTAGAGGATATGTTGAGAGCGTGCATGATTGATTTTGGAGGATCTAGGGAGGACCACCTGCACTTCGTAGAATTCTCCTACAATAACAGTTACCAGGCTAGCATACAGACGGCACTTTATGAGGCACTGTACGATAGAAAATGTAGGTCGCCAGTTTATTTGAGTGATGTGGGAGAACGTCAGATACTTGGTCCAGAGTTGGTAACACAGACAGTGGAGAAAGTCAAGTAGATTCAAATCCATCTGCGTGTAGCACAGGACAGACAAAAATATTGGGCAGAAGCGCACCGCAGACCATTGGAGTTCAAGGAGGGTGACCACGAGTTTTTGAGGATATCACCTACTTGCGGTACCATCAGATTCGGAGGCAAGCTGGGTCCGAGGTACACCGGGCCTTATGACATCTAGGAACGAGTTGGCGAAGTGGCTTATCGTCTTGAATTGCCTCCATCATCATAAAGGATGCATGACGTATTTCACATATCGCAGTTGAGGAGATTTGTGGCAGATTATTCGGCAGCATCTTTCGTATTTATTTGAGGATAGAGGTACAAATTTTTGTACCGCAATTGATGACCAGTTTGTTTTAAATTCTTGTAGCTAGTATCGTGCCTTACTTTTAATTTCGAGGACAAATTTTTCTAAGTTGGGAAGAATGTAAACTCCCTCGATTAATTCTATAGATAGCCAGGTTTGGATTGGGAAAATTTTGGATTTCGCAGCAGATGTTGAGGTATAGAGTAGAGTTAAGATTTTCAGTTATTTTAATCCATTAAATTAAAACCCTTGCCGTGCCCTATCATTGTTTAATTATTCGGAGCCCAATATCAGCCCATAATTTCCACCTTATTATTGTACTTCTGACTTGACTTGCCAAATTAGGCACTGGACTTTTTTGTCACTCAAAATCAGTTTTTGTTGTGATCTAAATTAATAGCGCGACTTTCCGAAAAATCATAACCCATAGTTAATTTCGTGTCGGACACCTGTGTCGTTACCCTAAATTTTGGGATACCAACTTAACCCGTTGAGCCGGACCAACTAAAGGGTCCAAGACTGACTCCAAGCCCCCACCATTTTTGGCCTTGTGTCATTTTCGAATTTTGACCCCAAGTGCCCCCATTTAATTTAAATTTGCGGAACACATTATTTCTATTTAAATCGGGGATACCAATTTTGCCTAATCCTATTTTAATCCTTAATTAATCCCAATGCCCATTTAATTAAACCCGTGCCTCACCTACACTACCCCCTCACCATGAAAATCACCAAACATATTTTTCTCCACAATTTTCGTATCATTTTATGTGTTCGTGCAATTTTTCGAATTTAAGGGGCTAAGTTGCAATTATTTAATTTAGGTGCCCTCACCCCATTGGTCTAGGCCAAATGGAGAAGCCCCCTCTCCTTTGACCAAGTAAACAACCCTCCTCCCTTTCATTTGGATGAAGAAATAAATTCCTCCATATGTCATCTCCACCACTCATTTGAAATGTGCTCATCCTCACCATCCAACCCCTACACAACCCCCTATATAATATCTCTTCCTCCCCTCTTCCCAAAGGCAGGCCCTAATCCCCATGTCTAGAAAAACCCGCACCCTCTCTCTCCTCCCTCTTCCTAAATCCCAGCCGAACCTCTTCCTTCCTTTCTTCTTTTCCTTCTTCTTCTTTCCTTCACCATCTTCTTCTTCCCAACTCCTACTCCGGCCAAGCCCCTCACTTCCGGCGGCCACCAACACTACCCGGACCAGGCCGCCACCCGAGCTACTGCTGACCACCCTTAGTTTCCCCACTGCAGCTCTAGCCGACTGCTTCCACTGCCACCCCCTCCATTCCGGCACAGCCACGAGCACTCCGGCACAGCCACCCCCACTGTACTGCCGGCTGCTCGAGTTCTCCCCTGACCGTGCTGCTCACTCCGGTGGGCCAACTACATTACCACCACCTCCAGTTCTTCCGCCACGGCCACTTCCACCCACCCGACGGTGATCCACCCAGCCATGACCCCAACTCCGGCCACCCCGCTGCCGACTTCCTCCCTCAACCACCATCTCCTCCAGTTTTACTGCCACCAACCGTGGTGCAACATTCATCCCCCGTCCCCGGCGAGCGACGAGTTCGTCGTGCAGACGCCGGAGTCGGCACAGTGGCTCGACACCACCACCATCGTATTCAACGTCCTTGCCACCGCCTCCAGCTCTTCCTGACAGCCCGACTTCACTCTGACCGAGCACCCTCCGGCCAAGCATCGAACCCGTTCCCATCCCGACGTGCCACACTACTAGAAAAAGCGGGATTAGCGACGTATTTTAGCGACGTCAAAAGAAACGTCGCTAATAATACATAAATTAGCGACTCATTATAAACACGTCGCTAGACGTCGCTAAATGGCGACAGTTAGCGACGTTTAGCGACTTTTAATACGATTTTAAAAGATAAGTTGCTATAAGTTCAATTAAGGTCGCTAAACGTCGCTAATATGTCTAATTTAGCGACGTTTAGCGACGTATATAGCGACATTTAAACTCAAAATATTTAGCAACGTGTTTAGCGACGTCCTTTACGTCGCAAATATTTAATTTAGCGATATTTTTATTGGACGTCGCTAAACGTCGCTAAAATTTGGTTAATTAGGGGTCGGTTTCCTTTTTCCCCGTCAGTTGAAATTTCGATTCGAAAACATATTCCCCCCCTCCCCAGCTCCGTCGACCATGACTACTCCGGCAAGGTATACTCTCTCTCTCTCTCTCTCTCTCTCTCTCTCTCACAGGACACATGTGACATTGACACAAACACGATACACACACTGACACTGACACAGACACAGACACGGCACACACACACACTGACACAGACACTGATCTGGACCTAGGGTTAGGGTTAGGGTTAGGTTTTTTGACATGGGGTTAGGGTTAGGGTTAGGGTTAGGTTTTTTGACATGGGGTTAGGGTTAGGGTTAGGGTTAGGGTTAGGTTTTTTGACAATGTTCATGCATGTGCGATCATATAGAGATCAGATTTTAATTTCTTCTTTCAAGTATAAAATAAATAAATAATATGGATCGATGAATAAGAAAGAAAGAACATAAGTGTATTTATTTGCACTTTTGCAATATATATATATATATATATATATATATATATATATATATACATACATACATACATACATACTAATTGTTTGATTTTGTGGTTACTATTCATTGGTCCAATGGAGGAGGGGAAAAAATGATGGCTATTATTGAATCCATGTTCATATGTCATGACTACGTACATTGGGTGAACAAATTAGAACTAATTCCTGAATATTCGTACAACAACTGATCATGTGATCAAATTAATTAGAATGCCAATTATTCGACCAGGAAGTGTATGATCTAAGCAACCGTCCTTAATTGTGCCCCAAGAATTTTGAGCTCTAGCTACTTCCTCGTTCCACTCCCAATATATATAGGGGTTAATTGCCGAAAGCAAAGTACTGCGGAGTTATGTATCTCAGTTCCTCACCCTACTGCCAGTTTCAAGAAGTGCCTAATGGTCTAAATAATATGACTATAACAGTTGAATTAGCTAAACGAAACTTACAAATCAGCTTAAATAAATAAAGGATTAATTTCAACACTTACTGAAATCACTAGCTAGCAGTATGAAGAGCCTCTAATGGAGCAAAGATATCATCGCAGCATGCATCATTAAGGACATGCATCTCAAGAAACTTATTGGCTTCGGCTGGAGCCTACTACACTAAAATCCGGACACTGACACAGAAGTGGGTTAAGGTATAGTAGTAAAGTGGTATTAAGATATTATTTGGGTAATGTTATATATATATATATATATATATATATATATATATATATATATATATATATATATATATATATATATATATATATACTGCTTTTCCAATAACGGACACTGACACAGACACAGAAGTTAATTTTGCATGTAATGATTTATATGATACATACTGTCAATTTTGCAGAAGTATCTAGAAATGGATATGAATTACTATCTGCGTCATCGTTCGTGGATGTACAACCGTCATCCTGATGACATGTGCGGTGTGCGGGATGAATTCATTGAGGGTGTACAGCAGTTCCTGCAGTTCGCCAAGGCGTTCCCTCAGTACATGGACGGTACCAAAATTAAGTGTCCATGTGTGAGATGTCGTAACAGGAAATATCATCCAGAAGTGGAAGTTACATATCATTTATACTCGAAGGGCTTTACGCCGAATTACTATCAGTGGACCGCGCACGGAGAACTTGTATCTCTAGCATCAGAGTCGGAGCCCTATGTGGAGCCGTATATGGATGTCCAAGACCACGATGCTTACGACGACGGGTTGGTGAACATGGTTTATGATACGGCGGGGCCTAGTTTCAATCCTGACAATTATGATGCAGCGGGGCCTAGTTTCAATCCTGACAATTATGATGCGGCAGGACCTAGTTTCAATCCAGACAATTATGATGCAGCTGAGGAGGCACCGAATGCCGATGCTGCAAAGTTTATGGAGTTTGAGAATGCAAGGACTCCACTATATCCTGGTTGTGAGGACCATTCACCGTTGGAGGTGGTTACAAGATTATTGAGCATCAAGTCCGATTTTAACATGTCGCAAGAATGCTATAATCGACTGCTCGATTTGATTATAGAGATCTTGCCCGAGGGTGCAAAGTTGCCTAAAGACTTCTATCGATCTAAGAGGATGGTGAGATTGCTTTGGATGGGATACGAGAAAATCGATGCATGTCGCAATGGGTGCATGTTGTACTACAAAGACGACAAGGATGAAGATGCGTGTAGATTCTGTGGTGCTGATCGCTACAAGGCCACTGCTAGAGGAAAGTCTGTCGGTGCAAGGAAGCCTACCGATTCGATGCACTACTTGCCTTTGACGCCGCGGTTGCAGCGGTTGTTTATGGTTAAGGAGACTGCAGAAAACATGAGTTGGCACAGGCGAAAACAGATCAAAGGAGTATTGGATCATCCATCCGATGGAGAAGCATGGAAGCACTTTGATCGAGAGTATCCACATTTTGCCGAGGAAGCGCGTAATGTCAGATTGGGGCTCTGCTCTGACGGTTTTACTCCATTCGGACTTTCGGGCTCCCAGTATTCGTGTTGGCCTGTGATCGTCACTCCGTACAATCTACCGCCTTGGATGTGCATGAAGACTCCGTATATGTTCCTAACCGTTATTATCCCGGGTCCGAACAATCCGAAGAGGAACATCGATGTGTACTTACAGCCTTTGATAGATGAGTTGAATCAGCTGTGGGAAGTAGGTGCCAACACGTACGATATTTCTAGAAAGCAGAATTTTTAGATGAGGGCAGCACTTATGTGGACCATCAACGACTTTCCGGCCTATGGAATGTTATCGGGATGGAGCACCCATGGTCGTCTCTCATGTCCGTATTGCATGGACCGTTCTCAGGCTTTCCGTTTGAAACACGGAGGCAAACCGTGCTTCTTCGATTGTCATCGACAATTTTTGCCGAAGGATCATCCGTACCGGAGGAATCGGAATGCTTTTCGTGCGGGAGTTGTGGAGAAGGCCAATCCACCTCCAAGGTGGCCCGGATGCACGATATGGGAAGAGGTAAAATATTTACCAAGTGCTATCGAAGAGCCTGCTAAGGGGTACAAGTGTGACGGATTTGGTCGCACCCATAACTGGACGAAGAGGAGTATATTCTGGGATCTGCCATATTGGAGCACCAATCTGATCAGACATAACCTTGATGTCATGCATATCGAGAAGAATGTGTTTGATAACATAATTAATACTGTAATAGATGTAAAGGGGAAGACGAAAGATAATCCGAAGGCCAGGTTGGACTTAGAAGACATATGTAGACGTCCTGCATTGCATCTGATAGAGGAGGGGAATAGAAAGTTAAAGCAACCTAAGTCAGTTTTCTCACTGGATAAAGAGGATAAAGGTAGACTTTGTAGGTGGATTCAGGGTCTAAAGTTTCCAGACGGGTACGTGTCGAACTTGAGAAGATGCGTCGACCTCAAGGAGAACAAACTAGTAGGTATGAAGAGCCACGATTGTCATGTATTCATGGAGAGGTTAATTCCGATTGCATTTCGGAAATTCTTACCGCAGGTCGTTTGGGACCCATTGACAGAGCTGAGCATATTCTTCAGAGATCTTTGTTGTACTAAGTTGCTCGTCGATCGTCTAGAAAAGCAAGAGAGGGACATTGCGGTAACACTATGTAAGCTCGAGAAGGTGTTTCCTCCAGGATTCTTCGACTCTATGGAGCATTTGCCAATTCATCTTTCCTATGAGGCACGTGTTGGTGGTCCTGTCGGTTATCGGTGGATGTACCCCTTCGAGCGTCATCTGAATCACCTAAAGAGAAAGGTGAAAAATAAGGCACGGGTTGAAGGATCTATTTGTGAAGCTTATGTTCTCGAGGAGATTATAAACTTTTGCTCGACGTATTTCAAACCGCATGTTGCTACTAATAGGAATAAAGCTCCCAGAAACGACGACGCATATAAGGAATCTAATGATGCAATACTCAAAGTATTCAATGCATCCGGAAAGCCTTCGGGAAAAATGAAGAAGAGATATTTGAATGACGATGAGCTAAGGGCTGCTCAATTGTATATATTACTCAATTGCGACGAGGATGAAGTGGAGAAGCTAGAGGGGTAAGTAATTAATACGTCCACGTTTACATCATCTCAATGTAATAGTATAAGATACTATTATGCTACTAATTAGCAGTTGCATCATTATTTTTTAGCACATATAATGATGAGTTAAGGTCGGTTAGACCCTACATAACAGACGAAGAAGTAGAACAAGAAATGAGATGCCATTTTCCTTCTTGGTTGAGCGCATATGTAAGATACTTGGTAATTACTTTTTATTTCTGCACTTGTAAAACAAATAACTTACCATCGCTACTTTGGTATTTAGGTCGATCGTCTAATATCATCCGAGACTGAATCTATTAGGACTCTAGCCAAGGGACCAATTACTGCCGTAAAAATATGGCCAAGTTTCTGTGTGAATGGGTTCAGGTTCAAGTCAACAAATGCTCCTATTAGAGACAGCTTTCTGGATCTTGATTCCACGAAAAACAGTGGTTTGTGTATCAAATCTACAAACTACAAAGACGTCAATCCGGGCAATGATTTTTTTGGCATCTTACGAGAGATTGTGGAGTTGACATATAATTATGGCCCAGAACCTGCTAATATCGTGCTATTCAGGTGTGAATGGTTCGATCCGATTCAAGATCAAGGTTGGAAAATTGACAAGCATGGCCTTGTGGATATAAACTACAAGCGTAGATATCAAGGCTACGAACCATTTGTCCTATCAAGTCAGGCTCAGCTCGTGTACTTCATAACTTATCCTAGACGGGGGACAGCGAGGTCGGATTGGTGGGCAGTATGCAAGACTAAAGCTAGAAATACCTTTGACATTGACGAAATAGCTTATCAGGAGGACGATCTACCTCTTGTAACAAATATTGTAGATGTGGACTCAACAAAAGTTACTCATTACACGAGTAATAATGTAGAAGATGTAGAATTATCCGAAGAGGACGAAGTAGATGAAAGTGAAGACGAGGAAGAGGAAGAGCAGGACGAGGAAGGCGAACAAGATGAATTTTCTGAAGATGATTGAAAATATAAAATATTCCATGTAGAATATAACTATATTTGGACTGTAAAATGCTTTGAGATATGTATCACATTTTGACATTAACGAATATATGTATTATATTTTGACTGTATAATGCTTTGAGATATGTATCACATTTTGACATTAACGAATATATGTATTATATTTTGACTGTATAATGCTTTGAGATATGTATCACATTTTGACTATAGAATGTAGTATATATTTGTGTTTCTCTATATTCATCATATGTTGTTATCAGATATGACAGGACGACGCGGAGGATTCGGCAGGTCCCGAGGTAGACAGAGTGCCACTCCGGTACTGCCTACTGTTGGTTCCGGATCATCGTCGCCCAGTACTCCAGTATATCGAGCAGCCACATCTCCGACTGCGACGACGTTGCGTGGCATCACTCCTGGGACGAGTAGTTCCAGGCGTGATAGTACTCGTGATAGTACTCTCTCGTCCAGCGTTCCTCCTGCTGACGGAACCATGGAGACTGATGAGCATGTAGAGGAGGTCGTGCCGACGTTGTCCCAGCATCAGCAAGATCCTCCATGCGCACCACCGGAGGAGACGAGGACAGAGATTTGGGCCAACGGTACAAAGTAAGTCAATTAGATGGTTTAGTATATATTTGTGTTTCTCTTTATTCATCGTATATTGACTTTTTCAGTAATCTAAATTATTATTTCTGTATAGATATCGTCCATCGTCGGTTCAGAGACGCCTGGGCCAATTTCTGAGGAACAACTACGGTGGCCCTTGGATCAACTACTCTGAGGCTCCGGAGGAGAGGAAGGCGTTCTGGTTTGCGCACTTCCAGGTAAAAGTATATTAAATAAATCCTCTAATTTATGCATATTCGTGATGCTAACTTAATAAATTATTTATTGTAGCAAACGTATTTTTATCCTCCGCACCGGGCCGAGTTGATCGAGCGGCTCTTTCCTACCGTTGCCGCCAAGCTTATCCGAGATGCTCTGGATGACCAGAAGGCTCGTGATCGTGCTGGAAAACCGATCCAAGGTTGGATCACGCCTGAGCAGTGGACTGCGATGAGGGCTAGATTCGACGATCCGAGCTACAAGGAAAGGTCTAAGAAGGCCAAGGCGGCTAGGCAGAATGCTGCCAAGTGGTGTGGTGGCTCGATTCCGATGACGGAACATTTCCGTCGTTTGGTATGTTTTTTCTTTTAAAATATATTATTTTAATATAAGTACCATAAAATGGTACTTGAAAAAAATATTTAAGTTTAGTAATAAAAAATATATTTTTAACAGGTACAGAGGGGTGAGGATGCAAACATGGTGACCGTCTTCTTGGCCACCCATCGCAAGGACGGAAATCTCATTGATGAGAGGGCCTCACAGACCTATGTAAGTATTACTTTACTTTGTGTTTATTTTAATATAACTTAGGCAATTATTGAGTTTCCAAACCTTTTCTAGGCCGAGTATCTTAGGCTTCGTGAGCGGGCGACTGCTAGTGCACCTACACCTGGAGAGGCTGGTGCTTCGTCACAGCCCGGTCCATCTCCGTCGGCGGACGACCTGTGGGTGACCGCAGCTGGTGGTCTCCAGAGGGGTACGTACTACGGTACGGGCTCCTATGGCGCCCTGGTTGCGACGCAGTCATCTAGGGCCTCCCCGACAGCTGTGCATTCCACACACCCCTCGCAGTCGCAGCCCTCGCAGTCGTCGGCCAGAGTCCAGGAGGCCGTCCAGGAGGCCGTTGACCGTCAGATTGCGTCTCTCCGTGACGACTTGCTGCGAAGTATGGAGGACCAGTCCCGGTCCCAGCCGCAGGCGGACGATCCGATGCTTATCGCACGATTGGATATGCTCGACCGCAGCATGACGGAGCTACGAGAATTGACAAATGATATTAGAGCCTCCAATGATCGCAACATCATGGAGCTGCAGGCGTCACAGCTATCGATGGGCGAGAAGCTGACGAGGATGCATGCGTCACAGCTATCGATGGGCGAGAACCTGACGAGGATGCAGGATTCAATGGGTGATAGCAGTACGAGGCTGTTATCTACCCTGGATTCTTACAACCAGCGACTCGCAGACTTGGAGCGGGCATGGCCGCCACCGACGTCACTGCCTTCTCCATCGACATCGGTGTCGATTCCACGGGACGAGTATGAGGAGTTGTTATCCTTGAAGCGCGCCGCTGGTCAGCCTCCTGCAGATCCGTAGTAGTCTAGTTATTTTTATTATTATTTACGAATTATTGGTACTTCAACAATAGACATGATGTATGATGCTTCTTGTGGTCTTGAATTTTTTAGTTAATTTAATTGGATTATATAGTTATCCATATTTAATTGGATTGATACTTCTTGTGGTTTTTAATTTAATTGGATTATATAGTTAACTAGATTGAATCATGTTGGTGTGTATGATGAAGATGCTGTAAAACTGCAGGGAATCACTAATATTTGATTCTGGAAATTTTTTTTTTAAAATTAGCGACGTTATTAGCGACGTGTAGCGACGCTTAGCGACGTTAATTTACGTCGCTAATTACGTCGCTAATCAGCGACTCTGTAAAACGTCGCTAAGTTCATCGCTAATGACGTCGCTAAAGTCGTCGCTAAGCGTCGCCAATTGCTGACATGGCAAGTATAGCCAGGTCATTAAAGACGTCGGTGTAACGTCGCGATTGACGTCGCTAATCAGCGACGTTTAGCGACTTTAATGAACGTCGCTTTTTAGTGACTTGGCGTCGCAAAACGTCGCTAAATTCAGCGACACATTAAAGTCGCTAAAAAACGTCGGTATAGCGACGTTTAGCGACGTTTTTTGTTTTAGCGACTTGGTATTTTCCGACTGCTTCAGAACGTCGCTAAACCTAATTAGCGACGATTTATTGTTATTTAGCGACGTTTTTAGACGTCGCTAATTTGACTTTTTCTGGTAGTGCCACCAGCTCCACCACAAGACCCGACCGGCCTCCCTCCACTCCGGCGAGTAGCCACCGCAGCTCCACCTTCGTGCCACCACACGCCGTCGAGGTAGTCTAGTCCCTAACTCCCTGTTTAAACCTATATTTGTATTGTTTAGTTAGTTTTTATGGTGTTTTAAGTAACTTAGTTAGTTAGGGTTAAGTTAGTAGAGGTTTAACTATGCATTGAAGTAGGGTTTGATATTATGTACTATATGCACTTGATGATGTTGGATGATGAAGAATAATTTTAGGATTTTTGAAGACGTAAATGTTCATAGATGGAGATTGTGGAACATAGATATTCAAGGGTTGGAGAGGTTAAATATAATGAGGTTAGGGGTTTAAATGCCATATGAGATTTTCAAGGGTTTTATACAAAATGAGATATGCTTTGAGATTTTAGGGTACATTACATGGTTGTGTATGACTCTTAATTATTATTAAGGAATAGGTAAATTATGAAACACTGTGTGATATCATTATGTCGTTCATAAGGTGGAGGATTTGATTACTAATAACGGAATCGATTGAGGAATATATATATGTATTTGTGAGAGAGTGGTTGAATACTGAACAGATGTATGTGAAGGTTTAACTAGATAATAAATATTCTTTTGAGAGTGGAAAAATAAGAATAAGTTAATTGAGGAGTAGTTTATATGGTGAAATAGTAAAGAAGGTTATAAAGGAAGGCCTAATATTTAATGAGTAATTATTTCGAGGAAGACATAATTAAACGTAATGCGAATGTCTATAAAGGCCAGAGGAAACTGAGGATATGATCAGGTTGTGATTAATCGAATATCGTAATTGAGGATTGGGCCTGATGATATTATGTAGGTGTTTAATTTTGAGATAGGTATTATTCGGATCAAGGATCAGAGATTGAGGACAGAAAAATTAGTATTTAACTATTTGAGTTTGGGACTGAGTTTAGTTGTAGATGCGTGTCGCATCCCTGTCTGTCGTAGAATAGATTATTGATCCTGGTTTGTATCTCATCTCTAGGTACTGCAGGACCTGAGGACTTGGACGTGGTACCGGATCCCCGTCATCAGCAGCCGCACGCAGGCAAGTGTACCTTGCCACCCTGTATTTCAGATTTCAGAAACTTGTTGTTCTTTATGTACATTGTGCACGTATTTATGTTGACGTTTGATACTTCGCGTCCGGTTCACAACCGGGTGAAGACGTACATCATAGCGTCTTAGAAAGATTGTTGGATGTTTCATAGCATCTCGATATGCGTACCTGAGTATATCGACATCCCAGGACACACTCGTACACTGTGATCGTGCCAGATTCCTGTATCCTGATACTGACATCATGACCAGAGACTGGGACGACCTTAGGGTCGCGTCTGTTGAGTTATCTTCTGTGTGTCGAGACTGTTAGATAGAGGTTCAGGTTCAGCGCACAATCGTTGACCGCTTGGGAAGGGGAAGACAGTTACTAGACGTTTGGGTTACTCTGCACGCGCTTATATATGTATATATACTATTTCTGTAGTGATCCTGTATCTAGAGTAGTTGTACCACCCGTGTGACTCCTTGCCCGGAGCTGCGGTACGTGTCGTGTGTTTTCGTGTCCGGAGCTAAGGTTTATTTTGGACAGCCCATGCGTCGAACATTGTCTTTAAACTGTGTCACACTAGTTTGTTATAATAGAGTACCCTGTCGTGCACTTGTATTTTCTGTTTACTTGGCATGTTGTATTTTTGTACCTTGTTACGTCCCTCTGAGGACCTGGTTCCCTGCCAGTTTTGCAGCATAGATAATTACGGAGCTTTTGGAGTAGCTATTGGAGACGCATGTCTGGCGAGCACGGTACCAGGTACTCACATCTTATCTACCGGCATTATGGTTATTGTACATTGATTATTCATCTGCTGGTGTAGCCTAGTTTTTATAGACTCTTACTTCTTCTCTAGTCTATTCGAGTTAGTGTGTTATTGGGCGGCCGACTCTAGCACATATAGCTCTTTCTTGTATACTATTGTACAATGTGGATTGAGACATAGAGGTTTACATTTATGGAATATCTAGATTGTGCCCTTTATATTACAGCTTATACGTATTCGAGTCA
Organism: Iris macrosiphon; assembly: GCA_036927795.1. Taxonomy (NCBI): domain Eukaryota; kingdom Viridiplantae; phylum Streptophyta; class Magnoliopsida; order Asparagales; family Iridaceae; genus Iris; species Iris macrosiphon. Next base: position 166,525,689 of record JAYESA010000013.1, on the reverse strand, counting down.
GACCAGAGTCTGGTCGAATGCGTAGCTGGCGTGTCACGTATCCCTGGTCCTACGTATTTTGGGACTGGGGCGTGACAGATATCAACCTATAATATCAACATGGCAAGGCGAATGTTGTAGCAGATGCCTTGAGTAGGAGACCAATGGCATACTTCTTGAAGATGCAGCATCATTTATTAGAGGACCTTCAGGAGCGCGTGATAAATGTCATATTACCAGGCATAGATGGACAGCTGGCTAGCCTTGAGGTATAATCATCATTTGTAGAGAGGATCAAGGTAGCTCAGCCTACAGATGCTAGATTTTAGAGACTCAGAGAGAGGACCAAGGCTGGTGTACAGACTGGACTATGGATTCACGAGGATGGGACGTTGAGGTATGAAGATCGTCTATACATTCCGAGCGGGGAGTTGTGTCAGGAGCTGATGACAGAGCCATACAGTTTGGTGTATTTTATTCATCCCGACGGTACAAAGATGTACCGAGATCTGAGGCAGCACTACTAGTGGCAGGGGATGAAGAGGGAGATCTCTCAGTTTGTGGTGAGATGTTTGGTCTGTCAGCAAGTTAAGGCCGAACATCAGAAGACTGCAGGACTATTGCAGCCGCTTCCCATTCCTGAGTGAAAGTGAGAAAATATCATGATGGATTTCGTCACTAGATTTCCGAGGAGTCCCAGCGGGAGGGACGCAGTCTGGGTCATCGTGGATCAACTCACCAAGTCGGCGCACGACTTGCCCTTCAGAGTTGGGCAATCGACGAAGATTTGGGTAGATTTGTAAATGAGACAGATTATACTTTGCATGGTGTGCCTTTCAGTATTGTCAGATCGAGATTCGAGGTTCACATCACATTTTTGGAGGAGTATGTAAGAGAGCCTCGGAACTCGATTGAAGTTCAACACTTCCTACCATCCTCAGACAGATGGTCAGTCTGAGTGGACTATTCAGACCTTAGAGACATGCTTAGAGCTGTATGCTTGACTTTGGAGGATCCTGGGAGGACCATCTACACTTGGTAGAGTTTTCGTACAACATCAGTTACCAGGCTAGCATCCGAATGACACCATTCGAGGCACTTTATGGGAGGAAGTGCTGCTCGCCCTATGTTGGAGTGATATCGGGAGAGAGACAGATAATGGGACCATATTTAATGGTCAGTACAGTAGAGAATGTGAAGAAGATACAAGGTCACCTTCGAGCAGCTCAGAGCAGGCGGAAGCATTGGACAAATGCACATCGTCGACCTTTAGAGTTCAAGGAAGGCGATCATGTGTTCTTGAAGATCTCGCCTACCCGTGGTACTATCAGATTCGGAGTCAGAGGCAAGCTGAGTCTGAGGTACATCGGACCATTTGATATTTTGGAGCGCGTTGGCGAGGTGTCATATCGTCTTGCATTGCCTCAATCACTAGAGGGCGTGCATGACGTATTTCACGTATCACAGTTGAGAAGATACATAGCTATGAGTCATGTGTTGGACCATTCCGAGATTACAGCGGGACCGAGTCTGTTTATGAGGAGCAACCCTTTGAGATTCTCGACCGCAGTGAGAAGGTGTTGAGAGGGCAGACGATTCGGCTAGTCCGGATAGCATGGAAGCATCATTCACCGGACAAGTCGACTTGGGAGCGCGAGGACACCATTAGTGAGTGTTTTCCTTACACAGAAACTCTTGTGTCTTGTAATTCTTTGAAGAAGAAGTGATATTTAATGAGGTTTCTCTGTTATCTTAATTTTGATTTAATTTGAACATTTCTTTTGTATTCATCTTGTGCTTTATTTATTATGTTGAGATAGAAGGTTCCTGGAATGTGAGAATTCACACCGTATTTAACAAACACCCTATTTAACAATTATACATCATGTTTATAATATACATTTAATATCCATAACATAGATGTCCAGAGCTTGAATAGTAGAGAAGATATAAGTGAATCCAACTCATTTATTTTTTAGTTTACTCCAATTTCTTAATCATTACGAGGACGGTTTATAATATACATATAATATCCATAACATAGATGTCCAAATTGACTGTATATATACCGATAAAGAAAAACAAACGTACCAAAAGCATGAACCATTCATAGGATCATGGGTTTTATGTAGCGAAGTCTTTTGTAGCCACTTGTTGCTCATGCAAATAGGGTAGGAAAACTATATGAATTTTTTGTTCTTTTTTCTTTTTTGTGTGGTCAAAATAATACAACTCCTATTTGCTACAACGACAAGGAAGAACACCACGTAAATGTGAGCTCACTAGACTTTGCTAATTTCTAATTTTTCTAATTGCACGGATTGTAACGAGACTACGGGGATCTTTAATACCATTTGCTACCATATAATACAAACGAAAATATGGAAGTCCAATTAAAAAGGTTAAGAAGAGTACATTAAAATTAATATCAAGAGTTCGTGTGAGAAAATTTTAGTCCGAAGTAAAAACATAAACATTTTAATCACGTTCTTACATAGAATAAAAGTAATTACTATTGCAAGGAATATAAGTAATCCAATTAGCAAGTGGGCTTAGGTTAAATAAACAATACCAATTAAAAAAGAAAGAACCGAACTCGAGTTACTCTTGCGGTTATCGAGAAGAGATATAAGATTTCGGCTGCGTGGCAGAAGGTCAGTGGATCGAGCCACGGATACATATTATTCCTTCCATTTATACATGGTGGGAGTTGGGGGTATACATGGTGGAGTTGGGGGCACAAAAGTCTCGAACGTTACGTCGGACCCGATACAATAGGAGTAGGAGAAGAAGAGAGACGTTGATAAAAAAATCTAAATTCGTAAGTAAACTTCTCTCTTATACGTACAAACCGTAAATAATTAAATACTCAACCATTTTAATTTTAAAAAGTCCAAGATAAATTATTTTTGACAAACAATAATTAGCATTAAATATAAGTGTAACGCACGTACATGTTATTAGTAATTATCTATAGAGTTTTTAGACTCATTATAATACCTAGTAGCGTACACATGCGTAAAAAAATTATTAATTTTTTTAATATAATTTTTGGGAGTATTTGTTTATGCAATGCCCCGAAGTATTTGTTTATGCAACGCCAATTAATTATTGCTTCTCCTGTAGCTCGAACCCACAACCACCAGAGAGTAGGAAATTAATGGCTTCTCATGTGGCTCGAACCCACAACAACCAGGAAAGATGCCTCAAACTTGAGTCACTTGAGGCTTGGAAACGGCTCAAAATTGAGTCGTCCAAGCCGTTTATAAATTCTTCACAATCTATTAAAAAAATTACTGTAAAAAAACAAACTTTTTCTCTTCTCTTCTGTACACATATATATATTTAAACAGTAAATTTAAAAATATTTAAAAACTAAATTTAAATATTGATTTAAAGAAAAAATATTAGAAATATTTAAATTGTTTAACAAATATCAATTCAGATATATTTAAAGCATTTTTTAACAATATCATAAAATATTTATTTTACGTGCGAATTTACTAGTATACATATATTTAAATATTTAAAGTATCAAACTTGGGTCATAGGACAAGCGTAACACTGCGAATCCGAAGACGAAAGTTTCGTTGTGAAACGACAAACACACGCGAAATTATGACAAGTGTCAGGACAGGTCGATACGAAATTTTTCGACGATACGCGTTGATTCCGGTGTGCACGCACATCCAAATCAATTTTTGCGAAATCTCATATGTCAACATTGACGATACGTGCCTTTCGATACAATTCTCACACGAGAAAGTCACCTCGTTTGGCGGAAGGCTCCCCGTATCGAGAAAATTTGGTTTTACAAAAATAACGTTTTTGGTCAAATTCGACGCTGCATAATCAGCAGATAAATCAACAATAAAATAATCTAATTCAAGAGCTTAAAACTCGGTTAAGTTGTCTAAATTACTCATCAAGTAGAATTTAAAAATATTAATTAGGTTAGAAAAAATTAGACACGAACATGGGAGATTGGAACAGTTTCTGATCTTAAAAATTAAGTTATTTTTTCTGTTTTATGTCGTGATTTGCGATCGTCACAGGACACGATAAGTTAAACTAATTAAATAGGGTTCATGGGGGTCATGTGGTCTTTATATAGGACTCGACTGTTTGATATTTGGTTTACTGTGCAGGGAGAAACATGGGTGGGAAGAAGGGTACCTCGTTAGGCTATGCTGCTAGGGATTTGGGCGGCTGCTTTCGTCGGCGATGGCGGCGGTCGGCGACGTGTATGAATGGTAGGGAGATGCTGAGGGGGTGGTCCATATATAGGGTGAAGGAGAGAGAGTTTTAGGGAGAGGAAGAGAGGGGGTCGGAGCGATTTCGGGGAGAGGAAAGGGTCGGGGCTGCGAGGGTTACTGTAGCTGTAGATGCGGGTATGTGGGTTTGGGTAACCGAGTTTAGGATCCGGGTTTAGGTTTTGGTTTAATAATTAATATATTAACCATAAATATATGTATGTATATATAGCTATCTAAAAATAGCTTTGAACCCCAAATAATTTCCAGGAAAAATCTAAAATTCTCTAATAATATTTGTACACCCAAAAATATTTTTTTTTGTACAATATTAGTAATTAATTAAATACACATAAATATCAATCCATGAATATATATTTATTATAATTAGCTAAAAAGCAAAAAATTCTCCCTTAATCTCAGTAATTACATAATACCAATATTAATAAAATTTAAAATTTAACTCTAAAAAAATAAGGGTGTTTACAATCTACCAACTTAATAGAATTGCGTACTCGCAATTAAGAATTAAACTACTAAAGAATTTATAAAGACAAGGTAATCTATAGGTAGTTCTTACGTCATACCTGCATCTTCGAATAAGTGAGGATAACACTGACGTATGACATCCTCTCGCTCCCAAGTGGATTCGCTTGGGGAGTGATATTTTCAAGCTACTCGAACCAGTCTGATCGTCTGACCCTTTAATATCTTCTCAATATTATCACGTATCCCTACTGGATGCTCCTTATAGCTCAAGCTCGGTCCCACTGAAATCTCAGAATAATCGACTACGTAACTTGGATAAGTCACGTACCTCCTCAGCAGTGAGACATGGAATATGTAATGTCCCGCAACCGCACGGTGCATTACGCTGAGTCAGATTGAATGAGGCAATAGCTGATTACATTTTTGATTTGTTGGATTTGAAAACAAGCAATGATTGAGTTGGTTTCATGCGCAAATCGCTAGCGGAGTTCGATGGAATCAGATGTTCGTTCAGAGCCGTACTGGGATAACCGGATTAGTACGATAATGCTGTATTCCTTAGTCTGATCGGTCGGATGATTTGGAGAGCACGGCCTGCTCGCATGGTCATACCAATTGAGTAGATCGTGCTTTGCATCGGACCACAGGTTCAAGGGATCGGCCATATCGGCAAGGCAGGGTGCTTAACAAAATCAGACTTAGTGAGTGGGCTCTGTCCCTTCTCCTCTACTCCTTCATGCCTAATAATATGGAACACACATAATGGCTTGAATACTTGGACTGGAACTTGGAAATCACTACACTGTGGCATACATAGAGTGTGCGTTATTTTGTTGGATATGATTTGTGGCTTGAGGTGGTTTTGCGTTGGGCAGTTGGAGCTTGAATAGGCAGTTGGAGCTTGAGTGGATCATCTTGGTTGGAATATCGAGGCACTTTGGGTGGGCGAGTGAGCGTGCATCCGTGCATGAGTATCAGTTGGGCATTTTGTCATGCAAAGCGTGCAGTTGTGGTTCGAAACCGGATAACTGTATCGATAAGGGCATTGTGCCACTGTTGGGGCATTGTGCCACGAAGTTTTCTGAGCGAAGGGTGTTGCACCAATTGGAGCATTATGTCACACCCCAGTCCCAAAAATACGTAGGACTAGGACACGTAAGCATGCCAGCCGCATGGATATGGCAACTCCAATATATGGAAACCAAGTCCATACGTACGCTGTAATATGAATATAAAATTCACAAGTGGTATAAAATATAATACAAGTCACAGGGTAAAATATAAATCTCATCCACCAAAATTATATAGAAATAAATAAACAGTATCTATGAAACTAGATCTCAATAAGAAGTATCTAAGGATGATAGTTGGATGGAAACAAATCCACTACCAACTCGAATATAAGAGCAAATACAATATGAGTACAACACCACAACACAATATAAGAATACCAGCTATCCATCACAGCTCGAAGAGAAGACATCCTCGGATCATATGTAACCATCCAAATCTGCGCTCCTGCAAATACTCAAGAAAAGATACACCTGGCAGCGAACCAGGTCCTCAGAGGGACGTAACAAGATACAGAAAATACGAGCCAATTTGAATACAGTAAACATGCATAATGTTTGAAAATAGATAAGTACGCTGTACAGGATAATCTATATGAATGCAAATGAGGACAATTTTTCGACGTATGGGCAAGGGTAGGCTACTCGATCTAATCCTCACAACCTCACGCTCGTCAGTGGACATCATCAGCCGACATACCTCTGGGGTAGCGACCCTCGGACTCCATCAATCGACATACCTCGGGGGTACGACCATCGAACACGACCACCATAGTGCGTGCTAGTTACTATGGTTTACCAGAGTGGTTAAAAGCCCATACGCCTAATGATTGTCCTCTCATGATACTAAGTGGCAAGTGTGTGTCAACATATCTAATATATAGTAATGACTAAAAGAAACTACACATGCAATAAATAAATAGAAATGCAATAAATATACATAAATATACTAAGCATGCAAAATACTGTAAGCAATTTGGCAAGGTATCTTGCCTGGTGTCCTGCTGCTGGTATGAATCAGAGTCCAAGTCACAGTCCAAATAGCCTATGTATTACAAATTTATCACGTCAAAAGATAATTTATTTTAATTTATTTAATTCTGGAATAATTACTCTAAAATCTTATTTTAATCTTATTATTCTGATTTTTATGTTAATTCCTAAATTTTGTCCAAAGAAACTAAATTTTATCAACTCGAGACTCATGGCACGCAAATCGAGGCTATCTGTTGACCGAAAAGTCAACCGACACAAACTCAACTTTCATGTATGATTTTCTGTAGATTTTAACTTCAAAAATATGCTAGAATTTATGGCTCGTCCGAATTTAAATTCGTTTGAGAATTATGGCACATACAAATTTTGTATTGTGCACCGATGGTTAAATTCTAACCTAGAAGTTCTACAGAATTAACAGTATGAAAATACTTCGAAATAAATTCTAGGAAAAATATATATCGATGATCTCGACATTAGCTTTCCGAAACTTTAAACGGTTCATGATTCTGATTCCTGGTTCTCCCGAAATCGCGAAAACATTCAAACACGTCTATTTTTGGACATGCTGTGCTCTACGATTTTTCCAGAATTTAATACTAATAATTTAGAAAAACAATTTATATAATCAGAAATCTAACCTCATTATCATTCTAACAAAAAAAATTAGGCCTCGTTTGGAGTCCGGAGCTAGGAGATATCGTCTTTTTAATTCGTCATAACTAGTAGAAAATGAGGCTGAATTTATGACGAATTTTGACTATTTTTGGACGAAAAAGAGAGGAATTTGGGGAAGAAAAATATGAAGGATGGGATATTTATAATGGTGGACACTACTTAATTAAATACGACTAGGATTGGTTAATTAGGATAGGATTATGATGAATTTAAATAAGGATAGGATATGCATGAAGTTGATTTCCTAGTAGGTTCAGGATTTGAATTAATTTAAAATAGAGTTTAAATTTATCTCAATAATTTATAATCTTAAATATAATTAAATATAATACAAATAATTTATAAAATCTTATTAATATCTATTAATACTAAATTAGCATCTATCTAATATTAAGACTATATATATCCAAATAAATCATAATTAATAAAAAAAATCTAAATAAATTTCTTAAAATTCTAAATAAATTATAAAAAAATATAATTAAATATTTTAAACTAAAATAAATATTTGGTAGGAACGGCATGCAAGTATGGTCGTATAGTAAATCATAGAAGTCCTAGAAATTTATATTTTCTAAGTTTTAATTACCAAAAATTCTAGAAAAATCTCCAAAATCTAAAATAACCTAAAATAATTCTAAATGAATATTTATATAAGTAAATATACTAAAAAAAATTATTTTCTAATTAACTAAGAGAATACTTTAAATAAATTCAACATCTATAATAAATATAATAATATAAAATATACACAAATACCTATTTTGGGTGAGGGAGTTTACAATCTACCCAACTTAAAATAATTTCGTCCTCGAAATTAAAATAAGACATAATTTGTTAAATTCTTCACATTCGTACATAAGGTACATCAATCGCAATCTCTTCTAAAAATTTAAATATTAAAATCTATTCAAATCTATCGCGATCACTTCAAAATTAAGATAACCACTGTTTAAATCAAAATTCAACCTGTCGTAATCTCTTCTCGATTTTTTTTTTTCAACATTCAAATCTAACTCAAGTCTATATGACATCCCACATCAAAATTTATATCACCATTTTCAACTATCATAATCTCCTCTAGACCTTGAACAATAAACAATTCTAATCAAATCTTATTCCTATTCTCAAATTAAGAATTTTGTACTCTTCAAATATTTAAACTCAATTTACATCCTCAATATTTCAAATAGGTGACCCAACAATCAAAATTAAACTTTTAATTCAAATCATCAAATTGTAAAATTTAAATCTAATTCACCAGTTGTTCAAGTCTAAAATTCTATATTTATCCTAAAAATTTAAATTGATGATTCATCCTTCAATATTCAAAATTTAAATCATGTAATCAAAGTATAAATATTGGGTCCTCAATATCAAGATTTTTAAAATTTATTAAATCCTCATTATCTTAATCCTTCTTTTAAAATTCTCCAAATTTAAAAGGACTTAATCTCTCAATCTAATCCTACTTGATCACAATCTAAAAGAATTCTCCTCAAGTTTAATAATGCAATTTCTACCCAACTTAGAATTTACCCATCTATCACATAAGACTCTTACACTTAAGAAAAATATTCCTCAATTTATTTTCTCATGTCATTCAATCCTCAAAACTTTAACACCAACTATATCATATGTGATATGACCTTAATCAATTATGAAAGATAGTCATCAAATAATGTGATTGGCCTATGGGGTATATCTTGTACTATTCATGTATCACTTATATCCAAGCACGAGATTTCGTCTTTCCGAAACAAGGGAAGACGGAAAGCAACGGAAAAGAGTTCATGGAGGGGTAATAGAATGGAAGTATGGTAATCAAAGCGTTTAAAGAATTCAAATGGGAATTGTCAAGACAGTTGTGGATTGAAATCTTAATTTGATAATTTCTTATTCGCATGCTCACATCGGTGCAGTTATGTACTTGATATAATTTGCTTTGTCGTATCTAGATGGTAAGTATATTTGTCTACTGGTCCACTATACATCTCAATCCACGTAAAATACTATTGCGAAGGGCGAATCAAGCGCATTATGGCTAGCTAGACCATAATACACTGATTCTGATTAGATAATTTGTATTAGTGTGGTTGATCAGGCCCCAATAACACATATGTCATGAACAAGCTCGATATAAGATTAAGCTTGCAAAAACTAGGCTATAATAGCAGCATAATTCAAGGTAGCACAGAAAATATAACGCTGGATTATGATGTGAGAAGTTATAAAATAATTCAAGTTCGCAAAAGCAAAAATAACATAAGCAATAATAATAAAAGACTCTACAATCTCTACAGTTATCATACAACCTCCTTATCTAAGTCGCTAGTCGACCAAATAGGGCAAGGACCTCTAAATTCTATGGTCTGAATAAACACTGTCGTCTTTTGCTAGCATGCGATAAATATCATTCGGTTACACTTCAATTAATAGGTCAAAAGACTATGTGATACTAGGTGTCAAACATTATGGTAAAACTTCTAACTAACTCTAGTAGTGTCTATACTACTCTCAAGTCTTCTTAATACATCAAGGGGTAATGGTATAACAATCTAAAGATAAGGAATTCTAGGTTCACTAGATATTCTAAACTTAGTGGTGTGTCTATATTCTCGTTGTATTTTTAATAGGTGTGCTACTCTAATTATCATCCTAATAACAGGGGTTCCTATATTCTAACAGAAGACTATACTCAAGGAACTACTAGGGAAGCACATGAATCAAGCAGGATACAATTGTTCAAAATAGAACAGATAGGAGGAGATAAATCACAGTCAATTATGGATGAGATCATATACTCTAGTCCTTGGTGCAGGCTTGTTCGGTACAGTAACGTAACCGGGACAATATGCTCTCGACCTGCATGGACCACCACAAAAACATGTCACGCCCCAGTCCCAAAAATACGTAGGACTAGAACACGTAAGCATGCCAGCCGCATGGATATGGCAACTCTAATATATGGAAACCAAGTCCATACGTACGCTGTAATATGAATATAAAATTCACAAGTGGTATAAAATATAATACAAGTCACAGGGTAAAATCTAAATCTCATCCACCAAAATCATATAGAAATAAATAACCAGTATCTATGAAATTAGATCTCAATAAGAAGTATCTAAGGATGATAGTTGGATGGAAACAAATCCACTACCAACTCGAATATAAGAGCAAATACAATATGAGTACAACACCACAACACAATATAAAAATACCAGCTATCCATCACAGCTCGAAGAGAAGACATCCTCGGATCACATGTAACCATCCAAATCTGCGCTCCTGCAAATACTCAAGAAAAGATACACCTGGCAGCGGACCAGGTCCTCAGAGGGACGTAACAAGATACAGAAAATATGAGCCAATTTGAATACAGTAAACATGCATAATGTTTGAAAATAGATAAGTACGCTGTACAGGACAATCTATATGAATGCAAATGAGGATAACTTTTTGACGTATGGGCAAGGGTAGGCTACTCGATCTAATCCTCACAACCTCACGCTCGTCAGTGGACATCATCAGCCGACATACCTCTGGGGTAGCGACCCTCGAACTCCATCAATCGACATACCTCGGGGGTAGCGACCATCGAACACGACCACCATAGTGCATGCTAGTTACTATGGTTTACCAGAGTGGTTAAAAGCCCATACGCCTAATGATTGTCCTCTCATGATACTAAGTGGCAAGTGTGTGTCAACATATCTAATATATAGTAATGACTAAAAGAAACTACACATGCAATAAATAAACAGAAATGTAATAAATATACATAAATATACTAAGAATGTAAAATACTGTAAGCAATTTGGCAAGGTATCTTTCCTGGGGTCCTGCTGCTGGTATGAATCAGAGTCCAAGTCACAGTCCAAATAGCCTATGTATTACAAATTTATCACGTCAAAAGATAATTTATTTTAATTTATTTAATTCTGGAATAATTAATCTAAAATCCTATTTTAATCTTATTATTCTGATTTTTATGTTAATTCCTAAATTTTGTCCAAAGAAACTAAATTTTATCAACTCGAGACTCATGGCACGCAAATCGAGGCGATCTGTTGACCGAAAAGTTAACCGACACAAACTCAACTTTCATGCATGATTTTCTGTAGATTTCATCTTCAAAAATATGCTAGAATTTACGGCTCGTCCGAATTCAAATTCGTTTGGGAATTATGGCACATACAAATTTTGTATTGTGCACCGATGGTTAAATTCTAACCTAGAAGTTCTACAGAATTAACAGTATATAAATACTTCGAAATAAATTCTAGGAAAAATATATGTCGATGATCTCGATATTAGCTTTCCGAAACTTTAAACGGTTCGTGATTCTGATTCCTGGTTCTCCCGGAATCGCGAAAATATCCAAACACGTCTATTTTCGGATATGCTGTGCTCTACGAATTTTCCAGAATTTAATACTAATAATTTAGAAAAACAATTTATATAATCAGAAATCTAACCTCATTATCGTTCTAACAAAAAAAAAACTAGGCCTCGTTTGGAGTCCGGAGCTAGGAGATATCGTCTTTTTAATTCGTCATAACTAGTAGAAAATGAGGCTGAATTTATGACGAATTTTGACTATTTTTGGACGAAAAAGAGAGGAATTTGGGGAAGAAAAATATGATGGATGGGGTATTTATAATGGTGGACACTACTTAATTAAATACGACTAGGATTGGTTAATTTGGATAGGATTATGATGAATTTAAATAAGGATAGAATATGCATGAAGTTGATTTCCTAGTAGGTTCAGGATTTGAATTAATTTAAAATAGAGTTTAAATTTATCTCAATAATTTATAATCTTAAATATAATTAAATATAATAAAAATAATTTATAAAATCTTATTAATATCTATTAATACTAAATTAGCATCTATCTAATATTAAGACTATATATATCCAAATAAATTCTAATTAATAAAAAAAATCTAAATAAATTTTTTAAAATTCTAAATAAATTACAAAAAAATATAATTAAATATTTTAAACTAAAATAAATATTGGTAGGAACGACATGCAAGTATGGTCGTATAGTAAATCATAGAAGTCCTAGAAATTTATATTTTCTAAGTTTTAATTACCAAAAATTCTAGAAAAATCTCCAAAATCTAAAATAACCTAAAATAATTCTAAATAAATATTTATATAAGTAAATATACTAAAAAAATTATTTTCTAATTAACTAAGAGAATACTTTAAATAAATTCAACATCTATAATAAATATAATAATATAAAATATACACAAATACCTATTTTGGGTGAGGGAGTTTACAATTATGTCGAAGCGACATAGTGCCTATGGGGATAACTTAAGATAGTGCCTTGGGATATAAGTTGGAGAATGATTATGGATAGTTGGTTGGATTGAGGCGAGGATTGTTTGGTAGGGCGAGAATGCTCGATTCTCTCGTCATACCTACTTGGTATTTGCATCGGTTACGGACAACCTGTTGCATACAGGGTTTGGTTTCCTCGAACATGATAGGATCTGGGGCACCGGGACCGTTCGGCCATGGAGGAGACAATTGGTAACGTGCCTTGGGTGCGGTACAGGCAGTTCGATACGACCATGTGGGCTAGCTACTCAGCGCTGGATCGGGTAGAACTGCAGTTGATCAATCCTTTATGTCTTGGCCAGTGACTTCATATAGATAAGAGTTGGTTTGCTTTGCTTTGATTTAGTTTGTGCTTTTCGTGTAGGCGGCGGCCACCTTGTCTCAGCAAGAGTGTACATATCGATGATTGGATTAATAAGGCTTGGATTGTAGCTTAGTTTAAGGATAGATATTGAGGCTTGGATTGCGGTTGGATAGGTTCACGCGTTGCTTGGGTTTGAGTAAGACGGTTTGCATGCTAGTTTCCTTTTGAGTTGGATATATCTGCTTGTATATAGACTTGAGTTAAATTCTTGCATATTTAACCTGCTTTATAATTTTACTTAACATGTCATACCTCTACCGTGAAATGAATCTAGGATTCAAGTAGAAAGATCACCATATAACTGTTTGCATTCACTATTCTACTTAGTGTCGGTTTAGACGAGTGGGTTACCCCGCTTACCAGTACGGCTGTGTAGTGACCCACGTTTGTGGGCATTATTTCAGGTACTCAGGTGTAGTGGTGCTGCTTGGATATAGGGAACATAATGTATGAACGATAAGTACCTTTGTGGGCAAGAGAAAGATCAAGAGTGTGGCATTCTTCCTTGTGGCATTTTCATTGGACCCTATCGAGAGCTTTGCTGCGTATACTCTAATGTGTGCTTGGCACACAATACTTGACTTTCGCTGCAACTTGGTCATTTTGATGATAACTTTGATATTTGACAACATCGCCTTGTACGAGTGCAACTCCAGGCTCGTACGGTATCACGTCCCCAGCAGAACGATTATCCTGTGGGAGCGCTGCAATGTGGTGATTCACGTTCAGCGGGGATGATCGAGCTTGCGGGAGATTGGGGGGGGGGGACATATTTGTATCAGAACGCCAGGTTCATTTTCTCATATTTTGTCCTTTGGTTCATCACAAACTCTAAATAGCTTCCGCGTGTCGTTTAGCTCTTGCCTCTACTCAGTATCGCATTGGATGTTTCATGCAATAAGTCTACATATTTATTGGTTGTGGGTGCATGTTATTCTTTGTTGCGTTAACTTTTATTAGTTTTTGGTAGATCACTTAGCATCGTAGGGCGTTGTTGCATTCGTGCAACAAGTTGTGTGGCGTTGTTGCATTTGTGAAGCAAGTTGAGAGGTGTCATTGCGTTGGCTTGGCTTGTCGTTCTAGAAATTTTTGGTTGCATCAGTGGATCAGTTAGTTGGCATACGAGATTGGTTATGTGGCATATTGTGAGTAGAAGCATCAGATAAGAATGGATTGTTGTACGAGTTGCTCGTGTAGCGAATGTGTTGGATAGAGTTTGATTTTTGCTGGATATATCACAGTGAGCATTGTACGAGGTTCTTGTGTGGCGCATTGGTTAAGCAGGTTTGATTTTGGCTTAGGAATATCAGAATAGCGTTGCACGAGTTGCTCGTACGATGAATGAGAGGAACATATGGGTATTGGATTGGATTACTTGGAAGAGCTCGTTGTACGGGTTGCTCGTATAGCAAAAATATCGGACGGTTTGAGAAATAGTTGGAAGTATTGAGGATGAAACATGGCATACGTTGCACAGCGTGATTGATAAAAGAGTTAGATGGTTTATGCGTTGGCTGAGTTTAGTGTCAGACTTGAGTTGGGGATGGCAGGATCACGCATAAGGGATGGTTCGAACGGTTCGAACGGTTCTTGGATCACGCATAAGGGATGTCAGACTTGAGTTGGGGATGACGTGAGGAGTGACTTGATTCTGAGTGGTATATGGTATATCACATAGTTAATTAGCATTAGAATATTTTGGATAGACATCATTAGAATTTCCGCAACGGATGAGGGTAACATGAGTATAGGTTGGTTGGTGCACATCGGCTGAGGTAGGAATTAGAACATAGAGCAAGCAAATATTGAGTTACGATCGACAAGATCACCCCGGAATAGTCAGTTTGGAATAGACGTTCGTCGACGCAGAGTAAGCGCAAGAGCGACTCTATTTTCAAGTGGTATATGGTATAATAGAATTTGACTCAGGTATTCTTCGATACATTAGACTTGAGGAATCAATAACAGACTTGTGCAAATGGAAGTATCGTTGGAATTGAGTGATGAACGAGAACGGAACAAGCAATAAAAAGAGTATTTGGAATTTGAAGGATTGATGCGGACCAAGTATTGGAAATAAGTTGAGATCAATCAGATAAAAAGTTGAATATCAGAGTTTGCTTGCACGAATTGGAAGTTCGGTGGGGCATTCATGAATGCAAAGAGAGAGTTGAGCATGAGGAACAACGAATTGGGATACGCTTGAACGAGTGATAGGTGAATCAAAGGATAGAGAGCACGGACTACGAATTTTGGCAACACATTGGAGCTGTTGGTTGTGTAATAAAACACGATTTGGTTTGGAGGGGCAATATGATGGACTCGTACGAACTGGAAGGATTTTGGATATTGGCGCTCGAGAAGTTTGACTCAGGTATAGAAGAAGTAAAATTTGGCAAAATAGTGCAACAATGGTAGATGGATTCTTCGAAAGACGTACGAGCATGGAGCAAGTCTAGTTGATGTTAAGTCAGATTGGAAGTTAACACTTGCAGTACTGAGGCAGATTGAGGAAACAAGTAAAGGCAATATGGATTTGAGATTTATGTTGGAACTGATGCACGAGTCATTGAGTGTATGGACTAATCGGAACATAGAGAAATCAAGACGGACTAAGGAATGGAACGAGGGCAAGGGTTATGGCAGATAGACTTTTGAAGATTGCTAAACGAGAGAGCAACGTTGGAGCAAAAATACTGTGATGCTTGAGCAAGTTGGACGTGCACTGTGGAACATGGTATACAGATAAGAATTTCGAGCAAGTCTTTGATTTCGGGAATCGTTGCAAGTGGTAGTACGAGAAGTCGAACATGGCAGTTCGGAATTTTTGAGGGATTCATGGCAGAACGACGGATTGATGGAAGACGATTTCAACGAGTGCAGTTCTCGATTTGTGGCTTGGATATATAGTAAGGATCTAGGTGGTTAAGCGGCGTTTGGTTGATAGATTCGTCAGAGGTAGTGCATGAAGTGCTCGGATTCGGAAGTTCATTCGGATGGAATTGTTGGATTATGGCTCAGATTTGTAGAGAAGATATAACAGGTTCGTAGTAACTGTCCATCGTGATGACTTACAATTATCGAGCGTAGCTTCGGGACAGCTGGCCCTAGCGACTTGACCGCCAGATCAGAGATGAATATTGTATACCCATATAACGACCCTTGCGACGACGCATTTGGGAATGCGTCGAGGGTGGATGTGAGTAGTGTGTGTTGGAGATTGGCCTAAGTGACTGAGTGTTGGTTTTGAGAGATCTTTGGGATAGCCTTCAGCTGAAGATGCAGCCGGAAGATCGAAGCGATTGTCGGAATGGCCTAGTCAACTGTTGAGATTCGGAGTCGCCAATTTTTGAAGATAACATCGCCTCTGACTCGTCGTGCCCCGGAAGGGAATATCATTCATATATATTGACGACTGTGAAACTAGCTTGTGAAGTTAAGCACCCTGATTTTTAGAATGTAATATTTTTGTATTCTGATTTTTTGTGATTTAGGAAATTATTTTATTTTATTTTTAGCTAATTATAATATATGATATAATTGAATTTATAATTATGTATATTTAATTAATTATTAATATTTTACATAAAATATATTTTTGGGTGTAAAACTATTATTAGTGTATTGTATAATTTTTCTGGAATTTTTTGAGGTCCAAAACTATTTTTAAATAGCCATACACCTATATATAAATAAAATAAATAGAAATTAAAACCCTAAAATCTAAACCCTACCCAAAACCCATTAGCCTAATAACCCTACCCAAAACATAATCTAACAACTTCCCCACGTACAGGATCCCTTCCCCCCTTATATATATATATATATATATATATATATATATATACTTACATATATCTCATAAAATCGTAAACCCTAACCATCACCATGCCCACACCACCGTCACCCGATCTCCAGCGATCGCCGCCTGTGGCCCGTCGACTGTCGACCACAACAAGTCTGGAGCGCCGCCGCAACCACACGGACGGCAGCAGCAGCCGCAGCAGCAACGCACAGTAGCATTGTGCCCCCCTCCTCGCTGAGCTCCCGACCTCCTCGCTGATTTGTTTTGTGTCCCGTCTTCGAGCGTATGTTCACAACCTAACCCTCTAGGATTTTCTTCAAGTGGAACGAATTTAGGCACCCCAGTTTGATCGAAAAATTGACCGGAAGTTGGCCGAAAAACTATTTGGATACAGTTCAGAATTTTAGTCCAAGTATCCCTGTTCATGCCCAATTTTCTACCATAATGGTTAAATTATTCTTGTTCTAAAACGACCAAAAACTTGTTTTTAAAATACCTAAAATCTCGCGATACTGGGTACGTTCCGCCAAACGAGGTGACTTTATCATGTACAAGTTGCACCAAAAGGCGTGTAACATAAACACGGACGTGTAGGCTTTTGTGGAACTTGATTTGGATGTGCGTGCAAACCGGAATCAACGCGTATCCGCCGAAAAGTCCCATAACGGGCCTGTTCTGACACTAATTGTAACTTCGTGTGTACTTGTCATTTCGCAAAAAAACTTGCACAATTGGATTTGCAACGTTACACTGGTCCTGTGACCCAAGTTTGGTTTGATTATGAGAACGTTGACGAAATCCCGTTTCGTGGGCCCCACGACTCTACTTGACGGGCGATTTTGTGATCAGCTTATCGGAATCCAGTTTTGGACGTTCCATTGGGTTTGTATCATCGTTTTGGACTTGTAGACACTAACTTTAACAAATTTGGAGAATTTGGTCTCTTGCACATTTTTCGGTGCAAAGTAGGCTACATGTGGACCCCGCTTTGACTCAAAACTGTCAATTTTGGCCTGTGTCTAAATTAGACTTATAGGTAGTCAATCCTAGCTATTTTAAGTATTCTGAGAATAATGGTGATATTTGTTTCAACATCCGGAGGTGTACATGTAGATTCCACTTTTCCAGGAGTAGTTGATGGAGTTCAAAACCCAAGCAAGTGTACCTTGCCATGATGTATTACAGTTTCTTGCCTTTATTATCTTATTTAGTTATTATAGTTATTTTATATATGTGATGTGTGTGTTTATCCTAGGACCGTGAGACATTGCTTAGCGTCCGAATAAGATTCGGGTGTCGACGCCGTACGTGGAGTCGTACAACGTCACTTAGAGAGTTGATTCCACGATCCTATTTTTACATGCTTGCTTTACCAAGTACTCCATACCCTAGGACACTTGACACTATTTTATGTGACATAATCTTTCTTGAGTTATTCATGGGGATTCTGTAAAGGTTTACAAGATTCGTGACATGAGACTTGCATATTATATGGATATTATTATGACTCGTTGCACTAGCTAGAGGTCATGATCTTGCGTGTTATGGACATGAGATATCGTGGACATGAGACGTGAGGTTACATTGGGTGGGGAGAGTCTTCATCATGCTCTGGACATATTTTACTATTACTATTTATGTGTACTAGGCTTTAAGTTCCTTATGCGGAATCTAAGGTATTATATTTATATATACATCTTCCTCCTGGTTCCCCCAAACAGAGCCTTGAGTGTACTATTAGCATACAGAAGTATCTATTAGGATCTTTCGTGAGTACTTTATATATACATCTTCCTTCTGGTTCCCCCACATAGAGCATTGAGTGTACTATTAGCATACAGAAGTGTCCATTGGGATCTTTCGTGAGCACCAGCCCAGGGTACGATACCATAGTCTAATTTGCATATCACATAGTTGGTTACAGTAGTTTACCCTTGAGTATGTGGCATTATACTATTTTATTTTTGGCATGTTGTTTCTTGTACCTTGTTATTCCCTCTGAGGACCTGGTCCCTTCCAGTTTTTACAGCTTAGATGGTTACGGAGCCTTTAGAGTTGCTGATGGAGTTGCTTGTCTTACATTCATTGGTACCAGGTACTTATATCATTTCTACTAGAGTTATGATTTTTTATTCATATTGTTTATTCATCTGTTGATGTATCCTAGTTTTGTGGAATTATATTTCTTTCTCGAGTTTATTCGAGTTTGTGAGTTACTGGACGGCCGAATTTAGCACATGTAGCTCATTCTTGTGTATTCTATTCATTGTGGATTGAGGCATAGATATTTATATTTACTTGAGTATATATATAGTGACCATTATAATATAGCTTATACGTATTCGAGTTGGACCAGAGTCTGGTCGAATGCGTAGCTGGCATGTTACATATTCCTAGTCCTACGTATTTTGGGACTGGAGCGTGACATGTTTTTGTGGTGGCCCATGCAGGTCCTGATTAAATCGTTTTGGTTACTTTCCAGTATCGAGCGAGCCTGTAATCAAGATTAGCAGTATTTGTATCTCAATCCACAACTGATTTAAAAATTCCTTAGCATTTGATTATCGCACTTAGACTTCATAATTTTACTCGTTTATCACCTCGACATCCTTATTATTGTTTATCATCTCTTCCTATTTCAGAGAGATGGACGTTCATGTGCGGTGTTTCCTCCAGAAGCAGATCCTTGTCAAGGCGGAAGAAGACATATTGGACATAAAATTTTGAGAAGATGGTTACCCTTAGTAGGATAGATAGATTAGTTATTCTTAGATACTAGAGCTAGTGTAGATTGTTAGCATGAGAATTGAATATAGTATTAGAGGTCTAGAACTAATAAAATCTTACCCTTGCTTAAGGTAGCAGTAATTTAAAAGTATTAGGGGTTAGAAAGATGGTTTGATTCTAATACACTGAAATACTTTATAAAATACATAACTAGATGCTAGGAATTAGTTGTGGCCCATGTTGGTGATATAAGAAATGGTATTATGACCTTAAGAAATTGGAACCTTACGTAGCAGGCCATAGTGGCTAAATATCTAGTTGTCGTAACTTTTAGTATCAAAACTAGATCTTATGATCCCCTTAAATTATTGATGACTATAAATCTGGACTAAATAGACAGGTAGATTACTAGACCTAATATTTGAGTAATTAGATAACTCAAGTACTAAAGTATAGCTTTCGAAATCAAATTAGATGTACTTAATTATTTGGGTTGTTAGTGTTAATTGAACAAGTGAGTTTCACCCATGATTTATTAGGTGGATAAGCTAGTATCTGTGATAGAGCAAATAGATTGAAGGATGAGAGTTTTGATAGATGTTATAGTCTTGAGTCAGATATAGTGAATTGCCTATAATAGATGATAAGCTATAACAAGATGGTAACCATGTAGTTTGGGTGAAGGATATACATGGAATAAACTAGGAGAAATCTCAGGTTCAAGGTGAAGAAGGTAGAATGGTAACAAGAAGAGATTCACGAGGAGTACATGACCTTGAGCAATTTAAATTAAGAGAAGGATCTAGGAAGGACTGAAGATTTTATCACTCGGTAGTTGCCTAGAAGATCTATACTATGCAGTGGAAAGTACTGGGTCCTGATTGGAGAGGCTTATAGTTGAAAACAAGATTAACATACTAAAAGGATATGAAGGTGCATAGGAAATAAATGATAAGGGAAATATATTATGGTCTCATAATCCAAGGAGAAGGGATTATGATATGGACTTGAGGGATAATAATTTTAGTATTTATGTATTGTAATACTTTTAGAATTTTAAAAATTTAGTGCGAGTAGAAATTGTCGATCAGTCTCGAAGTGATGCAAATTTTAATAAATTAAACACATATTTAGAATCACAAACCAACTTGATGGTTATTGTCACGCCCCAGTCCCAAAATACCGTGGGACCGGACGCGTGATAATGGCCAGCAGCACACACCGACGGACAAACCCAATTTAATGGATCCATTAGGGCATGCTTAAGCTGTAGTCTAACAATAATTGGAACCAATGATACAGGTCACAGTCTATGCTAATCTCATCCACAAACAGATAATAACAGATCAAATGTTAGAATAATGCAAATAGAAATAAACTAGCATATCTCAATAAAGGTGTCTTGGAGAACAATCCGAGAATAAGTCTGATACATCAATGAAATAGACTGGAAAGAAAATAACTAGAAACAGAAATAAATGAATATCTCACGCCAATACTCAGGAGAAGTCCTCTGGTATGACCTCGTCCTCAGATGTCGGTACAGCTCCTGTAACTGCTCCTGATAATGCTCCTGTATCTGCTCCTGATAATGCTCCTGTACTGTATAACTCTAGGTGGATCTCCTCTGCTAGTCCTGGGGACAAAGTCCGGATCCAGGTCCTCAGGGGACAACAAGGTACAAAAAATACAAGCCAAAATAAATACAGTGCAGCAGAAAATGCAATAAATAGGGTAAGCTATATAACCATCTATGTGAAAATGCAAGTGAGAGCATCACTAGTGCTCAGGCCGAAGCCACTATAAGCTCTGTGTCGGGGAGCCGGTAGCGGTAATAACCGGTAGTGGGCCAAGCTCGGCTTCCGAGTCTTGTGCCTCTCAATAATCGGGGTTATATATATATATATATCAGCCTGTAGCCTGTGTGTCTCTCCCCACCCAATGTAACCACACATATCATGACCACAACGTCTCATGTCCATGTCAAGCGGGATCATAACTAATGCAACCAGTCATACTATATCTAAGCATATAATATCCATGTCATGTATCCTATACAGGATCACCACGAATATCTCGGGAAAATCCTGTCTCATGAATAGTGTCAAGTGTCCTGGGTCATAGTGTACTTGGTAAGACAAGTACGAGAGTATAAAGTATCACGTATGTCCATCTCTAGATGACAGTACCCAACGCTGCGTACAGTGTTGGCACCCGACTGATAATCGGACGCTAAGTACTTCACACGGTCCTAGGTTAAGCATGCACAGCAATATAATGAAGCAAGAAAAATATATAACAATACTGCAGAGTTTGGCAAGGTACACTTGCCTAGGGACCTGGCTTCAACTATAGCTCTGGTCTCAGGGTGATCTGCTGCTACTACTCCGGTTGCTGAAATAAATATCACTATTAGATTCAGAAAATATCAAATAGCTAGAAACGTCTGTCCTAGAGTCCAATTTAGAGACAAGGACAAAAACGACATTTCCGGGTCAAAGCGGGGTCCACACGTGGGCCACTTTGCACCGAAAAGCGTGTCAGGGTCAAAGGTCTCCAAATTCCTCAAACTCAGTGTCTACAAGTCAGGAACGACGATACGAACCCAACAAAACTTCCAGAATTGGATTCCGCTGAGCCGATCACAAAATCGCCCGTCAAGTGGAGCCTGTGGGGCCCACGATACGCGATTTTGTCAACGTTCTCAGAATCGAACCAAACTTGGGTCACAGGACCAGCGTATTGCTACGAGTCCGATGGCGCAAGTTCCGTCTCGATCTGACGTGTGTACACAAAGTTACAGCGCATTCCAGAACTGACGGATACGGGACGGTGTCCGTGGATACGCGTTGATTCCGGTGTGCACGCACATCCTAATCAACTTCTGCAAAATCTCACACGTCCGTTTCAACATCGCGCACGTATCGGTGAAGACCGCACGCCACCAAGTCGTCCCGTTTGGCGGGACATACTCAGTTCCGGGGTGGAATATGGCGTTATTTTTCCTGTTTTTGGATCGCGGTGTGCGATCACCACAGGACGCGATGCACCAAGCGGGTTGCACGGACACCGAGAGGGTCATACAGTCTACGCGACGCAACTGACAGAGTTGAAAATAGAATTATGAGGAGAGAGATACGGGTACCTGAACAGGGCCCCGGAAACTGAATTTTTCTCCGTGTTCGCGTGTCTCTTGACACTGTGCTGTGTCCTGTGTCCAGCTACTATTGCTGTGTCCGATCTAGGGCATCAGTGCTCGGCCGCTGGGAGTGGGGGTTTGGGTCGGCGGAGGTCTCGGGGAGGCTCAGGGCGGCCGGCGGCGCTCGGCTAGGGTTCCGGGGTCGACTGGGAGCTGCGGGGAGAGGAAGAAGGAGGAGGAGAGAGCGGCTGCTGCCCGGAGGAGGCTGGCGAGGCGAGGGCGAGGGTGACGTCGGTGTCGGCGGAGGAGATCGCCAGGGGGAGAGGGCGGTGGAGACGAGGCTGTTGGGGGCTTGCGGGGACGTCGGAGGAGAGCAGGAGGAGGGTGGTTGACGGAGAGTGGCTCGTCGGCTGAGCTGAGAGGGGAGTCGTCGGCAAGGCGGAGCGGAGGGGTCAGCGGCATGGAGTCGTCGAGAGGTCGTGCAGAGGGAGACGGCGGCCGCGGGTCGCTGGGGTGATGGCAAACTCGAGGGAGACGGCGGCCGCGGGTCGGGGGCTGGACTCGGCGGCAGAGAGTCGTGCAGAGGGCTCGGGTCGGGCGGCGGGTCACTGGGGTGATGGCGAAGTCGAGGGAGACGAGGGCTGCTGGGGGAGGGGAGGTCGGCTGCTCCGGCGGGGGTAGCCGACGGCTAGGTTAGGGTTAGGGTTTGGGGAAAATTAGGATTTTCTTTCTTTTTTTCTTTTTCTTTTTCTTTGTAGAGAAAACTTAGGGAAATATATATTTATACATACAGAAATTGGAATAGGGTGTGACCTAGGATTTGGGCTGGGTCAACGCTCCTTGGGATTGGCGTCGGCTCTCATGGGGTGTTGGGCATTTGGCACGGGTTAAATTTGGTTTAATTCTACATCGGTTCCCAGGGCTTTAAACGGGTTTTCGGAGTCCAATAAATTCACGAAAAATTACCCTATGTCCGGTTTTCCATTTTACACCATAAAATATTATTTCCATAATATATTAATATTAATTAACAGCAATTAAAAATCATTTAATTATCAAAGGCCTAGGTTTTAATTACAGTAAAATCCCAAAAATTCTGAAAAAATTGTGAAAAGTCCAAATTAATAATTCCTGAAAATCAGGGGGCTTACAATCTACCCAACTTATATAAATTTTGTCCTCGAAATTAAAATATGGTAGGGTTCTCTCTATCAAATCTCACTTGATTATAGTCTAAAGGATTCCTCTCAAGTGAACATTGCGGTCTCTACCCAACTTAGAATTTACCCATCTATCATCTAAGACTATACATCTAATAAAGCTATGTCCCAACTTATTTAATCATGGTATTGAATCCTCAAGTCTTTAACACCAAACATATCACCTATGATATGCCCTTAATCATATATAAAAGGGTCATCAATAATGCGACCGGCCTGAGGGGTATATCTAGTACTGTCTATATATAAAACTTATACCAAGCACGAGGTTTCGTCTTTCCGAATTAAGGAAAGACGAAGATCCATAATAAAGAGTTCAAGGGTGAGGTAATAGAATAGAAGTATCAGGATCAAGGCGTTTAACGAATTCAAATGGGATTTGTCAAGACAATTGTGGATTGAAATCCTATTCTGGTAATCCTTTGTTCGCATGCTCGTATTAGTACAGTTATGTAACTGATACGATATGCTCAGACATATCTAGAGGGCAAGTATACTAGTCAACTATTTATCCCCATCCACGTGAAGTAGTCGTGCGAAGAGCGAACCAAAATACACTAAGGTTGATCAGACCATAATACACTGATTCTGAATAGACAACTATATTAGTGTACATGTCCACTAATACATATGTCATGAACAAGCTTGATAAAGAATAAGCTTGCAAAGCTAGGCCATAGAATAGCAGCATAAGTCAAGGTAGTACAACAAATACAAGTACGCTAGATGATGATGAAAAGGAGGTACAACTTAATTCAAGTTCACCAAACAACACAAAATAAGCACAATAACAAAAGGCTCTATAATCTTTATAGTTATCAGTTATAAGCAAGTTCAAAATTACATAGGTTAAGGCTGAGGTCACGAACCAATAGGCACGAGATAAAACAAATCTATAAACAGGTAACTACGAGGAATTACGCGCTTTAGCTATTCCATGGGTCTGTGCGTCTTCCAAAGTCATCGATGGAGCTTGTTCACGTTCTTGCAGTTGGTTCTTCTGCTGCTGTTGAGCCTGCTGGAAAAGTGTTGTTTGTGGTGCCAAGGGTGGCCTCGGCTGATTCCCTCCTGGGGCTGATGGTCTGACTCCTTGAACTCCCGTTTGCGGTGCTTCCGATGCTGGAGAGGTTGGCCTTGGTGCTGGTGACATTAGCGCTCTTTCTCGACGTTCGGGGCATTCCTTTATTAAATGCTGACTGGATCCGCAAGCTAAACATACTTTCCTTTTTCGTCTGCTCTCGTTCTCTACATGGCCTCGCCTACGACAATATGGACAGACAGGTATTTCTTGAGGAGGTGCTTCTGGTGGCTGGTGCATGTGTGACTTCCTTGCAATTTCTTACTGTGATGCTCCGGCTGGTGCTGATGTGGCTGGTTGATGAATCATTAATGCTTTCTCTCGATGCTGAGAACAGTCCTTAGCTAAGTGTTGACTGGTTCCGCAAACCAAGCATAATCCTAACTTACGTCTGTATTATTTTTCAATATGGCCTATCTTGCCACAATAGTAACAAGTAGGAAGGAATGAGGCTCTGGGTGCTGCTCTTGGTGGTGGATTAATCTGTGGTTGCTTTGCAACTCTTTTTTGTTGTGCTTGGTCTGATGCTGATGCATACGGCCGCTTCTGGCTGGACCCTATCCTTGTGTTGCACTCCATGGCCTGTTCTGTAGTAAGAACATCCTCGTCTAAGGTAGTTGCAACGGGGCTGATTAACTTCCGTAACTCTGAGCTGAATCTATCGATGAACTTTTTCACTTGGATCTGTTGAGCTTCTTCCTGAACCTTCTGATGGGCTTGCATCATCGCGTAAAACATTCGAAACATTTGTTGTTCGTCCATATCCTGCCCTTGTGGAACGGTAGGCATTGGTGGAGCCAACTGCGCCGATGGTGGAACGTCATCTTCCTGGATTCTCGAGGCAGGCTGACTTGCTTGCTGTGATGATGGACCTTCACTAACTGGTGTTACTTCATCTTCGTCGGTAACCACAATACCTTATGGTGTTCCTGGATGAGTCTCTTCGCCGACTTGGGGATTCATTTCTCTGCAACCAAAATAAACTATAAGGGCGTTCAGGAATCAAGGCAGGATACGAGTCAAGAAATTAATTTGAATCCGATATAGATATCAATAACGTTTCAAGCAAGTGGATGAGATCCTAAAAACTTATCCTTTTTTTATTGTAGGCTTGCTCGGTCCCTAAGTTGAAACCGAACAATTTAGTCGTTGACCTGCATGGGCCACCACAAAAACTATGTCACGCCCCAGTCCCAAAATACCGTAGGACCGGACGCGTGATAATGGCCAGCAGCACACACCGACGGACAAACCCAATTTAATGGATCCATCTGGGCATGCTTAAGCTGTAGTCTAACAATAATTGGAACCAATGATACAGGTCACAGTCTATACTAATCTCATCCACAAACAGATAATCACAGATCAAATGTCAGAATAATGCAAATAGAAATAAACTAGCATATCTCAATAAAGGTGTCTCGGAGAACAATCCGAGAATAAGTCTGATACATCAATGAAATAGACTGGAAAGAAAATAACTAGAAACAGAAATAAATGAATATCTCACGTCAATACTCAGGAGAAGTCCTCTGGTATGACCTCGTCCTCAGATGTCGGTACAACTCCTGTAACTGCTCCTGATAATGCTCCTGTATCTGCTCCTGATAATGCTTCTGTACTGTATAACTCTAGGTGGATCTCCTCTGCTAGTCCTGGGGACAAAGTTCGGATCCAAGTCCTCAGGGGACAGCAAGGTACAGAAAATATAAGCCAAAATAAATGCAGTGCAGCAGAAAATACAATAAATAGGGTAAGCTATATAACCATCTATGTGAAAATACAAGTGAGAGCATCACTGGTGCTCAGGCCGAAGCCACTACAAGCTCTGTGTCGGGGAGCCGGTAGAGGTAATAACCGGTAGTGGGCCAAGCTCGGCTTTCGAGTCTTGTGCCTCTCAATAATAGGGGTTTTATATATATATATCAGCCTGTAGCCTGTGTGTCTCTCCCCACCCAATGTAACCAGGCATATCATGACCACAACGTCTCATGTCCATGTCAAGCGGGATCATAGCTAATGCAACCAGTCATACTATATCTAAGCATATAATGTCCATGTCATATATCCTATACAGGATCACTACGAATATCTCGGGAAAATCCTGTCTCATGAATAGTGTCAAGTATCCTGGGTCATAGTGTACTTGGTAAGACAAGTACGAGAGTATAAAGTGTCACGTATGTCCATCTCTAGATGACAGTACCCAACGCTGCGTACAGTGTTGGCACCCGACTGATAATCGGACGCTAAGTACTTCACACGGTCCTAGGTTAAGCATGCACATCAATATAATGAAGCAAGAAAAATATATAACAATACTGCAGAGTTTGGCAAGGTACACTTGCCTGGGGTCCTGGCTCCAACTGTAGCTCTGGTCTTAGGGTGATCTGCTGCTACTACTCCGGTTGCTGAAATAAATATCACTATTAGATTCAGAAAATATCAAATAGCTAGAAATGCCTGTCCTTGAGTCCAATTTGGAGACAAGGACAAAAACGACATTTCCGGGTCAAAGCGGGGTCCACACGTGGGCCACTTTGCACCGAAAAGCGTGTCAGGGTCAAAGGTCTTCAAATTCCTCAAACTCAGTGTCTACAAGTCAGGAACGACGATACGAACCCAACGGAACTTCCAGAATTGGATTCCGATGAGCCGATCACAAAATCGCCCATCAAGTGGAGCCTGTGGGGCCCACGATACGCAATTTTGTCAACGTTCTCAGAATCGAACCAAACTTGGGTCACAAGACCAGCGTATTGCTACGAGTCCGATGGCGCAAGTTCTGTCTCGATCCGACGTGTGTACACAAAGTTACAGCGTGTTCCAGAACTGACGGATACGGGACGGTGTCTGTGGATACGCGTTGATTTCGGTGTGCACGCACATCCAAATCAACTTCTGCGAAATCTCACACGTCCGTATCAACGTCGCGCACGTATCGGTGAAGACCGCACGCGACCAAGTCGTCCCGTTTGGCGGGGCATACTCAGTTCCGGGGTGGAACAGGGCATTATTTTTCCTGTTTTTGGATCGCGGTGTGCGATCACCACAGGACGCGATGCACCGAGCGGGTTGCACGGGCACCGAGAGGGTCATACAGTCTACGCGACACAACTGACGGAATTGAAAATAGAATTACGAGGAGAGAGATACGGGTACCTGAACAGGTCTCCGAAAACTGAATTTTTCTCCGTGTCCGCGTGTCTCTTGACACTGTGCTGTGTCCTGTGTCCAGCTACTATTGTCGTGTCCGATCTAGGGCATCAGTGCTCGGCCGCTGGGAGTGGGGGTTCGGGTCGGCGGAGGTCTCGGGGAGGCTCAGGGCGGCCGGCGGCGCTGGGCTAGGGTTCCGGGGTCGACTGGGAGCTGCGGGGAGAGGAGGAAGGAGGAGGAGAGAGCGGCTGCTGCCCGGAGGAGGCTGGCGAGGCGAGGGCGAGGGTGACGTTGGCATCGGCGGAGGAGATCGCCAGGGGGAGAGGGCGGTGGAGACGAGGCTGTTGGGGGCTTGCGGGGACGGCGGAGGAGAGCAGAAGGAGGGTGGTTGACGGAGAGTGGCTCGTCGGCTGAGCTGAGAGGGGAGTCGTCGGCAAGGCGGAGCGGAGGGGTCAGCGGCGTGGAGTCGTCGAGAGGTCATGCAGAGGGAGACGGTGGTCGCGGGTCGCTGGGGTGATGGCGAAGTTGAGGGAGATGGCGACCGCGGGTCGGGGGCTGGACTCGGCGACAGAGAGTCGTGCAGAGGGCTCGGGTCGGGCGGCGGGTCGCTGGGGTGATGGCAAAGTCGAGGGAGACGGGGGCTGCTGGGGGAGGGGAGGTCGGCTGCTCCGGCGGGGGTAACCGACGGCTAGGTTAGGGTTAGGGTTAGGGTTTGGGGAAAATTAGGATTTTCTTTCTTTTTTTCTTTTTCTTTTTCTTTGTAGAGAAAACTTAGGGAAATATATATTTATACATACAGAAATTGGAATAGGGTTTGACCTAGGATTTGGGCTGGGTCAACGCTCCTTGGGATTGGCGTCGGCTCTCATGGGGTGTTGGGCGTTTGGCACGGGTTAAATTCGGTTTAATTCTACATCGGTTCCTAGGGCTTTAAACGGGTTTCCGGAGTCCAATAAATTCACGGAAAATTATCCTATGTCCGGTTTTCCATTTTACACCATAAAATATTATTTCCATAATATATTAATATTAATTAACAGCAATTAAAAATCATTTAATTACCAAAGGCCTATGTTTTAATTACAGTAAAATCCCAAAAATTCCAGAAAAATTGTGAAAAGTCCAAATTAATAATTCCTGAAAATCAGGGGGCTTACAGTTATACTGTAGAGGATTCTAACAAGACCCTTAGATTATAGATTTATACATGGTAGAAAAGTATAAATGGAAGATAGAAGCCTTATAGGAATGATAGCTGAATATTGTGGATTTACACATAAACTGATTAGGGCCAGGAATTTAGATTTTTTTACTAATAGGGTAGGAGTTTGATGGACCTATCCTTAGTAGTAGGTGATGAGAACCTATTTCCAAGTTACCATAGCCGATGGATTTTTAGATTTTAGACATCTTATCATCTCATTGAGTTCAATTTTTTTTTTATTCAAGATAATCATGACATCATGCTTGTGTAACAGGGTAGTAGCCTAGCTGGAAGATTCTCGTAAGGAAGATAGGTTTTATATGGCAGAGATTAGACGAACAACAGTAAAGAAAGATAGAAAATAGAATGAAGTAAGTTATACGAAAGCGGGTAGGTATTCCAATTAAAGATTAGACGAGTATTGAATAGTGTCCTTAGCGAATAGTATGCCATGAGTGATAGACCTAAGTACATGCTTAGTTTAGACCATTACCTACTAAGTTAGAAATTTGCGAGGAAGACAAAGTTGAAAGGATCGTATATTGTTTACTTATAGCCAGAAGAAGGTTGCCAATAGTATTAGGGAGGTTATATAAAATATAACTTATATGAACATAGTATTGAGTTTAAGGATTAGTTGTATTACCCCCTCGACTGCATCCCTATCCTTCCTATCAAAATTTTATCTTGTGTTGCATATATGGCCTCGTGCTTTTTGCAACAACGATCTTTCTAATTATAACAATGAGTAGATCCTTTCTCTTTTCCTAGTTGTGCCTTAATTACAAAATCAATCCCTTAGTTGGTACGACTCCTTGTGTTAATATCCATATCACCTTAGGTATCAGTTCATTTATACTCTAATCCCCTTGATCTAGTCACCATGACTCGATTCTCTAAATACCTGCCTAATCGTGCCTTATTCAACTATGTAGACTTATCAGAAATTTTTCTTATCATGGCCTAAATTTTGGTCTCTTCGTCATCAATGTCAACCAATGATCGAAGCCTCTCTACCACCATAGTCGCAAATATACGTTATGGGTTGTTCTAAACCATTAACTATTTTTTCTAGCGCATCAGCTCTTTCAGGATCACTGAAATTTCTATTCTGCACTATAGGGAGATTGGAGGACATCTTCAGAGCATCGAAACCTAACTTCTTCTCCAGCACCATCGATATCAACTCTTTCAAAGTGAGATAAAATATTCTAGTATATTGATCCACTAGCATAGCAAAGCTCGAATGGACGCCGGGAGTGGCCGCAATATCATTAAATCTTCCCCCAGGAATGACTGCAGAGGATGTCACCACGGTTGTTGCTTCAACAGAGGACGCGACAAAAGAAGAGACACCAACAACAGTTGAAGTTGCTGGTATACTCGACGAAGGAGGCACGAACGAGATGGTGGGTTCATCCTCCTCTGATGTTATTTAAACTTCCACTGGCGGGATGACACCTGAGAATGTTGCGGATGAGAGATCGGCAGTTTCAAAGCACTCCTCTTCGACATTGATCACCACCGTTTCATTAAATGAATCCGCAATAAGGTCAGAGATTGTGTTAACTCCGCCATCCCCAGAGATGTCTTCACCTGAAAAGAAGATAAGAGAAAGTTAATATCACCTTGATGTTAATTTTTCTAAAGAAAACATGAAGACAACATTTACCCATGGCCAATGGCAAGTATGTTGCGTCTGCAGCCTGTATAGCTAAATCATGTCTTAATGATGCTAAGCAAGCTGTCATACCTGGGGAAGAGGGTGCACCAATTGACATTTGAGGGAAGTCATCCCAGTCATCACCCAGATCCACTCGAGGTTCATCGGGTGGAATCTCGCTGGAAATACTTACAGACGAAGGAGGGGTTACTACCGTTATTGGTCTGGATAAAGGTATATTGATTCTGAATTTGCTCGGTCTCGAAGGTGACCTCGAAGTACTACCAGTAGCGGTAGTAGCGGCAGCAATCGTGAGCAAAGAATCTCCAGCACTGGCAGCCGGAACTGTGGAGGTTCCCTCTCTAAAAGGCGAAGGACCTCTGATCAAAGAATCATCCCCAACAGGGGAAATGACAGGCTCACTCCTAGAGGCCCCCTTGGTGGAAGTCCTTTTGGGACCTCTGGTCATCTGCTTCTTCTTGCGGGAGGAAGGCTCTTTCAGAGTGGAAGCCTTTTGCTTATTTAAGATAACGAGTGGCTCTGCTGGCGGAGCTATTACGCCTCTCGGTATTATCAACAAGAACTCATCTACACCAGTAGGGTCTTCACCTTCATCAGATTAGACAGACGGTATCTCCTCCCTTCTAGTGGACCTATGGGTAGGCATCCTGAAACTTCCATGCACATCAAAATCATGAAGGAAGGTGTTGATGGACGCATAAAACTGCGCGTACAAATGAAGAATGCGCAACTCCATAAAGAGAGAGGTCGCAGGCACAAAAAAAATTACACCTGTACAACCCGTGATGAAATACCACCATCCTCTGGCTCCATCAATAAGTCCACCTTTGGACTTGAAGCTGGTTATAGGATTCCCCACATGCAACTGGTCGTACCCAAATTGCCTGGCGAACCGGCTGGACAGATAAAGTTCCAAGTAGCAGTGGTCCTCACTTCTGTACAGCAGGTGGGAAGGTCTAATGCAGACCAACCAGTAAAAGGCTTCGGGAGAAAGAATAGTCCTCCCTTGACCTGCATCCTTAAGTTTCATCCCCTGTTGATTGATATGTACAGGGGGGACGATACATAAGAGCTTCCAGCCATGGGCAAAATTTAATGCTCGCCGGCAATCTATGACGCTCGCCACGTTCCAAAAAAAATTCTTGTAATTCAACAAGAAGTTATTTCCTGAACCACTGGCAGGACCAAGAGACATTACCTTGGTGTTGTGAAGGATTAACCATCCCATCAGGTATAGGAATGGTAAGTCCACTCGGGAAAATCCTTCACGCTGCGTATCATCTGCAAGCAGCCCATCAGTAATGGCCCTCAGGCCAGCTTGTATTCTATATACCATGGAAGAAAGCAAGCCTAATCTTACTCCAAACACCAATCGTACTGTGGGCCATAAGGTGTTGCGATGAATGCGATCCGCAGACGCGATGCCAGGTACTACTCATCGGCGTAGCCAGACAGAGAGGAAACCAGCCAGTTGAGCCTCCCTTGACAAAGGATTGCGATAATGCCTCATATAACTGAAGGCTTTAGTGCCTGCGAGATAACCCCCCATCTCTTCATCGAGAATATGATCTGAATCCCCTGCATCTTCGATGAGATCATCAACCGTGGCGGCACTAAGCATGCTTAGGAAGTTCAAGGGCTTATCTCTGCTATCTACAACCTTGTCCGGCTTAGCATTTTTGGCCTGGTGGAAGAAGAGGTAGGATACCCATTTATTGATATGAGCCAAATCAGAGGGCTCTTTGTAGAAGGTGGTGCAGGCAAGGTAGTAGCTCATCAGCTCCTGGTACACCGCCACTGCCCGAGGGTTTGTATCCCTCAGCTCCCTGTTTATGGGAACGTACTCTCCATAAGGAGTGTCCCCCATTGGCAGCTTTGAAATCTCCGCCATCTCATGAAGGGCTAAGCCCAACTCACCTAGCAAAGTGGCAAAAGTCCCAGTAAGCGAGTTGTATCGCTCCATCAAGGCTAAGAATAAGTTGGGGTTGACAAGCAGCCCTATACTAGTGGCGCTCACAGCCGCGAACAAGCCAATACTTTCCAGGTCCGTCTGGAAGTGCTTCAGGGCCCAGGCAGTTAAACTGGCCCATCGAAGATTCCCGGGGCTAAGCCATCCACTGGTCCGAGGGTTGACCTTAGGGTACACTCCTCCCTGCCCCATAAAGTCATTGCAGAAAGTCGATATTTGAATCGGCTGGATCAGTGAAGTGTCCTCACTCGGGACGCTACCCGGCAGCAATCCCCTAAAAGGCATAACATGGCCTGAAGGTCTGCTCATAAAGACCCCTTGATTCAATCCTTTGTTGTAGAAAGATCTTCCCTGGCCGGCCATGAAGATTCGAAGTCAGAGTCCACATCATCTTCCTAGGATGTGGGCATGGAAGAACACATAGATAGGGTAATCTCTGGGCATCCTGGGCAGATACATGACCGTGCCCTCAGCAGTAAACACCCAATCCTCCTTCTTGGGATTTATCTGGGATTGTTTGTCGATAACATCCCTGAATAAGAAACCTGGTTTCTTATATTCAGTCCCATCTATGTATGTCAGGGACTCCCCACTGATCATACTCAGCAGCATTCGTTCTCCTTGGGACGAGATCAGAGTTCCCCTTTCTTGAGGATACTCATTTCCAGAAATCGGTAATGCCACATGGGACAAGTCCTCCAGATAGTTTGAGTTCAGCATCCCGGCAGCAGAGCCCATCACTTCAGCCAAAGGAGAGATCTGCAAGTCCACTACAAAATGCAAGAAAATAAGTCAGTTTTTATGCTAGACACTACACTCTTGCAGGATACACCAAAGACTAACTGTCTGAGCTTTTACGCCGGACTGCAAAAACTTCAAGTCTTACGCTGGAATCTATTTTCAGTGCGTAAAACTCAAAGTTGGCAGTATATGCCAAAATTTAACAATCTGAGCTTTTTTATGCCAGACTGCCAAATTTTGAGTTTTTACGCCGGAATTTACATCCAGCGCGTAAAAACTCAAAGTTTGTAGTATATGCCAAATTTTGACAGTCTGAGTTTTTATGCCAGACTGCAAAAATTTGGAGTTTTTATGCTGACACATTAGGAATGTGGGCGTAATAATAAAATATCTCTGTGCATCATCTTCCTCGAAGACGTTTTTAGCACAGAAGATGACCTTGAGCATACACGCACAACGTGTGTGAAGGGTTTTTCCTCTCGAAGTCTTTACCTGTAATGTCCAGAGCACAGCTCGACGGCGGAGCACTGCGTTCAGATCGGGACTCGCTCAGCCTAATGGGGGTTGCTCGTGCTTGAGCAGTGGAACGAGATGAGGAAGCGACCTTCTTTCCCTTAGCAGTGGAAGCTTGTTTGGGTGCCATGGCGAATCTGAGTTCTCAGAAAAGAGACGAAGAAGAAAGGTTTTTGGAAAGCAAGGGTTTTGCGAAGACAGATAAAAAGTTTCTCTCTCAAGACCTTGGGCTATTTATAGAGTTCGGATAACTCTTCGAATCCATAACCAAATCTGATATTTAATAGTCGGTTATGATTTGGGACTACGTCAGCTTATCATTTGAAAAAAGAAGACGGACAGTCATGCTGAGTAACGGATCCGGATTTTACGCTCAGAGGCTACAAATTTACGGTTTTACGCTCAGAAGCTTTCAAGCTCAAAGGCTATAAATCTACGATTTTACGCTCAGAAGCTTTCACGCTCAGAGGTTATAAATCTACGGTTTTACGCTCAGAGGCTATAAATCTACGATTTTACACTCAGAAGTTTTTTACGCTCAGAGGCTATAAATCTACGATTTTACGCTCAAAAGTTTTTTACGCTCAGAGGCTATAAATCTACGGTTTTACGCTCAGAAACTTTCATCAGAGGCTACAAATCTACGGTTTTATGCTCAGAAGCTTTTACGCTCAGAAGCTACAAAATCTATAATTCTACGTTCAGAAGCTACAGAAGGCCAATTGCAAGGTTTTACGCAGAAAACACCCCTTCTTGGCTACAAAAAATTTCAAGTGCTTGAAACTCACAGAGGTCAGCATTAAAGGTGACTCTTCTTCTTGGGCCATTGGAAGTTCAGCCGAAGTCTAGCCAAAATCTTTTTCATCTAAAGTTCAAGTATGGCCTGGTTGGCAGACATTTCTTGCCCTACTTCGAGGGATTTTCGGGGAAACCATTCTTGAAGATGATGGTCTGAACAGAAACTCTTCGTATCAGAGAAGTGACAGTTCAGAATTTTTATGCGACTCCTCGTCCAAAAATAGCATGACAGTTGGATCTTCAAGACAACTTAATGCTAAAGAGCTTTTTACGCATCTCCCGTTATGCGTAAAAGATGGGACATGACCAGATAAGCGTTTAGCAGAGTCCACATAAAATTATTCAGACGGGTTGAAGCTGCACATTATCAGACTTCCTCACAGCAAATATGGCAAATCAGCTTTCGTAAAAGAAGACAAGTTTATTGATCATGATTACATATGATGGAAATCCAGTTTACAATTTTTTTTATTTTCATGATTACATATGATGGAAATCCTTTCTCTACAAAGGATTTCTCATTTTTATTTAAAGATCACACCAATAATCTGTTGTGCCAGGTTCTCATATTGATGGAGATCTTTTTCTTCTTCTACGGCACTTCATCGACTTCTGCGGCCGATGAACAAGAAAATGATTAATGGCAGGAGGATACAGAACTGGGCATGCATTATTCAAGCCCACCCTCCATACGCCATGGCAGCTACGTCCTAGAATTGTGTTAGGAATTCAGACCCAACACAATACTGGAAGACAGGATCAAACTGCCTACCTTTGCCCAGCGCCGTAATGGGAGAAAATACAGCTAACAAGCTGTGTGGTCTAGTGTGACCCTTTCTCTCTCCTGGATGAATTGCCACATAAAATTGATGATTATCCCGAGCAAAGGAAGCTATGATATCCTTCCACAATCCATCGTTGTAGAGGATATTTGCTCGAAGATGCTTCTTTTTACGGCTCCTAACATGCTGGAAGAACATGATCTTCTTCTTCCTCAGGTCATTACAATGGATCTCGACAACCATCTCTTTTGGTGAAGGAAGTATGGAAAGACAGGTTCACTCACTTGCCTTTATATAGGCAGAAGAGAATACATCAAATCTTAACAAACTTCCTAAAATCTGCCGAGAAATTAGCCTCATAGAACGAGTCAAATTTGACCGTTTC
Source organism: Iris macrosiphon (assembly GCA_036927795.1). Taxonomy (NCBI): domain Eukaryota; kingdom Viridiplantae; phylum Streptophyta; class Magnoliopsida; order Asparagales; family Iridaceae; genus Iris; species Iris macrosiphon. The sequence goes on along the minus strand of JAYESA010000013.1, from coordinate 166,489,295 downwards.
ATGCTTCATTCAAAGTATTTTAAATTACGAGGAATTTGAAAACTTTGAAGGGGGTCTTGTAGAAGCATAAAAAATATGCTGGGGAACTATACGCGTAAAACCTCCAAACATACATGAAGTACGCGTAAAACAGAAGCTTCAGAACCATACGCGTAAAACAAGACTTCAGTGCTGCCCGCATAAAGTAGCACTTCAAGCCTGTTTTGGCATAAAAAGGTTGCTACACTCTGGCGTAAACTAAGTCTACTTTTAATGCAGCGGGAAGTTGTACGAGGAACTCTTCGTATTCCTCGAATGAACCTGTCAGACAGAACAGTGAACCTGACTCCTAACAAAGAGTACTGCACAACGATCGAAAGGACGGCTATAATGATCATGTTGTACAGAGCCCCAGACTGTCATTTAGTGGCATATCCTTGATACAAGTCGTTCTTACGCATTCAAGAAATACGCTGCCTATTTTACACAGGCAGAAATGAGCTTTTACCTCGAGATGAGATGAATCCAAATGCCATGTCAAAAGCTGTTCTTCGTACAGAACTCTAGGCACGCCTCTGCAGTTAATGCACGAGATGGGGGCAGATCTCTGCATTTAATGCACGAGATTTGATTCTACTTTTAATGACTGGGAGAGCTAAAATTAGGGCTAATATGCTCACGTCACTATCTCTGCATATTACGCCAAACCAGGCTATTTTCAACTATAGGAGCACGTCGTATGCTATCTCCTCAAAATATGCCAACTCAGGCTATATTTGCAAAGGTATGTGATAAGGATATTCGGTCCAGAATACGCTCATGACCTCAGTTAGGAAGGATAATTGGCTATATTACGCTGGTTACCTATTACCTATGCAGCATCAAGCTTTACACAGAATTTGGCTTTTACGCCAACAAGACAGCTATTTGGCTTTTACGCCAACAAGAAAACTACTTGTCTTTTACACCAACAAGACAATTATTTTGCTTTTACGCCAACAAGACAGATACTGGGCTTTTACGCCAACAGGACAGCTATTTGGCTTTTACGCCAACAAGATAACTATTTGACTTTTACGCCAATGAGACAGTTATTTGGCTTTTATGCCAGCTATCTTTACGCGAGGGGCAGTTACCTACGTGGCTTGCATGTCGTGGTCTTCGAGAAGTAGTTATACGCGTTACCTCATAATGGGACACGCGTCACACGCGGATTCAGGAGATCATTTAGACGTGGGTAGCAGTTATTATAACCGCCGCGTAAAAGGTGCAACTCTCTCCACTAATTGGATTTTACGCTGATTGGTCAGTTACTGTGACTGATCTATATAAATAGAGACTTTCGGTCACAGAAGAACGGGGTCAAAGAAAAGGATTGGAGGGAAAAGAGATCGGAATCAGAGAGAGTACACATAGAGAGTGTTGATTAATAACTTCGGCAACGAGAGTTCAATCCCTCATGCAATCTTTGAAGCTTCTTCTTCTTCTACAGCACTTCTTCATCATCGTGTGGTCCAAGGGATAAAGTGATCGACCGTAGATCAGACTCCTATAGCAATATTTTCCCAGAATCATTTTTTTTGTACTTAACATCCTCTTATAGGATTAATTGTACTTCTTTTTCGTGTTTGTAAACAAAGAAAGGGTTTCGTATAAACCTAGTCTCAATTTCTTTCGTTTATTATCAAACAACCGTATGACTCGTATGCGTACACGTACGCGTATGTATATAATATTCAGATTGGTATATATATATATATATATATATATTGTCTAAGTAATTAAATGATAATGCTAATTATGACTATATACGTATTTATTTAGTCTGGCCCTAGGTTAATTATGGATATCCCATATTTACGTTTGACCAAGTGACCCTAAGAACTTGTGGGTTGACTGCCTTGTGTATATTAACGTACTGGCTTAGACACATGTTAGTTGACTGTCTAATTTTGGTACAGCATTTGAAGATGTGACACCCGCGTAGTTAGACGCACAATTGACCCTGCTAGTTGACCAGTATCACCCCTAGCGTACCTTCTGAGTCCAGTGTAATTATGGTTGTGTATGTGCTAGTGTAATAGCTGATGTTGTATTGTATTATATTATATGTATATATGACCCTTGGATTATTCTGTGAGACTTCAGGAGCAGGTTATTAGCATTACGAAGCTTTCTTGTCAGGCAAGTATACCTTGCCATTGTACTGTAATTTATATTCCATATGATGCATGTATTTTATTTTTGTTATTTAGTTCATATATTTTAACTGCTATATAAACTGCGCGTCCAAGGAAACTTGGGTGCAACGACGGTATCGTCATATTCTATTTTTATTATGTATATGCATGTTGACCTAGTTTATGAGACCACCCTATTATCATGAGGCATTCTTAGGTTTCATTGGCCGTGACACAGCTGTTACACGAGTGTGAGTCTTATGTAGGGCACAGACTTGCGTGACAGGCTGGCCTCCTGTATGTATGGGACGTGCGATAGGGAATAACTGCTGATAGAATTTACATGCTAGGAGACTTGGCAGTTATTAGAGGTATTATCGTGTCATGGATATGACATGGTTATAGCATGGGGGTGGGGAGAACAACAAGTAAGGCATTTGGGCTCCTTTGCACTTTTCTTTTTGTAACCAGTACGCTTCGCCGGAGATACGTGGCGGTGATGACCCCTATATATTACTGGCGGCCTCTAGCGTTCAAAAGATGACATGCTTTGTAGGCTCCTGAATCTCTAAGAGAATCATGCCAATCCCATTTATGGCCAGATAGCCCACTTGTAAGAAAGTTGTTCTCAAACTGCATTCACATAGACGGTTAGGCGACCCATTGGATGTTTATTTTTTAGTACTTTATTGGCATGGTTCTATGTATCTTGTTATGTCCCTCTGAGGACCTGATCCCTTTCCAGGTGTAGATGTTCATGACTTAGCAGGAGCATGGATCAGGACTTGCTACTTATATTTCGAGGAGGTCTTCTCTTCGAGCCTCGTTATTATTAGTTGATATATTTATTTTGTTTTATATTCTAGTTTGGTAGTGGATTTATTTCCATCCGACTATCATTCTTTGATACTTCATATTGAGATTTAGTTACATAGTTATTGGTTATTTATCTATTTATGATTTCTTTGGATGAGATTTAGTTATATCCTGTGTCTTGTGATAGTTTATACCACTTGTGAATTATTGTTCATAATACAGCGTACACATGTGTTATAGTTTCCATATATTGGAGTTACCATATATATGCGGCTGGCATGCTTATGTGTTCCTAGTCCTACATATTTTGGGACTAGGGCGTGACAGATCTAGTGGGATACGGGTGTGATACACTCCATATGTTGTGCATTTTATTTCTTGATCTATTTTATTTTTTCCCAATTGTTCTTAGTCTTTGTGATAGTTAATTATATATATATATATATATATATATATATATATATATATATATATATATATATATATATATATTGGTGTAATTATATATATATTTGTGTACGTATTAGTGATATTATGGATATATGTATATGTGTTACTTTATATATATGTAATACCATAGGTATTATTGTGGATACGTATATACGTATTTAGAGGAGTGAATATATATTTTATATAGTAGTAGTTATGATGTACATATTATATATATATTTATGTGCATTTATATATAAGAGTGAGAGAGAAGAGGGCTCGGGTTTTTAATGACAACAACAGCAGCATTAACGACAACAACAACGGCTATAGCAACAGCAGCAGCATTAACAACCGCAGCTCAACAACAGCAACATCATCAGTTTTTTGCGACAGCAGCAGAATTAGCAACAGCAGCAGGAAACCGTCGCAACAGCAGCGGTATCAGCAGTTTCAGCAACGTCAGCAGTGGCTTTTAGCGACAGTTCTGCGGTTATATATATATATATATATATATATATAAATGGTATTAGTATATATGTATATATATTCCTAATTGATATTATGTTTTAGTATACTATATTTGTAATAATTAGTTGTTAACATATAGTTATTAATGGGTAGTTAGTATAGATATGAAGTTATGGATTTTACCTTGAGATACCAAGGTAAGTACCAAGGTATTGAGGATGACCAAGGTATTGGATTTGGGTATCAAGATGGAGGTTTAGTGTTACGATACCAAGTTGGTTCGAAACCAAGGTATCCACATAGCTTTTGGTAATTAGGATTTAATATGTAATATTGTTTGATATATTATGTGTGATATTTTATCTCTTAATTTTTGTGTATCCTGAGATACAGTATCCTAGTATCCTAAGATGTAGCTTGTATGACCTAGATTCATAGTGTTTGAAACCAATATCTTTGAGATAGACTCATGCAACCTAGAAATATATAGTTTGTCATAGTTTGACCATAGTTTGACCGATTTGACTTAGAGTTGACCTAGTTTGACTTAGAAATGGCTTATTAACCTAGAAGTTGACTAGTTTAACTTATTTTCTTTTCGAAACCTTGTATTGATGTTATATTCTATATCTAGGTCTTCAAGGCACCGTATCAGACATCTGTGAGACTATTCACTGGACTTCAGGTGAATACATTCTATGATAGTTTCTCATTTATGATATCCTCTATGTTCATTGTATTTAGTGTAGATATCCATATTTTTCTTGACACGATGGTTACACGGATTGGTATATCCGGATCTCGTCATGAGATATTATTCCTTGTATATGGTGTATCTTGTGCAAGTCTTATTTTATTGATTATCTTGTGTATGTACAGACACGGATTCTAGGGAATATTTGCTACCTTCCTAGAGAATCTCGTACCATAGCATACCATGGTTGGATCTACTATACCAGTCGGGGTGGGGAGTATTTTAGTGTAGATACGTAATCATACATTCCTGTGCAAGTATTGTTTTCCTGTGAGTGTTGGTCATACACCACACGTATGACTAACCAGGTCATTATTCCTGTACAAATTCCCAAGCCGATCACATGTTAAAGCTAGTACTCACTCACTTAGTCATTAGTATTCTTGTTCATTGACATATTGTTCATTCTTGTATTTATTTCCAGTATTTCCTTATTGTGTATCTCTTGTATCTATTATGCATCTTGTATATTCACATCTATTTACTGTTACATAGTTTTTATCATTGATTAGAACTGCTATTAGAGATGTACTCTGCTCCTTTCCTGACTGGATATATTTTTTTTAGATGACATTGAGGAGTGGTACCCTACACATTATGGACCTCAGGATGTTGTGGATTTAGAGTCAGAGACCCTGGCTCAGGAGGGGCTTATCTCAACTGAGACAGATGACCCGTGTAAGCCCCCTGATTTTTAATAATTATTATTTTAGATTTTTCACAATTTTTCGTAATTTACTGGGATTTTTCGGTAATTAAAACCTAGGCTTTTGATAATTAAATAATTTTTAGTTACTGATAAATAATATTAAAATATTATGGAAATAATATTTTATGGTGTAAAATAGAGAACCGGACATAGGATAATTTTTTGGGAATTTATTGGACTCCGAAAGCATTTTAAAAGCCCTAGAAACTATTAAATAAATAAACCGAATTAAACCCGTGTCAACGCCCAACACCCACATGAGAGCCGAAGCCAAGCCCAAGGAGCATTGACCCAGCCCAAAATCTAGGTCTAATCCTAGTCTAATTTCTGTATGTATAAATACATGTTTTCCGAGTTTTCTCCAGAAACCAAAAAGAAAAGAAAAAGGAAAAATCCCTAATTTCTAAAAATCCCCAAATTCCTAAATTCCCAAAAAAAAAAACCCTAACCCTAACCTAGCCGTCGGCTACCCCCCCCGTCGGAGCAGCTGACCTCCCCCTCCCCAGCGGCGAGCCTACCCCCTGCCGGCCTCGACCTCCTCCGCCACTCGCCACCACCACCATCCTCATCACCAGCACCTCCGCCCTATTTAGAACCCCCCTCCGAGTCTCCCCTCCGATCATCTCTCCCAATCCGCCGCTCCGCCCTAACCCTAGTTCCTCCGACCGCCATCCCTCACCCGACGCCGCCACCGCTCCGCCCGACGCCGCCGTGCCCAGCCCCGCGTCCCCCGGCCACCTCCGCTCCTCCGGCGCCCCGACAGCACCCCGCAGCAGACCCAGCAGCTACCCTCCGGCCGCCCGACGCCGCCTCCGCCGCTCAGCGCCGCCGCACGCCACCGTCCGCCGTGCAGCGCTGCCCCCAGTCCCTCCGGCCGGCCTCCCCTCCGCCTCGGCTCCGGCAGCAACCCCGAAACCCTAACCCTAGGTCTTGCGTCGTGTCGGACACGTGTCGGACACGAAGAATTCGCGTTCCCGGAGCCCTGTTCAGGTACCTGTATCTTTCTCCTCGTAGCTCTGATTTCGTTTCCGTCAGTTGCGTTGCGTAGCCTGCATGACCCCCTCGGTGCCCGTGCAACCCGCTCGGTACATCGCGTCCTGTGGCGATCACGAACCGCGATCAAAAAATAGGAAAAACAACGTCCTAATTTACCCCAGAACTGGGTACGCCCCGCCAAACAGGATGACTTGGTCGCACGCGGTCTTTACCGAAACGTGTGCGACGATGATACGGACGTGTGGGATTTCGCAGAAGTTGATTTGGATGTGCGTGCACACCGGAATCAACACGTAACCGCGGACAACGCCCCGTATCCGTCGGTTCTGGAACACGCTGTAACTTGGTGTACACACGTCAGATCGAGACAAAACTTGTGCCCTCAAACTCGTAGCAATACGCTGGTCCTGTGACCCAATTGGTTCGATTCTGAGAACGTTGACAAAATAGCGTATCGTGGGCCCCACAGGCTCCACTTGACGGGCAATTTTGTGATCGGCTCATCGAAATCCAATTCTGGAAGTTCCGTTGGGTTCGTATCATCGTTCCTGACTTGTAGACACTAAGTTTGAGAAATTTGGAGACCTTTGACCCTGACACGCTTTTCGGTGCAAAGTGGCCCACATGTGGACCCCGCTTTGGCCCGGAAATATCATTTTTGCCCTTATGTCCAAATTGGACGTAAGGACAGGCGTTTCTAGCTATTTAATATTTTCTGAATCTAATGGTGATGTTTATTTCAGCAACCGGAATAGTACCTGCAGGTCACACTGAGACCAGAGCTACAGTTGGAGCCAGAACCCCAGGCAAGTATACCTTGCCAAAACTTGCAGTCCTTGTTACTTATTTCCTTGGCTTATATATATGTATATATTGTGGTTCATGCTTGACCTAGGGCCGTGTAACTTTACTTAGCGTCCGATTGATAGTCGGGTGCCAACACCGTACGCGGCGTTGTGTATTGTCATCTAGACATGGATACCGAGACCCCGATTTCTCGTACTTGTCCTATCAAGTACATCATGACCCAGGACACTTGACACTATTTATGAGACAGGATCTTCCCGAGATATTCGTGATAATTCTGTATAGGATACAGGACTTGACAGAGATACTATATCCATAGATATTTATGACTTATTGCATTTAGCTATGATTGTGCGTAACATGGATATGAGGCATCATGGACATGAGACGTATGATTACATTGGGTGGGGAGAGACACACAGGCTATAGGTTGATTATATCATGCCATCGTCGTAGTCTCCCTTTTGAGCTAGACAACCCACATGATATCACTGCTACCGGCTCTCCGACACAGAGCTAGTAGTGGTTTCAGCCTGAGTTCTAGTGCTGCTCTCATCTTGCATATCCCTTAGCTGGTTATATATTTACCCTATTGTTTCATTATTGCTGGAGAGACACACCTGCTACAGGTTGATTATATTATGCCGTCGTCGTAGTCTCCCTTTTGAGCTAGACAACCCATATGATATCACTGCTACCGGCTCCCCGACACAAAGCTTGTAGTGGTTTCAGCCTGAGTACCAGTGATGTTCTCTCTTGCAATACACACAGATGGATACATATTTTGCCTATATTTACTCATTTATTCTCTGCACTACATTTATTTTGGCATGAGCTTTCTTGTACCTTGCCATGTCCCCTGAGGACCTGGATCCGGATTATGTCCCCAGGATTTACAGACGAGATCTATCCCGAGGTATACGGGACCGCAACAGGAGCAGATACAGGAGCTGATACAGGAGCTGTACCGACACCCGAGGACGAGATCGTGGCAGAGGACTTCTCCTAAGTATTGTCTGGTGATACTCATTTATTTCTATTTCTAGTTCCTTTATTTCCAGTCTATTGTATTGCTGTATCAGACTTTTCTCGGATTGTTCTCCGAGACACTGTTATTGAGATTGTTAGTTATTTCTATTTGCATTATTCTGGCATTTAATCTGTGATTATCTGTTGTGGATGAGATTAGTTTAGACTGTGACTTGTAACATTTAATCTATTTACTGTCAGACTACAGCTTAAGCATGCCCTGATGGATCCATTAAATTGGTTTGTCCATCGGTGCGTGCTGCTGGCCATTGCCACGTGTCCAGTCCCTCGATATTTTGGGACTGGGGCGTGACATGGTTTTTGTGGTGGCCCATGCAGGTCTACGACTAAATTGTTCGGTTTCAACTTAGGGATCGAGCAAGCCTGCAAATAAGAATAGGATAAGTTTCTAGGATCTTATCCACTTGCTTGAAACGTTTTGATAGCTATATCGGATTCGAATTAAATTCTTGACTTGCATCCTGCCTTGATTCCTGAGCGCCTCTTATTATTTATTTTGGATGCAGAGTTATGGAACCACCTGCAAACGACGAGACTCCTGCAAGATCACCACGAGATATTGTGGTAAACAACGAAGAAGTAACACCAGTAGAAGAAGGTCAATCAGCTCAACAACATAGTCAAGCGAATCAGCATGTCTCAGGAATCCAACAAGATGACATTCCACCATCGACGCAATTTACTCCATAAATGCCCGTAATTCCATAAGGGCAAGCCATGGACGGGCAGCAGATATTTCAAACGATCTATGCAATAATACAAGCTCAACAAGAGACTTTGAGTCACAGCCTAGCACTTATACTGGAGCAGGCGAATCTACCAGCACGACGGCCAACGACGGGCTCTATTTCTGATTTCCGCCAGCTGAAGCCCCGTACCTTCTCAGGCAAAGAGGAGCCCACAGAAGTTCATGAGTGGCTCACCAATACACAACATCAATTAGAAGCAGCCGAGCTTCCAAGGGAACGTTGGATGACTGCCGTCAGACTGTAATTGACGGACAATGCACATCACTGGTGGCTATCTGAGAAGACACGGCTCGGACCAGACCGAGTCACTTGGGAAGAGTTCTCTAGACTCTTTCAGGAGATGTACATACCAGCCATCGCTCGATCAGAACTTCGCGATAGGTTCAATCGCCTCACTCAGGATACTATGACAGTGGAAGAGTACAACGCAGAATTTATTCGTCTAAGTCGCTTTGCCCCAACCCTGATCCCGACAGAAGAAGAGAAGGCCGAGAAGTTCTTCGACGGACTAAACATTGAGCTACAGAAATTGATCGGATCTGTCGCACCCACTTCTTACTCAGACGTCCTTGCAGCAGCCCGACGCATGGAGCGTGTCATCAGGAGAGAGACCAGTCTAAAGCGGTCATCCATATCAGCACCAGCCATAGCACCACAGGAAGAAGCTACACAAAGACCTCACATGCACCAGCCACCCGAAGCATCTCCACAGGCAATACCTGCCTGTCCATATTGTCACAGGCGAGGCCATATAGAGAACGAGTGCAGACGAAAAAGAAGATTATGTTTAGCTTGCGGATCCAGTCAGCATTTATTAAAAGAATGCCCTGAGCGTCGAGAAAGAGCACCAGTGGTTAACCAACAAGCGTTATCAGTACCAAGGCCAGTCCACCCAGCATTGGGAGCACCGCCAACGGAAGTTGAAGAAGTCCTACCACCAGCTCCAGGAGGGTATCAGCCGAGGCCACCTTTGATACCACAAGCAGCACTTTTCTAGCAAGCCCAGCAGCAGAGGAATCGACTACGAAGACGCGGACAAGCCCTGGCTATGACTTTGGAAGACGCGCAAACTCATGGAGTAGCTAATGCGCGTAAGTTTTTATAGTTATTCGTTTCGAATATTCGCTTTAGTTTATGCCTGTTGGTTCGTGACCTGGCTTTAACCTAGTAATTCTTGAACTTGCTTATAATTGATAACCGTAGAGATGATAGAGTCTTTTGTTAATTGCTTATTTTGTTCTGTCTTTGTGAACTTGAATTAAGTTGTACCTCTTTTCATCATCATCTAGCGTACTTATATTTGTTGTACTACCTTGACTTATGCTGCTAATATAGCCTAGTTTTTGCAAGCTTATCCTTTTATCAAGCTTGTTCATGACATATGTATTATTGGGTCGATACACTAATACAATTGTCTAATCAGAATCAATGTATTACGGTCTGATCAACCTTATTGCATTTTGGTTCGCTCTTCGCACGACTACTTTACGTGGATTGAGTTATATAGTTGACTAGTATACTTGTCCTCTAGATATGTCTGAGCATATCGTATCAGTTACATAACTGTGCTAATACGAGCATGCGAACAAAGGATTACCAGAATAGGATTTCAAACCACAATTGTCTTGACAAATCATATTTGAATTCGTTAAACGCCTTGATCCTGATACTTCTATTCTATTACCTCACCCTTGAACTCTTTATTATTGATCTTCGTCTTTCCTTATTTCGGAAAGACGAAACCTCGTGCTTGGTATAAGTTTGATATATAGACAGTACTAAACATACCCCACAGGCCGGTCGCATTGTTGATGACCCTTTTATATATGATTAAGGGCATATAATAGGTGATATGTTTGGTGTTAAAGACTTGAGGATTCAATAACATGATTAAATAAGTTGGGGCATAGCTTTAGTAGATATATAGCCTTAGATGATAGATGGGTAAATTCTAAGTTGGGTAGAGACCGCAATATTCATTTGAGAGAAATTCTTTACATTGTAATCAAGTGAGATTGGAAAGAATGAACCCTACCATATTTTAATTTCGAGGATAAAATTTTTATAAGTTGGGTAGATTGTAAGCCCCCTGATTTTCAGTAATTATTATTTTGGATTTTTCATAATTTTTCGTAATTTACTGGGATTTTTTGGTAATTAAAACCTAGGCTTTTGATAATTAAATGATTTTTATTTACTGATAAATAATATTAAAATATTATAAAAATAATATTTTATGGTATAAAATGGAGAACCGAACATAGGATAATTTTTTGGAAATTTATTGGACTCCGGAAGCATTTTAAAAGCCCTAGAAACTATTAAATAAATAAACCGAATTAAACCCGTGTCAACGCCCAACATCCACATGAGAGCCGAAGCCAAGCCCAAGGAGCGTTGACCCAGCCCAAAATCTAGGTCTAACCCTAGTCTAATTTTTGTATGTATAAATACATGTTTTCCGAGTTTTCTCAAGAAACCAAAAAGAAAAGAAAAAGGAAAAATCCCTAATTTCTAAAAATCCCCAAATCCCTAAATTCCCAAAAAAAAACCCTAACCCTAACCTAGCCGTCGGCTACCCCCCCCGTCGGAGCAGCCGACCTCCCCCTCCCCCTCGGCGAGCCGACCACCTGCCGGCCTCGACCTCCTCCGCCACTCGCCACCACCACCATCCTCATCACCAGCACCTCCGCCCTATTTAGAACCCCCCTACGAGTCTCCCCTCCGATCATCTTCCCCAATCCGCCGCCTCCGCCCTAACCCTAGTTCCTCCGACCGCCATCCCTCACCCGACGCCGCCACCGCTCTGCCCGACGCCGCCGTGCCCAGCCCCGCGTCCCCCGGCCACCTCCGCTCCTCCGGCGCCCCGACAGCACCCCGCAGCAGACCCAGCAGCTCCCCTCCGGCCGCCCGACGCCGCCTCCGCCGCTCAGCGCCGTCGCACGCCGCCGTCCGCCGTGCAGCGCTGCCCCCAGCCCCTCCGGCCGGCCTCCCCTCTACCTCGGCTCCGGCAGCAACCCCGAAACCCTAACCCTAGGTCTTGCGTCGTGTCAGACACGTGTCGGACACGAAGAATTCGCGTTCCCGGAGCCCTGTTCAGGTACCTGTATCTTTCATCTCGTAGCTCTGATTTCAATTCCGTCAGTTGCGTTGTGTAGCCTGCATGACCCCTTCAGTGCCCGTGCAACCCGCTCGGGGCATCGCGTCCTGTGGCGATCGCGAACCGCGATCCAAAAATAGGAAAAACAACGTCCTGATTTACCCCGAAACTGGGTACGCCCCGCCAAACGGGACGACTTGGTCGTACGCGGTCTTTACCGAAACGTGCGCGACGATGATACGAACGTGTGGGATTTCGCAGAAGTTGATTTGGATGTGCGTGCACACCGGAATCAACACGTATCCGCGGACAACGTCCCGTATCCGTCGGTTCTGGAATACGCTGTAACTTGGTGTACACATGTCGGATTGAGACGAAACTTGTGCCCTCAGACTCGTAGCAATACGCTGGTCCTGTGACCCAAGTTTGGTTCGATTCTGAGAACGTTTACAAAATCGCATATCGTGGGCCCCACAGGCTCCACTTGATGGGCGATTTTGTGATCGGCTCATCAGAATCTAATTCTGGAAGTTCCGTTGGGTTCGTATCATCGTTCCTGACTTATAGACACTAAGTTTGAGGAATTTGGAGACCTTTGACCCTGACACGCTTTTCGGTGCAAAGTGGCCCACATGTGGACCCCGCTTTGGCCCGGAAATGTCATTTTTGCCCTTATGTCCAAATTGGACGTAAGGACAGGCGTTTCTAGCTATTTGATATTTTTTGAATCTAATGGTGATGTTTATTTCAGCAACCGGAGTAGTACCTGCAGATCACACTGAGACCAGAGCTACAGTTGGAGCCAGAACCCCAGGCAAGTGTACCTTGCCAAAACTTGCAGTCCTTGTTACTTATTTCCTTGGCTTATATATATGTATATATTGTGGTTCATGCTTGACCTAGGGCCGTGTGACTTTACTTAGCGTCCGATTGATAGTCGGGTGCCAACACCGTACGCGGCGTTGTGTATTGTCATCTAGACATGGATACCGAGACCCCGATTTCTCGTACTTGTCCTATCAAGTACATCATGACCCAGGACACTTGACACTATTCATGAGACAGGATCTTCTCGAGATATTCGTGGTGATTCTGTATAGGATACAGGACTTGACAGAGATACTATATCCATAGATATTTATGACTTGTTGCATTTAGCTATGATTGTGCGTAACATGGACATGAGGCATCATGGACATGAGACGTATGATTACATTGGGTGGGGAGAGACACACAGGCTATAGGTTGATTATATCATGCCGTCATCGTAGTCTCCCTTTTGAGCTAGACAACCCACATGAAATCACTGCTACCGGCTCCACGATACAGAGCTAGTAGTGGTTTCAGCCTGAGTTCTAGTGCTGCTCTCATCTTGCATATCCCTTAGCTGGTTATATATTTACCCTATTGTTTCATTATTGCTGGAGAGTCACACCTACTACAGGTTGATTATATTATGCCGTCGTCGTAGTCTCCCTTTTGAGCTAGACAACCCACATGATATCACTGCTACCGGCTCCCCGACACAAAGCTTGTAGTAGTTTCAGCCTGAGTACCAGTGATGTTCTCTCTTGCAATACACACAGATGGATACATATTTTGCCTATATTTACTCATTTATTCTCTGCACTGCATTTATTTTGGCATGAGCTTTCTTGTACCTTGCTATGTCCCCTAGGGACCTGGATCCGGATTATGTCCCCAGGATTTACAGACGAGATCTATCCCGAGGTATACGTGACCGCAGCAGGAGCAGATACAGGAGCTGATACAGGAGCTGTACCGACACCCGAGGACGAGATCATGGCAGAGGACTTCTCCTGAGTATTGTCTGGTGATACTCATTTATTTCTATTTCCAGTTCCTTTATTTTCAGTCTATTGCATTATTGTATCAGACTTGTTCTCGGATTGTTCTCCGAGACACTGTTATTGAGATTGTTAGTTATTTCTATTTGTATTATTCTGGCATTTAATCTATGATTATCTGGTGTGGATGAGATTAGTTTAGACTGTGACTTGTAATATTTGATCTATTTACTGTCAGACTATAGCTTAAGCATGCCCTGATGGATCCATTAAATTGGTTTGTCCATCGGTGCGTGCTGCTGGCCATTGCCACATGTCCAGTCCCTCGATATTTTGGGACTGGGGCGTGACAACCCGGGACTTGTAGCTTCTTAGTATTCTTTTGTACTGAATTTGTCTCCAGCTTATTTGTTAGTATTCTTTCAAACGCATTGATGTTATTATTTTAGATTCATGAGTTGTATGTGCCTATTCTATTCTTTATCATATTTGTTCTCATTTCCATCTTAGATCTGTGATTGAGTATATTTATATTGTTGGTGGTTCATTATATTGCTAGATAGATTACCCAGACAGCGTTCTACCGTCGATTCTGCGGCATAGGTTGGGCGTTGTTCCCGACTTGCATCCCTACATCGGGTGCGAGTCATGACGTGTCACGCCATCGTCGTAGGTGACCACATCACCTTGTGGTGTTTCCGCGGGAGTCTCGTCGCTGGCTCGTGGATCTATTACTCTGTACCAAAAGTAAATTATGAGGGTCGCACAGAGGAATCAAGGCAGGGTGCAAGTCAAGAAATTATTTTGAATTCAATATAGAGGTCAAGAACAGGTCAACAAGTGGATAAGATCCTGTAATTCATTATATCCTAATTTGTAGGCTTGCTCGATTCCTTAGTTAAAAATAAAGTAATATATTCGTCGACCTGCATGGGCCACCACAAAAACTATGTCATGCCCAGTCTCAAAATACCAAGGGACTAGCCACGTGGCAATGGACAACAACACAACTCCACTGGAAAAACCCAATTTAATGGACCCTTAAGAGTGCACTTAAGCGGTAACAAATATAAATACAAGTCTACACCATCTCTTACAATTTAATTCTAGTCTCATCCACAGAAAGTAAATACAATTCAATATGATAGACAAGTCAAGATAATAAATAAAAAGAAAATAGTCCATCATCAAGGCTACATTAGTGGTATTTCGGGGAATAACCCGACAAAATAAGAAAAGAGAATAATACCAATACATATGTCCATAAGTCCAGATATAAAATAGTAATAAGCATAGATAACTGAGTAAGTAACTGAATACTCAGGAGAAATCCTCTGGCACAACCTTGTCCTCTGGTGCCAGTACCGCTCCAACGTCAGCTCCTGGCCCGTAAACCTCGGGGTAATCCTCCTCTGCAATACCTGGGGACATAATCCTGATCCAGGTCCTCAAGGGACATAGCAAGGTACAAGAAACACTCAAGACAAATAAAAATGCAGTAAATAAAAATAGATCCTCAGGGCAAGCTATGTAACAAACTATGTGAAATACAAATGAGAGCATCACTAGTACTCAGGCTGAGACCACTATAGGCTCTGTGTTGGGGAGCCCGTAGTAGCAAGTAGTATATCGTAGGGCCAGTAAATGTGCCAAGCTCTGATACAGAGACTAAAGCACCTCCAGTAATATAGTATATATATATAATCAGCCTGTAGCATGTGTGTCTCTCCCCACCCAATGTAATCTCACGTCTCATGTCCATAACACGCATGATCATGACCTCTAGCTAGTACAATGAGTCATCATGATATCTCTATATATGCAAGTCTTATATCACGAATCCTGTAAGCCTATATAGAATCACCATGAATAACTCAAGAAATATTCTGCCACATGAAATAGTGTCCAGTGTCCTACGGTATGACGTACTTGGTAAAGCAAGAATGCAAAAGAATAAGATCGTGGAATCAACTCTCTAAATGACGTTACACGACTCCGCGTACGACGTCAACACCCGAATCTTGTTCGGACGCTAAAAAATGTCTCACGGTCCTAGGTTGAATAGGTACATCACAGAAGTATATATATAGAAAGAGCACAAGCAATTAATATCACAGAATCTACTGCAAGTTGGCAATGTACACTTGTCTGGGTTCTAAACTTCGTTAGTTGCTCCTGTAAAAGTAGAATATCTAAATATGCCTCTGGTTGCTGAAACAAACATCACCACTATTCTCAGAATACTTGAAATAGCTAGAATAGACTACCCATAAGTCCAATTTGGACACAGGAGCAGAATTGACAGTTTTGGATCAAAGAGGGGGTCCACATGTGGCCCACTTCGCACCGTAAAATGTACCAAAGTAATGTTCTCCAAATTTAGCAAACTTAGTCTCTACGAGTTCAAAATGATGATACAAACCCAACGGAATATCCAGAACTGGATTTCGGTGAGCCGATCACGAAATCACCCGTCAAGTGAAATCGTGGGACACGCGAAACGGTGTTTCGTCAATGTTCTCAGAATCGAACCAAACTTGGGTCACAGGACTAGCGTAACATTGCGAATCCGATGGCATAAGTTTCGTTGCGAAACAACAAGCACACACAAAATTATGATAAGTGTCAAAATATGTCGATACGGTATTTTTTGATGGATACGCATTGATTCCGTTATACACGCACATCCAAATCAAGTTCCGCAAAATTTCACATGTTCGTGTTGACGATACACACCTTTCGGTAAAATTTGCACATGACGAAGTCGCCTCGTTTGGCGGGACGCACCCCGTATCGAGAAAAAATAGTTTTACAAAAATTAAGTTTTTGGTCAAATTCGACACTGAATAATCAACAGATTAATCAACAATAAAATAATCTAATTGAAGAGCTTAAAACTCGGTTATGTTGTCTAAATTACTGATTAAGTAGAATTTAAAAATATTAAGTAGGTTGGAAGAAAATTAGACACGAATATGGGAGGTTGGAACCGTTTCTGATCTTAAAATTAAGTTAATTTTTTTCTGTTTTGTGTCACGATTTGCGATCGACATAGGACACGATTAGCTAAATTAATTAAACAGGGTTCATGAGGGTCATGTGGTCTTCACATAGGAGTCGACGGTTCAATATTTGGTATACTGTGCAGGGAGAAACAGGGATAGGAAAAAGGGTACCTCGTTAGGTTATGCTGCTCGGGATTTGGGCGGCTGCTATCGGCGGCGTGCGGTTGCGTTCGTCGGCCACGACAACGGTCGACGGCGTGTCTGAATGGTAGGGAGATGCTGAGGGGGTGGTCTATATATAGGCTGAATGATAGGGAGTTTCAGGGAGAGGAAGAGAGGGGGTCAGGGAGGTTTCTGGGAGAGGAAGGGGTCGGGACTGCGTGGGTTACTGTAGCTGTAGGGAATAGGTTTCAGGTGCGAGTATGTGGGTTTGGGTAGCCGGGGTTAGAGTTTAGGATCCAGGTTTAGGTTTTGGTTTAATAATTAATAAATTAACCATAAATATATGTATTTATATATAGCTATCTAAAATGAACCCCAAATAATTCCCAAAAAAAATCTACAATTCTCTAATAATATTTGTACACCCAAAAATATATTTTCTGTGCAATATTATTAATTAATTAAACATACATAAATATTAATCCATGAATATATATTTATGATAATTATCTAAAAATACAAAAAATTCTCCCTTAATCTTAGTAATTACATAATACCAATATTAACAAAATTTAACTCTAAAAAATCAAGGTGTTTACAATAAAATATACAAATAATTAAAAGTATTTACATGCTTTATTCGATTTTTGATCCTGACCAAATAATTTATATATATATACTAGTAACATTCACATGCATTGCACGTATAAAATAAACTATATTATTTAAAAAAATTAATTTTAAATTATATTAAAATGTTTTAAATATCGTTTGAATATATTTTAATTATAATTTGTTATAAATATGTTATTATGAATTTTTTTTATATGTTTTAATTAGATAATACCATATAGTTAGTTTAAATATAATTTAAATCTTAAATATATTTTATTATTTGTTATATTTCTTGTTTTTTTTAAAATTTCTCAACCGTGAGAAAAGAAAAAAAGTATGGTAGTTATCTTTTTTCTAATTTTTTTAATTATTTGGTTGATAATATACATACGGCTTAGACGGCTCAATTTGGAGTCAGTTCTAAGCCACATTATATTAGTGGAATATTTTCAAAACCGAACCGAATCTTTTATTCTGTTCGATTTTCGGTCCACAACCAAATAATGCTCACCCCTACTAGCTTGTGGGAGTATGTCAAAAAG
Source organism: Iris macrosiphon (assembly GCA_036927795.1). Taxonomy (NCBI): domain Eukaryota; kingdom Viridiplantae; phylum Streptophyta; class Magnoliopsida; order Asparagales; family Iridaceae; genus Iris; species Iris macrosiphon. Next base: position 166,471,123 of record JAYESA010000013.1, on the reverse strand, counting down.
GACTTATACTCTTATCCATTCATTCCCTTTTCTTAGATTAAAAAAAAGAGGCATTTTTTGTTACCCCCAATTTCTAATAGCTTGCTTACATCCCTCCTTCCAAATTTTTTTTATTAGTGTATCTTCCAAATTAGGCAAAATCTTTGGGGGTAAGTATAATTACCATTAACAAACTATGAATGCATGGGGTAGTAGTAATTAAAAAAAAGGGAAATGGTGGTGTGTGTGTGTGGGGGGGGGGGGGGGTGGGTGGGTGGAAACAATTTAAACTAAGAATAAATATAAAGTGATATATCTAAAATAATAAATAACAAAATATATCTCAATGTGAATCGAAGCTGGTATTGCCAGACTGTAAGAAGATACAATTTACGGGTTTTTAGTGTTTGTATTTCGAAAAATTGTGAATTATATTTGGATCTCCATAATCAATCTAATTAGTATTTGAATCTTGAACTAATAATTGACTCAGCATTCATGTGTACAAATGATGAACTATTTAACCAAAAAAATAAAATTAGACTAGGTATGGACATCTACCATGAGATAAGATATCAGGATTCTTATAACAACACAATCCAATCAGTCAAGTCTACCATTAGTTCAAGATCCATACACTAACTAGGTCGACTATGAATATTCAAATGCAAATTTTATAACTAATTTTTCGAGACTCAGAAGTCTAAAAAAGAAACCTAAACAATAGAGACTGAGGTTGCTGCATAGTTGTAGTCTTGTAGAGAATATAGTATCTCCAGTACAGATGCAGGAGTGTGTAAATATGACATGAGAGGGTTCATGTCTCTGAGTAACAAAATTTATGACGGCATTTTGCAGTAGTCAACAAAGAACAAACAAAAAAATTGTTGTATAGAAAAGAATTTTTAAAAAAATAGTAAAAATGGAATTTTTTGCGAGAAATTTACTGTAACGAAACGTTTCGCCAACGCAGATAACAAAATTCTGAAAAAATAATTTTTTTTATATACTTTTGACATTTTTGCCAATCTGGTTGGCAAAATTTTGGCTTTGTCAAAATTTTGCCAACTTGTTTAACGAAAATATCAAAATTTTGATTTTTTTTTTGTTTGGATTTTATTTGGTTTAGTTTTTGTGTGTGTTTGTTATGGGTTTTATTTGATTTATTTTGTTTGATTTTTTTGTTTTTGTTTGGGTTTTTATATAGGTTTTGGTTTTAGTTCTATTTGGTTTTTTTTTTTAATTGGTTTTTTTCCAGAAAATTTGCTATACCTATAATTTTTTAAATAAATTAGGAAAAACAAAAAATGTTCGAAAACTTTAACAGTAACGAAATAGTTTTCCAACTGAGTTGGCAAAATTCTCAAAACAAAATTTGGTTGGTAACGGTGTTTTCACCGGTTTTGGGATATTTTTGAACCGATTATTTATGAAAACCTCAGCTTGGTAATTTTTTATAAGGCACTGGTTTTGAGGGGTTTTATTATTCTATTTAGGAAAACCTACGATTGTTTATGAAAACCTCAAATTATTTATTTCATTTATTCTTGCAAAAAAAATTTCAGAACCGTTTGTTACAAGTTGATAACCGCTACTTAAAATCACTCAAAACCAGATCACTCATAACCAGTACTCTAAAAATATCTTATAACCGATACTCCCACAATTGCTAAGCAGACCCTTAAAGTTTCTCATAACATCGAAATACTCTAAAAATATTTCATAACATCAAAATACCGAAAAAATCGAAAATAAAATTACTGAAACTAAAATTTGGAAATCGAAACATCATTTTTTTGCGATTCTAAATTTTTTCGAAGTCTATCAAATGGTGAAACGGTTTATCCCATAGTACTTTTTGTTACGGTCATTTTGGCACAAGCTCGACCTTGATTTGATCTCTCAGTCAAAAGTATGATACTTTAAAGTTTTAAATTTTATACATTTGGCGTGCGTCTTGCTTCGGATGAAAATTCTTTCTACACGATTGTAGTACTCTCGTCGAAAACAAACAAATCGACCTATTGTTTGACGAAAAATAATTTTCAAACAAATAGTTATGGCCGCTCGAAGTTTGTTCGACGACAGACGTAATTTTCTTACAACATAATTTTTTTTAAAAATTTTTGGATTTTCAATGACCTCATATTTTATTTTGGATATCAAATTTTATTTTTTTAATTTATTCAAAAAACTATTGCTACAACAATTTTTAAAAAAAAGAACTAAATCTAATTAAAACTAAACAAAGCACTCCTTTTTTTGCAAAAAAAAAAAAAATCAAACCAGAACAAAAAAACCAAACGAAATAAACCAAATAAAATTCAAACAAAAAAAACAAAAAAAAGTATTGACATATTTTCGCCACCTGAGTTGACTATATTTTGACAAAGCCAAAATTTTGCCAACCAGGTTGGCAAAAATATCAAATGTTGTCACGCCCCTGTCCCAAAATACGTAGAACTAGGAATACGTAACATGTCAACCGTATGTATATGACAACTCCAATATGTTGAAAAATTATAACACATACGTACGATGTAATATGAATATTAATTCATAAGTGGTTCATATATTGTCAACACAAGTCACATGCATATATATATCTCATCCACAAACACAAGTAAAGGAATATCAAAATAAATAGCCAAATGTTTCAAGTACAAAGTTTCAAAAGAATGTTAGTCGGGTGGAGACAAATCCACTACCAGTCGACTATAACAAAATTGAAATTATAAAGGAGATCAAAACCCCAATATAAGATAAATATCAAATAAAAGAAACTGCAATTAAGATATATATAAGCAATGAAGTAATCACTGGTACTCAGAAGGTAAGACCTCCTCAATAGAGAATGATGCGTCAGGCCCGGGTCCGTACTTCTGCGGATAATCCTGATCGTCTATACCTGAAAAAGGACCAAGTCCTTAGAGCGTCATAACAAGATACAAAAAACAACATGCCATAATTTACTGAAAATAACATCCAAAGGGTCATCTAACCGTCTATGTGAAATGTACTTTTGAGAACAACTTTCCAACGTATGGACTATCTGGCTAAAAATGGGATTGGCATGATTCTCTCGGAGAATCAGTGGCCTAAAAAGACTAACGTCTTTCGATCGTCAGAGGCCACCTATAAATAATATAATATAAGGGTCATCTGACTATGCATCTCCAATGGAGCGTGCGGGTTACATAAAAAAAAATATAAAGAGGCCCATATGCCTACTTGTTGTTCTCTCCACCCTATGCTCTATCTATGTCATATCAATGCCATGGTGATACCTCTAATAACTGCCAAGTCTCCTAGCATGCATTTATATCATCAGTTATTTCCTATCCGTCGCACGTCCCATACGTACATGTGGCCAGCCTATCACGCAAGTCCGTGTGCTACATGAGACTCACACTCGTGTAACAAATGTGTCACGTCCAATGAAACATAAGAATGCTCCAACATCATAGGGTGGTCTCGTAACACTAGGTCGTCATACAAAATATTAAATAAGTGACAAAAGGCGACGCAACCGTCGTTGCACCCAAGTTATTCTTGGACGAGCATTTTTATATAGCAAAATAAATGAAAATAAACAATAAAAAATAAATATGCAGCAATTGAATGTAACTAAATAGTACTATGGCAAGGTATACTTGCATGGCAAGCAATCTGCGGAGTATGGATGTCTAGACGACAAGTACAAGGAAGCGGAATGTAGGGACTCTGAAAGAACGTCTCCGGACGCTGAAATAAATATCACCAATATTTTTGGAATCAACAAAATAGTCAGAAAACTCTAACCTTTCATCCAATTAGGACATAGGGACAAAAATAATAATTTTGGGTCAAAACGGGATCCACATGTGGTCCACTTTGCACCGAAATGCGTGTCAGGGATAAAGGTATACAAATTCGGCAAACTTAGTGTCTATGAGTCCAGAACGTTGATACGAACCCAACAGAATATCCAGAACTGGTTTCCGATGAGCCGATCACGAAATCACCCATTAAGTGGGACCGTGGGGTCCACGAAATGACGTTTCGTCAACTTTTTAAGAATCGTACCAAACTTGGGTCACAAGACCAACGTAATGCCGCTAATCTGATGGCTCAAGCTTTGTTGCAAAACGACAAGCACAAATGAAGTAATTACACAAATTCAAAAAAGGTCGATACGATAATTTTTGGCGGATAAGCGTTAATTTTTGCATGCGCACACGTCCAATTCAAGTTCCTTGAAATCTCATACGTCCGCGTTTACGATACGTGCCTTTCGGTGCAATCTGCACATAAGAAAGTCCCCTCGTTTGGATGGACGTACTCCGTATCGAAAAATTTTCTAGTTTCGAAAAGTGGTTTATGGACCCTAATTTAACCAAAGATTTAACCTATACATAGTTCAAATTAGATCGTGGAATTATACGGATATGAACTAGAGTTGAAGAAGTATTCACCTGAGAAGATCTCACTGGATTTGATTGACCGAGCAGAAAATACGGACGACTTGAATAACCAGAAAAAAAATCATTATTCTGCATTGGGGTGCATACTCATCCTCTGCCCCAAACGCTCCGACGATCGGCGAGGCATCGCACGACGCTACAAGCGTCGGCGATGTTCATGGAGGATGCGTCTGGGCCTGGGATGGCTCTGTGCGCTGCTCAGTGGTGCTCCCGGTCGAGGGCGTAACGACGTGGGTGGTGCGCGACAGTGTGTTGACGCACGCGACCGCGGGGACACAAGTGGCGGTCCACTGGTCGGCGCTGTGGCTAGTGGGGAGGTGTTGCTGCCACGAGCAGGTCGGCGGCGTGGGGATGAGGGTGGAGTAGATGAGGAAAGGTCGTGGAAGAAATATGAGGGTGGCGGCGCTAGGGCTCAATGGGGGAGTATGAAGAGTATATATATATATATATATGCAGAGAGGATGGGATGCGCTGTTGCGCTGTCAACTAGAATTTCCTAACCTATTATATCTCATACTCAGCCCATGGGGGCACCCCACCCCTATACGAGCATGCACAACTCAGACTTTATTTGGTGCATTGGCTCCTTACACCCCATTTTGCTTGCATTAAATTTTTCAAAAAAGTTGTTGCTTTTACTAATTTATTTAGAATTATTTTCTGTACAACAAATTTTCTGAAAAACAAACTTATATTGAAGTAAATACACAAAATATAAAAAAGAAACCAAAAGATAACACTTCTTCCTCCCCCAAAAGCCTCAAACATGAACATTTTATTATCATTTATTTGATGGATAAATGATCAATTACATTCATTTGAGGTTAATTTCAGCATAAAAAAGTAATCATCTGAGATATATGTTGCGAGAGTGAAAAACCTTAGCAGAAGAAGATGAGCAACGAAGTGTTACCCGAGTGAGGAGTTCAATACATTCCAGAGTGTCAAAGTGAGCGTTCAAGAATTTCTTACATCATAACTTGTTGGTTCCTCGGAGCATATAGATCACGGAAAATAGATCGAATCTTGCTTTGAGCAACAACGATTTTGATCACCCAATCGAGTTGTCAACTTCAACGTTTTCTTTTTCTCGTTATCTTTGTGTCTTGTAATTAACATGGATTGCATGTTGCATTTAGTTCAGGTTTTCTATTTCAGAATTTCAAGTTGCAAGTTAGTTGTAATTTTCTCTTCTTTCGAGTTGTTGTAATTTTTTGATTTCCTGCCTACATTTATGTTCATTGTATAACTTCAGTAATAAGAAGGTTTTTTTTCCCATCCAGATGGGAAGTTGAAATTACAAACAATCGAACACAGGCATGTGATGTAAATCCTATGCCTAAAAATTTCTTTATTGTTACTGTCATTTCTCTTTTTTTTTTTAAGCTATTAAATAGTTAAGTAAATTCACGATATTATTTCTACTAGTTGTATTTATCATTGATTATATTTGGACTACTTAAGCTAAAAAATCTCAATTTATTAATTAGTCTATTCTCCTAAAAGTAAATTAAATCTGAAAATAGAACTCCAGCTGCAGTTACAGCCATGCTTTTCTCACCATTGATTCTTTTTCAACAAACTCAATAATCTCATCCGCACATGTAGACCCGCCCCCCTTGCTTTCTAACCACCTCCTTGACACCGCAGACTCAGTCTCTCCCCTCTCGCTCCACACAACCCTTCCCTCCCTGACATTCACCCCTCCCTCTCCATATATAATCTTTCTCTGATTCACATTACATGAACTCCTCCAACTCTTATCATTATTCACTCCTTTCTTCACCAATCTACAGCCCAGGGAAGGAACCTGACCCCCACTCCAAGCTTCGATCCGCTGAGCCGAGCGAGCATCCATGCACGCGTGGAGACCGACGACTGCTCGTCCTCCTCTCCTCCGCGAGCAGGGACGTGGGTTTTATGGTCTAATCTTAGTAGGTATATTTTCATTATACCAACCCCCTTCTTTCTCTCTCTCGTATGTCTTTGTGCATAGTTATACATCCAGACAATTATACAAGGTTAAATGTAGATAGGATGTAGAGATTTGAATCCCACCTTACGTCGTTTCTAATCCGGAGAAAATGAATGACACTGCTAAAATCTCATCACGCACTCCTACTCAAATTTTATTTCAGCTAAATCTGAATCTGCTTCTACACAAAATCTGTGCACTCCTATTCAAATTTTGTTTCAGTTAAATCTGCTTCTACATTAAATCTAACATTAATTTGGAATTTAAATGAATAAAATTATAAGAGTAGTGCAGTATAAGATTTAGGAGTATCACAAATTAATGTCAAATTTAATGCAGGAACAACTTTAAAATTTGAATGAATAAAATTAGAAGAAAAGTGTTGGATAAGATTTTAGAAGTGTCAATATATATATATATATATATATATATATATATATATATATATATATATATAGTTTTGTATTGTTATTTATTAGTGTTATACATTCTTTAGATATTACTAGTAGTGATATAAATTAATGTTATATAATCTTTCTTTAACAGTAGTCTTATATATTCTTTATATATAGTAGTGTTATATATTCTTGATATTATATGTTATCTATTTGTTAGTAGTTCTATATATTCTTTCTTATATGTTATCTATGAGTTGTAATCTTGGACATAGTAGTGTTTAAGATCTCAGATTATAGTCATTAATTACTTGTAGATTGAGCTTGTTTTTAATTAATAGTATTTGATTTGGAACCTTCGTCTTTCATCTGAGCAAAAAATGTTTCAAGAAATTTATTCTGTTGTACATAAAAAAAGTCTAAATTTTATTATTTCCTCCAAAATTATGAAATATTAGGATTGGAGTTTTGGAAGCATTTGAGAGGACATAAATCACTTTGATATAGTATATAAAGTTGTACATATACGTTTTTGCGTGTCTTTGTAGTATTTTAATTCTAACATTAATTTTATTCGTTAACATTCTGCAGAGAAAATGAATATGAAGGTGTACGTGATTAGTCTTGGCAACAATATGGATTTGGTCTGATGCTAACCTGCAGCTTGGGTATACTCGTCGTCGTTATTGGTGACATGAGACAGAGGCGGACACAATAATCTCGCATATGACAAAGTGGAGTTTCGTGTTATGGATTACACCAAAAAAATCTATAATGCTTTCGTAGAGTTCCTACGAACACACTTAAGTCATGGAACTAACTCGTTTGATATTCCATTGATGGCTGTTCCATCCGGTTCCTAGGAGTTTCTCTTGGTGGAACTTTTTGATTGAGACAATGAGCCGCTCACGTTAGTGGTGAATCTCACCAATGCATACATAATAGCTTATCAAACTCAAAATCATCATTATTTGCTTACTGATACTTCCGATAATCTCCAACTTTATGGTAACAATCCATACAGACTTTCTTCTGAAGGCAACTATACAGACATTCAACGTGTTGCAAGAGAAAATAGAGAAATATTGATTTGGAATCACGGAACTAGCACAAGCAATCTTAACTCTCTACAACCAGTAGAGAGTTAATATTGCTTGTGCTAGTTTAATGATTCTCAAATCAATATTTCTCTATTTTCTCTTGTAACACGTTGAAGGTCTGTATAGCTGCCTTCAAAAGAAAATTTGTGTGGGTTGTTATCATAAAGTAATGATTGTCGGAAGTATCAGCAAGAAAGTAATAACGATTTTGAGCTTGTAAGATATCACCTATCCATTGGTGAGATTCACCACTAACCTGATTAGCTCATTGTCCTAATAAAAGGGCCACCAAGAACAACTCCGAAAAATCGGATGGAGCATGCAATATTATACTGGGTGGTTACTGCTATCCACCATGTTCCAATTTTTACCCTCAGCACGATTCATATGATCAACAAAATTCTATTGTTGAGTGTTACAGATATATTATTACTCTGCCATCTACTCGGCTTATGTTGTCCGACACGTTAGTTTGCAATAGGAAGAGTTATACTTAATTATGGAGTAAAAAAGTTATACATCCTATATATATTTGGGTGACTGGAAGAAAACATGGATGCTTCACTTACTTATTATGTAGCTTGGATGTATCGGACTTGGATGTATTGATTTTATTATGTAGATTACAAAGTCTAATTTCCAATATTTGTCATTGATGATGTAACATCATACTACAAAGCTTGTTTTACCTAAAATTAACGCATGATTAGATAGTAGATATCATGAATGTGTGTACGTAAGAGTTCAGGAATAAAAGTTGAAATCAAATTCATTTGTTCATACACATGGAAATAAACAAAATATGGATCATATTTGTGATCTTCCTTTTCGTTTGGTGCATTGAGATAGTTCGTTGGTTCGAAGTGCCGTTTAGACTTGGGTTCATTCAAAGGATTGATAGAGATGTGCTCGGTCGAGGTAGATAGGCTTTCCTTCAGATGGGTGGTTTCAATTAATGATCCCTTCTTTGCTTTACCTTCACACTTAATAAATAATTTTGTTGCTATGCCATGAGATAGTAATGCTAATAAAAGAAAAGCACCCACACAGATAAGACAGTAATCTCGTTTGTATCTTGATGTTATAGAACATGAAATATTAACTTGTTGCAATAGATAGATTTCATATTACTGCTTTACGACTTGCGTAAAGTAGAACTACGTATCTTATCACATGGAATATCTATCTTGCTACTATAGAATAGTTTTTTTATACTTTTGTAATATCTTATCAAATGGATTATAACACTATTGTCAGAGTTATCATATGAAATGTAGTATTGATGCTTTATACATGAAGACTATCATATCGGATTTCAGGGATAGAAACATAGAAATGTTTGGGACTGTTGGGTCGCCATGGTAGTATCCTTGGACTGGGAGCTACGTAAGTATGATAATGCAGAAGAGAAGTGGTGTAGACTTCCTTTCAGACTTATTATACCATGCATTTGTGTCAGATTCTAGATACTCACGCATTTGCATGTTCATAGACAACTTATGCACAAACGATCGCTAGGACACCGTGATCGATTCGGCCTAGGAGCTAACGGTGCTAACGTTCCATCACGGGTAGCGAAACTAGCTGAAATACTAGCATTGATGATTCAAAAACTTTTAGTGGGACTCGCTATATTGCACTAAAAGGATCGTCATCTAACCGAGTTACGATCTATAATGACTTATGATGCCATTGACTTTCATGCAGAGTTAGGCAGCATGCTAACGTCTATCTGCGTTCAGGCTTGTCAAAAATGTTTACAGGAAAATGAATGCACTGCAAACTATATATATTTTATGGACCTAACGATTGTCTTCTGCTGTAAACCCCCTGATTTTTCATAATTTTTAAATTTAGATTTTTCACAATTTTCTGGAATTTTTTGGGATTTTTCTGTAATTAAAAACAGGGTTTTAATTATTCAATAATTTTTAATTAATCATAAACAGTATTAAAATATTATGAAAATAATATTTTTGGGTGTAAAATAAAAAACTGGACTTAGGATAATTTTTCTGAAATTTATTGGGCCCCAGGCCTAATTTAAATTACCAAAAAGCTATTTAAACTAATTAATTTATTATTAAATTATTATTATTATTATTATTATTATTATTATTATTATTGTTATTATTATTATTTTAGTTTTTAGGTCCGGCCCGGCCCAGTGGGCCGAAGCCCAGCCCAGCCAGCCCTGGATAGCGGGTCGGGCGGGTCCGCTCAACCCGGAACCCGCGCCCGACCCGACCCGGCCCCCATCTCCTTCCCCACGTTCTGCACCCGACCGATTCCCCCGCGCCACCGCCCGGGTTCTCCGCCGCCTCCGCCGGAGCGACCCACTACCCCCCCCTCGGCGCGCCTAACCCGGCCACGTCCGTCCCAGAGCTCCCCTATATAATCCCCCTACTCCCCATCTCCTCCTCCCTCACTTTCCCCTAGCCCTAACCCTCCGCCGGAACACTATGCCGCCGGCCGCCCTCTGTCCAAAACCCTCCGTCTCCCATCCCCGAGTCCACCAGAGACGATCTCCTCCTCCTACTTCCCGCTGCCAGCACCACCCCCTCGCAGCCGGACCCCGCTGCCCTCCGCCTCCAGCGCCTCCTCCTCCATTTTTCCTCCGCCCGGCCTCGATCGACGATCCCCGCCCGGCCGCAGCTCGCCCCGCCATGTCCAGCCATCTCCGACGACCCCCCAGCCAGTAGACACAGCAGGACACCGGACTCGCTGTCGGACACGCGGACACGTGGACACGGCTGACACAGTGTCCAGGACACGAGACGGACACGGAAAACCCCGTTTCGAAGAGCCCAGTTCAGGTACTCGTATCTCGCACCTCGTATCTCCGTTTTTAATTCCGTAAATTACAACACGTAGCCTGTATGACCCTCTCGGTGCCCGGACAAACCGCTCGGGGCATCGCGTCCTGTGGTGATCGCACACCGCGATCCAAAAACAGGAAAAACAACGCACTGATTCACCCCGGAACTGGGTACGCCCCGCCAAACGGGAGGACTTGGTCGCGCACGGTCTTTACAGATACGTGCGCATCATTGATACGAACGTGTGGGATTTCGCAGAAGTTGATTCGGATGTGCGTGCACACCGAAATCAACGCGTATCCGCGGACACCGTCTCGTATCCGCCCTTTCTGGAACGTGCCCTAACTTTGTGTACACACGTCAGATTGAAACGAAACTTGCGCCATCGGACTCGTAGTGATACGCTGGTCCTGTGACCCAAGTTTGGTTCGATTCTGAGAACGTTGACGAAATCGCGTGTCGTGGGCCCCACAGGCCCCGTTCGACGGGCGATTTTGTGATCGGCTCATCGGAATCCAATTCTGGAAGTTCCGTTGGGTTCGTATCATTGTTCCTGACCTGTTGACACTAAGTTTGGTGAATTTGGAGACCTTTGACCCTGACACGTTTTTCGGTGCAAAGCGGGTCCACATGTGGACCCCATTTTGACCCGAAACTGCCGTTTCTGCCCTTGTCTCCAAATTGGACTCAAGGACAGGCATTTCTAGCTGATTGATATTTTTTGGATCTGATGGTGATGTTTATTTCAGCAACCGGAGTACCGCCTGCAATTCCAGCTGAAGTCAGAGCAGCAATTGGAACCAAAACCGCAGGCAAGTGTACCTCACCAAAACTTGCAGCTATGCTACCTATTTTCTGGACTTAGTTATACATCAGTGGACAAGTGTACCTTGCCAAACTTGCAGTTGTTGTTAATTATTCCTTTGAATATATACATTATAACTATTTTACATGCTCAACCCTAGGGCCGTGTGACGTACTTAGTGTCCGATCATAGTCGGGTGCCAACCCCGTACGCGGAGTTGTGTAACGTCACATAGACATGGATATCGAGACCCTATGTATTCTCATACTTGTCTTGTCAAGTACATCAGGACCCAGGACACTTGACACTATTTATGAGACAGAATCTTCCTGAGATATTCATGGTGATTCTGTGTAGGATACAGGATTGACATAGACATTATATTCATAGACATTATATGACTTGCTGCATTAGTATTAATCCTGCGTATCATGGACATGAGACGTGTGATTACATTGGGTGGGAAGAGACACACAGGCTACAGGCTGATATATATATATATATATATATATATATATTTATTCTGGCGAGGCCTCAGACTCTATATTAGAGCTAGGCACTCTATTAGTGATATATTTATTGTGAGGCCTCAGACTCTATATCAGAGCTAGGCACTCTATTAGTGATATTACTGCTACCGGCTCCCCGACACAGAGCTTGTAGTGGTCTCAGCCTGAGTACTCGTGATGCTCTCACTTGCATTTTCATATAGATGGTTACATACTTACCATATTATTTCATTATCTGCTGCACTGTATTTATTCTGGCTTGTATTATCTGTACCTTGCTGTCCCCTGAGGACCTGGATCTGGATTATGTCCCCAGGTATAGCCGAAGAGAACCATCCAGAGATACACCGTACAGGAGCACTTCCAAGAGCTGTACCAGAACCCGAGGACGAGATCGTACCAGAGGACTTCTCCTGAGCATTGGCTGGTTATAGTCGGTTATTTCTGTTTCTATTTACAGTTCTTTTATTTCCTGTCTATTTGCTTGATGTATCAGACTTGTTCTCGGATTGTCCACAGGGACACTTTTATTGAGATTGTTAGTTTATATTTCTGCATTTATTCTGGCATTCAATCTGTGAGTATCTGTTGTGGATGAGATTAGAATAACCTGGGACTTGCATCATTTGCTCTATTTACTGTTAGACTACAGCTTAAGCATGTCCTGATGGATCCATTAAATTTGGTCGTCCATCGGTGCGTGCTGCTGGCCATTGCCACGTGTCCAGTCCCTCGATATTTTGGGACTGGGGCGTGACATGGTTTTTTTGGTGGCCCATGCAGGTCAACGACTAAATTGTTCGATTTCAACTTAGGGACCGAACAGGCCTGCAATAAGAATAGGATAAGTTTTAGGATCTCATCCACTTGCTTGAATCGTTCTTGATCTCTATATCGGCTTCAAAATTTACTTGCATCCTGCCTTGATTCCTGTGCGCCTCTTATTGTTTATTTTTGATGCAGGGCAATGGATTCACTAGCAGGCGACGAGACTCCCGCAGGAACACCACCAGCTACAGGTGTCACCTATGACGACGAAGTGACCCCAGTCGGTGGAGTTCCATCAACTCAACAGAGCCAGCAGGCAGGTCAACCTACCTCCAGATTCCGGCGTTATGACATCCCACCTCCGCCGCAGTTGGTCCCACCAATGCCCGTACTCCCACCAGGACAGCCGATTGACGGGCAACAGATATTCCAACTGATCTACGCGATGATACAAGCTCAGCAACAAGTCCAACACGAGGCTCAGCGTCGTGAGGCTGATTTCTTGAGGAGCAGCATAGTAACTGCACTGGAACAGGCCAACCTACCAGCTCGACGGCCATCGATGGGCTCTATCACTGATTTCTGCCAGCTGAAGCCCTGTACCTTCTCAGGCAAAGAGGAGCCGACAGAAGTTCATGAGTGGCTCACCAACACTCAACATCAACTAGAAGCAGCTGAGCTTCCAAAGAAACGTTGGATGACTGCCGTCAGAATGCAGTTGACGGACAATGCTCATCACTGGTGGCTATCTGAGGAGACACGGCTCGGACCAGATCGAGTTACTTGGGAGGAGTTCTCCAGACTCTTCCAGGAGATGTACATTCCAGCGACCGCTCGATCAGAACTTCGGGACAAGTTCAATCGCCTCACTCAGGATACTATGACGGTGGAAGAGTACAACGCTGAGTTCATTCGTCTAAGTCGCTTCGCCCCAATCCTGATCCCGACAGAAGAAGAGAAGGATGAGAAGTTCTTCGACGGACTGAACATTGAGCTACAGAAGCTGGTCGGATCCGTTGTACCTACTTCTTACTCGGACGTCCTCGCTGCAGTCCGACGCATGGAACGCGTCGTCAGGAGGGAGGCCAACCTGAAGCGGCCTTCCACATCCGCACCAACCAGAGCAGCACAAGAGGAGTCTGCAAAGCGTCAACAGATAAATTCACCCCTGAGAGCAGCACCAGGAGTCTCATTCCTTCCTACTTGTTACTACTGTGGCAAGATAGGCCATATTGAAAGAGAATGCAGACGCAAGCTAGGAACGTGCTTAATTTGCGGATCCAGACACCACTTAGCCAGAAATTATATAGCATATCAAGGGAAAACACTGATGATGCATCAAGAAGCTTTACCAGTGCCGAGGCCAGCCTGTCCAACAATGGGAGCACCGCAAACGGGAGTTGAGAGAGTCGTACCACCAGCTCCAGGAGGATATCAGCCGAGGCCACCTTTAATACCACAAGCAGCACTCTTCCAGCAGGCTCAGCAGCAACAGAGGAATCGACTGCAAGAACGCGAGCAAGCCCTGACGATGACAGTGGAGAACGCGCAGACTCGTGGAGTAGCCAATACGCGTAAGTGATTCGTAGTTATCCGTTTCTAGTCTTGTTTTAGCTCGTGCCCGTTGGTTCGTGACCTCAGCCCCAACCTAGTAATTTGCAACTTGTTAATAATAACCTAGTTTTCTAAAGTTGTAGTTCTTTTACTTTAACTAGATTTTCTCTGGAAAGTGGATAACTTCCATTTAGGTAAACGGTATTTTCCTAAGTATCTTGTGATGTGTTTCGAACGATACTTGCAACCGTGTCATCTCTGTTGACCGGTTATTCTTTGATTGCGAGGACGCAATCCTCTTAAGGGGGGTAGATTGTAAACCCCCTGATTTTTCATAATTTTTAAATTTAGATTTTTCATAATTTTCTGGAATTTTCTGGGATTTTTCTATAATTAAAAACAGGGTTTTAATTATTCAATGATTTTTAATTGATCATAAATAGTATTAAAATATTATTTTTTGGGTGTAAAATGAAAAACTGGACTTAGGGTAATTTTTCTGGAATTTATTGGGCCCCAGACCTAATTTAAATTACCAAAAAACTATTTAAACTAATTAATTTATTATTAAATTATTATTATTATTATTATTATTGTTATTATTATTATTTTAGTTTTTAGGTCCGCCCCGGCCCAGTGGGCCGAAGCCCAGCCCAGCCAGCCCTGGATAGCGGGTCGGGCGGGTCCGCTCAACCCGGAAACCGCGCCCGACCAGACCCGGTCCCCATCTCCTTCCCCACGTTCTGCACCCGACCGATTCCCCCGCGCCACCGCCCGGGTTCTCCGCCGCCTCCGCCGGAGCGACCCACGACCCCCCCTCGGCGCGCCTAACCCGGCCACGTCCGCCCCAGAGCTCCCCTATATAATCCCCCTACTCCCTATCTCCTCCTCTCTCACTTTCCCCTAGCCCTAACCCTCCGCCGGAACCCTAAGCCGCCGGCCGCCCTCTGTCCAAAACCCTCCGCCTCCCATCCCCGAGTCCACCGGAGACGATCTCCTCCTCCTACTTCCCGCTGCCAGCACCACCCCCTCGCAGCCGGACCCCGCTGCCCTCCGCCTCCAGCGCCTCCTCCTCCATTTTTCCTCCGCCCGGCCTCGATCGACGACACCCGCCCGGCCGCAGCTTGCCCCGCCGTGTCCAGCCATCTCCGGTGACCCCCAGCCAGTAGACACAGCAGGACACCGGACTCGCTGCCGGACACGCGGACACGTGGACACGGCTGACACAGTGTCCAGGACACGAGACGGACACGGAAAACCCCGTTTCGAAGAGCCCACTTCAGGTACTCGTATCTCGCACCTCGTATCTCCATTTTCAATTCCGTAAATTGCAACGCGTAGCCTGTATGACCCTCTCGGTGCCCGGATAAACCGCTCGGGGCATCGGGTCCTGTGGTGATCGCACACCGCGATCCAAAAACAGGAAAAACAATGCCCTAATTCACCCCGGAACTGGGTACGCCCCGCCAAACGGGGCGACTTGGTCGCACGCGGTCTTCACAGATACGTGGGCATCATTGATACGGACGTGTAGAATTTCGCAGAAGTTGATTCGGATGTGCGTGCACACCGGAATCAACGCGTATCCGCGGACACCGTCTCGTATCTGCCCTTCCTGGAATTCGCCCTAACTTTGTGTACACACGTCGGATTGAAACAAAACTTACGCCATCGGACTCATAGAGATACGCTGGTCCTGTGACCCAAGTTTGGTTCGATTCTGAGAACGTTGACGAAATTGCGTGTCGTGGGCCCCACAAGCCCCGTTCGATGGGCGATTTTGTGATCGGCTCATCGGAATCCAATTCTGGAAGTTCCGTTGGGTTCGTATCATCGTTCCTGACCTATTGACACTAAGTTTGGTGAATTTGGAGACCTTTGACCCTGACACGTTTTTCGGTGCAAAGCGGGCCCACATGTGGATCCCGTTTTGACCCGAAACTGCCGTTTCTGCCCTTGTCTCCAAATTGAACTCAAGGACAGACGTTTCTAGCTGATTGATATTTTTTGGATCTGATGGTGATGTTTATTTCAGCAACCGGAGTACCGCCTGCAATTCCAGCTGAAGTCAGAGCAGCAATTGGAACCAGAACCGCAGGCAAGTGTACCTCGCCAAAACTTGCAGCTATGCTACCTATTTTCTGGACTTAGTTATACATCAGTGGGCAAGTGTACCTTGCCAAACTTGCAGTTATTGTTAATTATTCCTTTGAATATATACATTATAACTATTGTACATGCTCAACCCTAGGGCCGTGTGACGTACTTAGTGTCCGATCATAGTCGGGT
Source organism: Iris macrosiphon (assembly GCA_036927795.1). NCBI lineage: Eukaryota > Viridiplantae > Streptophyta > Magnoliopsida > Asparagales > Iridaceae > Iris > Iris macrosiphon. The sequence goes on along the minus strand of JAYESA010000013.1, from coordinate 166,454,467 downwards.
GCCAACCCCGTACGCGAAGTTGTGTAACGTCACATAGACATGGATATCGAGACCCTATGTATTCTCGTACTTGTCTTGTCAAGTACATCAGGACCCAGGACACTTGACACTATTCATGAGACGGAATCTTCCTGAGATATTCATGGTGATTCTGTGTAGGATACAGGATTGACATAGACATTATATTCATAGACATTATATGACTTGCTGCATTAGTATTGATCATGCGTGTCATGGACATGAGACGTGTGATTACATTGGGTGGGAAGAGACACACAGGCTACAGGCTGATATATATATATATATATATATATATATATATATATATATATATATATATATATATATATATATATATATATATATATATATATATATATATATTTATTTATTTATTTATTCTGGCGAGGCCTCAGACTCTATATTAGAGCTAGGCACTCTATTAGTGATATATTTATTGTGAGGCCTCAGACTCTATATCAGAGCTAGGCACTCTATTAGTGATATTACTGCTACCGGCTCCCCGACACAGAGCTTATAGTGGTCTCAGCCTGAGTACTCGTGATGCTCTCACTTGCATTTTCACATAGATGGTTACATACTTACCCTATTATTTCATTATCTGCTGCACTGCATTTATTCTGGCTTGTATTATCTGTACCTTGCTGTCCCCTGAGGACCTGTATCCAGATTATGTCCCCAAGTATAGCTGAAGAGAACCATCCAGAGATACACCGTACAGGAGCACTTCCAGGAGCTGTACCAGAACCCGAGGATGAGATCGTACCAGAGGACTTCTCCTGAGCATTGGCTGGTTATAGTCGGTTATTTCTATTTCTATTTCCAGTTCCTTTATTTCCTGTCTATTTGCTTGATGTATCAGACTTGTTCTCGGATTGTTCACCGAGACACTTTTATTGAGATTGTTAGTTTATATTTCTGTATTTATTCTGGCATTTAATCTGTGAGTATCTGTTGTGGATGAGATTAGAATAACCTGGGACTTGCATCATTTGCTCTATTTACTGTTAGACTACAGCTTAAGCATGCCCTGATGGATCCATTAAATTGGGTCGTCCATCGGTGCGTGCTGCTGGCCATTGCCACGTGTCCAGTCCCTCGATATTTTGGGACTGGGGCGTGACATCTACAGATACACAATTGTGACACTTTGAGTATACCTAGTTTTGATTGATATTATTGTAATGATAGGAAAAGATGGATTTTAAGCATTGGATAATTTTAACTCGGTTGCTTGACACATTTATGCTTGCAGACACATTATATGTCTTATAACTGATCCTAAGAAAAGATTAGAAAGACAACATATATTTGCTTGCACCCATATACTAAACGTGTTTGTTTTAGTTGAGTGGGCGAGCGACCGCTAACTAGTAACTGATCCAAAGACAAGATTAGAAAGATAACATATATTTTGTCGAGGAAGCTGTATATGTTACTGATGTAGCATCCTTGTTCAAATCAAGATTAAATTGAAGTGACTAGTTAATATAGGTTTTGGTATCATCCTTGGTCAGTTAAGTAATTACATGAATGCCCAAATTGACATATTTTATGTTATTATTGTCGCAACGTTAGAATTAATTTGGCAGCTTTTGACATTTAACCATACTACCAAAAAAAACTTGTTGAAAGAACACTTTGAGTGTGTTTGTGTGTAGGATGGATATGAGTTCCTGCGCTTGAAATGATGTAAATATGTATGGTTGTTTACAGTGCAGCCAGCCATCATTGTTGAATGTTAAATATTCTGATAAATGCAAAATATTGCCTTACAAGAAGCATTATTTATTTATAGACAAGTATAAAATGCTGCAAAATTAAAGCCAGCGTACTTGGTTGGACTTGCTACTGATGTCTTTAGAACCATAGTTTGTAGTATATGCCGATGCCGATCCGATACGGCCGATACCGATAAGGTCTGGCATGTCTCGATTCAATATTGGCTGATACCTGAGCAATACCAACTTTGGGAGTCACTTTTTTGGTCTATTCGGCAAAGAAAATTGAACCGAAAAAATCAATCAACAAGGTTGTAAAAGTATGTAAAAGCAGAAAATTTATCTATCTCATATAAACCAGTCAGCAATGGTGACTACTATTTAATTAAATTTTAAAACTACTAAGAAACAACATTAGACATATTAAAAATTATGCTTAAATGTATAGAATATATTTTCTAATTAAAATGTTAAAAATTTATTAATGATTATTTGTTTTTTGATACCAAAAAAATTCGATACTCCGATTCGAAACAGCCGATACTACCGATACCGCCAATCCCAATACTCATATGAATTGTCCGATACCGATTCAGATACCGATACTCTGAACCTTGTTTAGAACCCCCAATCTTCTTCCTCTAGGCTTCGACATTTTCGTGTCTGGCAATTGCATCGATGATCCTCATCATTCTGAAGCAGGAGAAGTGCCTGTTTTGTCACCTAAAAATTTCCAGTTGAATGATTCTGAGGCAACTCTGCTTAATTTCTGCCTTTTCTGACTTTTCACTTTTGAGGTACGTAGTTGCCTTCCAAACTTCATTTGATAAATCTGCTACCTCCTTTGCCTAACATATACACTTGGCAAAGAATTTGAAGTTGGAGGAAGGAAATATGTACATAGTATTGAGTTGCAGTTGTTTAGTTTATTGCTTTTAATTTACACATATACACTTGGCAAGGAATTTGAAGTTGGAGGAATAGGGAGAAATCAAAGTATAAAAGATCTCTCCATACTCATGGACGGTGTCAAAATTTTAGTTTATTTCGAACTGAATCTTAAAACGTTTATAAAAAAAGTTGACAGAAAAAAAATTATTACTTGATAAGTTAATACATTCAACACTTAATTTTTTAGAATGTCATCATATATAATCCAAATGTGTGAATCAAATATCATTTTTTAAAAATTGGATTTTAGGAACTAACGGCTTAATTTTTCAAATAACTAAGCCTTAAGTCCACAAACTTGGTTTTAGGCTTAATTTTAAAAAAAATGGGTTTTTAGAAACTAAAGTTTTTATTTTTTTATTTTTAGGCTTTTGACAAAAAATTGGGTTAGTGGACTAAAGGCTTAGTAGTCAAGGCTAAGTATATATAATATTTTTTTTTCTTCACCTGGGTTGCAGTCCACCTTAATCCATTAATAGTTTTGTCATTGTCCATACTGACCCATGCAACAAAAATAAGAAGCAGAAGACGATGGTTGAGGACGACAAAAAAAGGAGGACGTACCTTCATAATTATTGAAATCCTCCTACTCGAAGACGTTCAAATAAAATATATTTTTTTAAGATGTCCGACGATACGTACGGAATTTTGTACACACTGTGTTGCATGTCATTTGGGCCCTCTGCCTCACACCTCTCTCGCGATTTGATCCCGAGACCCTCCGTCTAGCCAGGAAAGTTATACCTCTTCTCACTTACCACAAGAGCCAGTTGAGTTCGGTAATGACAACCAAGTTACTCACTCTAAAACAACTACAATTAGTTGAGGAATGGCAGCCCAACCAGAGGTAGCATAGTAATTATTCTCTAATTTCTTTATGGTTGTTTACCTAGTAGTTTCTACTGCTTACCTGGTTGTATACATGTTTACCTTTGTTTGTCAATATTTAACTAGTTTTATACATATTTATTTGTACTTATAAATATTAACCTTGGTTTATATCAAGGTTCGTAGTATCGGTGTCGGACCCTTTCTATGAGTAACGGGATCAGCGGTATCGATATTATCGACAATTTGGGATCGGAGTATCAGATATTTTTTGTATCGAAAAGCACATAATAATTAATAAATTATTAGGACTTTAGGAAATATATTGTATACATTTAAACATAATTTTATGTATTTTATGTGTTGTTTCTTAGTAGTTACGACATTGAATAAAATGATAGTCACCATTGTTCATTAGTTTACCTGCAATAAATAAAAAAAATTATTTACATTCATTTACAATCTTATTATGCTTTTAGACCATTGTTGATTGATCTTTTTCGTTCAATTCTTTTATACCAAATTGATTGAAAAATAGACGCCTACGTCGGTATGTGTGAGTATCGATATCGCTCGGTATCGATATCAAAACATGTCAAATCGTATCATTATCGACCGTATCGTATCGGTATTGGCTGATACTGTAAAATATATATGTTTATCTATGTTTGTCAATGTTTACATAGTTTTGTAAATGTATACCTACTTTGCTAAATGTTTACCTTGTTGGGGATGGAGATGACCTTCCTACACACAGTGCGAAAGCAATATGATGGAGATGACCTTCCTACACACAATGTGTAAGAAAGTTGGATCGAAAGAGAGCTATCATGTTAAAAGCGAAGGTATAGAAAAGAAAATATAGTACACCAAAGAATTAAAGAGGTTCGACAATGTGCCTATGTCCTCGGACAACTATAGATCTTTTCTTTCTTTCTCTACTAAGAATAGTGGGATTACAAATTATAATATCTCTTTTGGATTCACTCAAGAGGCTCACAAACTCTCATACAAAAGTATGTACACACTTTGGTGAAGAAGCACCAGAGGTAGAAGTACCGTCCGAATGAACACCGCTAGCAAGGACCACTAGCAAGAAGCACCAAGAGCACAAGGGAGGATCACCCAAACATCTCCCAAACCTTCTTATATAGCCACAAGGGGATGAACCTTCTCCTCCAAGATTTGTTTCATCCAAGGTTCATTAATCTTGGGAATTCCAAAAATTATTAGACTTTCTCCAAGGTGAATGAACCTTGGGAACAACCATACTTCTCTCCTCCAATTAAGGAGGGACCACCCAACAATTTTCCCATTTCCGACTTAAATGGAAGGCTCTGTCATACCAGCTGCACTTCTACAAAAGATATGCTTATCTTTCGGTAAAGACTTAGTCATTATGTCTGGGTCGTTGTCATTCGTATGGATCTTCTCGATCTGAAGTTGTTTGGATTCTACCACATTACGAATATAATGATATCTTACGTCAATATGCTTTAACCTTGAGTGAAAACTTGAATTCTTACTCAAATGGATAGCACTCTGGCTATCACAATAAAGAATATATGCTTGCTATTCTTGACCCAACTCCTGTAGGAATCTTTTCATCCATAATAGTTCCTTGCATGCTTCTGTAGATGCGATATATTCTGCTTCTGTAGATGCGATATATTCTGCTTCTGTAGTCGACAGAGAAACACACTTTTGTAACTTTGACTACCAAGACACAGCTCCCCCTGAAAGAGTGATTAAATAACCTGAAGTAAATTTTCTGGAGTCAAGATCTCCAGCCATATCTACATATGTGTATCCAATCAAGACATGCTTATCATTTCCAAAACACAATCTCATTTTGGAATACCTATGAGATATCTCAAAATCCACTTTACTACTTTCTAATGCTCTTTACCAGGATTTGATAAGAATCTGCTAACGACACCAACTGCATGTGCCATGTCAGGTCTGGTGCATACCATCATATACATAAGACTACCAATTGTTGAGACGTATGGCACCGATGCCATCTCTTCTTCTTTTTTTGTTGCTTTTAGGACACTATTTTGAGCTGAGCAAAAAATAATTAGCAAGTGGAGTAGATACAGGTTTTGCCTTGTCCATGTTGAACTTCTTCAACACATTCTCGATATAGCGTTCTTGCGATAACCCAAGCTTCCCATTATTTTGATCAAGGGAGATATGCATACCGAGAATCTGCTTTGCTGGATCTAAGTCCTTCATTGCAAAGGATTTGCTGAGCTATTTCTTTAACTTGCTAGTCTTGTCACTATTACGACATACGATCAACATATCATCAACATATAGAAGGAGTATAATCAGTTCACCATAAGAGTACCTTTTGACAAACAGACAATGATCAGAAGTGGTCCTCTAGTATCCTTGCTCGATCATGAAGAGATCAAACTTCTTATACCATTGAAGTGGTGCCTATTTCAGTCCATACAAATTTTTTTTAGTCGACAGACTAGATCTTCTTTTTCTTTGACTTTGAAACCCTTTTGCTGATCCATGTAGATTTTCTCTTTAAGCTCCCCGTGAAGGAATGCAGTCTTCACATCTAGTTGTTCAACTTTTAGATTTAGACTTACAGCCAAGCTGAGCACCACTCGGATAGATGTCATCTTCACCACTGGTGAGAAAATCTCTTCACAGTCAATTCCTTGCTTCTGACTAAAACCTTTCACAACTAGCCTCGCCTTGTATCTTAGTTGTGATTTTTTTTTTTTTTTAACTTATGTCACTACCACATTTCTAGAATAGGGATATTTGTTGTCATTTTATATTATTATAAATAATGTGTTTATATTTTATTTATATAAATGTGTATATTGTATATTGTTCCTAATATCATTATGGGTTAGCAGATTAGACTTCCTAATAGACATGACACTAGTTAACCTAACTAGACTTGATATGACAACTTGGACCAATTTATTAGACTAGTCACATTAGACCCAAACTAGCTAACCATTCTCACTAATTAAAGATTAGATTGAACCCTCATTAGGAAGAGAAGCTTTCTCACCTAATTAATTTCTTTATGACAACCCACTAGGGGTAGATGGGTTATTGTGCATTGCTTGGGTAAGGGGGAAAGGGGGGCGGCCCTAATTATAGGGAAGGAGATTCTCTCTCCTCTCATTTATTCATCCAAATTAATTTCTAATTAGTATTCTTCCCCAAATAGCTTTATTCCTCCACTAAATTCTACCGAACCACTCTTAATACCTTCTCTAATCATCATCTAAGGAGCACTAGGAGTTTGGATTAATAGGAGCATTGGAGAAGAAGGAGTTTGGCTAGGAGCTTGTGTCCAAATCGTGTCATATTGAGTTTTAATTGGAAATCCATCTTCCAATAGATAAATTTTTGAAATACCTCTTTAATTAGGTTTTAATTATTATATTTGAGCATTAGGAACCCATCCATACATTAGGACTACCAATAGGAAAAAGAACTAGGTTCATATAACCCATATTGTGACTTCTACATTGAGTTTTGTGCCCAAATTAGAAAAAATACGAGATTTGTGCACCAAGTGTGTGCCATTGGATTAAATAGGTTTAATTAGACCTAATTTGATATAGTGTGGGTAGCTACGTGTCCACAATTAGATACGAGTAGGGTGTATCATGATACGTCATGATACAGGTTGGTAATTTGGGAATTTTGTGCTTGGTGGTGTATTTTATCTCTAATGTTCATTGTAACTAATTGTTTTGGTTGTATATAGATGTAATTGATAGGTGTATGTAGTATTGGTTATGTATTAGGGTTTTTGGCAAGTGGGTTAATAGTGTGTCATAACACTATAGCATGTATCTTACATTTTGCTCATCTAGTGTTTGATGAATTGATTATTATTGGAGATATCTATTTAGATCTTATAATCATTGTTAGTATATATATATATATATATGAGTTTTTATTAGTGAATAAAAATGGGTGTATATATGTGTATGTGGATATGTAGGTGTGGATGTGTAGATGTACTAGAAAGAAGGGGGTGTACCTAGAACAATGCAACAACAGCAACTTAGTGTTGTGCAGTGTTGTACCACAGCAACACATGCTGGGTTACAGTTCAGTGTAATAGGGGATCGAGTCACTAAGTTTTAAGGGGACTATCAACAGTTTTTAGTAATAGATTTTGACAGCGGTAGTATTTGGTGAACCTGGGAATGTAAGATTGGGGAACTCGGGTAAGTACCTGAGCAAGTGCCCAGGTTAGGAATTGGACTGGACTGGCATGTGCAAAGGGTTGCACAACCTGGGTGTGTATGTGTCTGTGTATGGAATGATACTCGTGTATCAGTACACAATGATGTACATTATTTAGAGTGAAATAGTAGGCTTGTTGTGCACTCGAGGGACTTGGTTCAGTCCAAATTGTTAGTGTTGATGATGTGAAACATGGAGTATCGGGTTAGCAACAGCAGTTGTAGGGTGCTGCTGTGTTGATGGATAGTTGGTGTGGCTCGAGTGATTGTGTTAGGGTGAGGGTGAAGTGAATTAAGGAGGAGGGTAATGTTAGAGGGTGTTTCCATTTTCTTGTATTCTTTGAATTTGTCAATTTCTTGTTGAGTAGCTCGACATTGCTTAAACCAATGTCCATCTTTGCCACATTTAGGACAAGTATTACTACCCTTATTTGATTTATTTTGAGGATTTGGATTCCTTTTGTTAGAGGGTGTTGTCCACTTGTTCCATTTATTATTTTGTGAACCATTGTTTCCACCTTTGCAAGATTGGTAACCATGATCATATCTCCCATAATTTTTTTCTCTTCCACGCCCTCTCCTACGTCCTCTACCACGACCTCTGCTAACCCCAAAATTTGTATTTGCCTAAGGGATTTTCATTGACCCAGTTGGTCTAGAGTTGTAATTTTTTATGAGAACGTTGCTATTTGCCTTTGCTACAAGGAGACAAGTCACCAGTTCAGAGTATTTTATGAAATTTCTTTCACGGTATTGTTCCTACAAAAGCACATTACTTGCATGGAAAGTGGAGAGGGTTTTATCAAGCATTTGAGCCTTTGTTACTTTTTCTCCGCACAACCTAAGGCGAGAAACAATAATAAACAAAGCAGAGTTATATTCTTTAACAGTTTTATAGTCTTGGTATCTTAGGTTCAACCATTCACTTTGAGCAAGCGGAAGGATTACCATCCTTTAATGGTCAAATCTATCCTTTAGAGATGTCCACAAATTTAATGGATCATCCTCACATAGATATTCTGCATTTAGATCATCATGGATAAGATGTCGTGGAAAAATCAAAGCCTTATTCTTGGCTTCAGAAGATTCTTTATTTTTTTCTCTTAATAGTACCATCAAGCTTGTTTGACACCATGTGCAACTTCGCATCCAATCGCCATGATAAATAATTGTTTTCACTCACATCAAGAGCTTTGAATTCAAGCTTTGCAAGACTCGACATCTATAAAGCAGAAAATAATTATATTAGAGGTAAATTAATTTAAATAATAAAATTGATAAGTGCTTTCACGATTATAAAAACTTCACATATGCCACAATGTGATGAAACACTATCAAAGACTATTGTGTCTTATGTGTATCACATATACAACAATGTGATTATTGCATAATAATGTATTTTAGGTACTTTCTCATAATTCGATTCACATATACGACAATTAATGTGAAGTAGTACCTTGTAGAATTCAAATAAATCAAACAAAATAATAGAAATAGTTGTAGAATCACATAAACTAATTTAATGTAATTAACTAATTCATAATAAGAGAAAATTTTAAAATATTCTAGATTAATTTTATGCTTAGGTAAAGTTCATTAAAAAAATAGAGAGATGAGATTTTTACATAATCTTAAATAAATTATCATGAATTTTCTATTTTAAATAAAATTGTGAACATGTTCAATACAAATTTAGATTTAAAGCTAAAAGAGAAAATAGATGTAGGAAACTTATATTCTAATCATTATATAAACACATAAATCAAACATGTATTTAATTTACTAAAACATGTATCTAAGCATACAAGATTTAGACTTAACTCTTCAAAATAAGTGTCGTTCTAATAATCATCACAATATAGTGTATATCTTTAAAGAATATTATATATGAAGATTATTGAAGTATTTATTTGACATAGATGTAAATTTTAACCTTTCTTAATTACATGAATATGATGTAAATGAAGAAATATAGATCAAAAGAATGAAGGAAGTAGGACTTACATTTTCTTTCTTCTTAAGTGAGTTCTTTCTCCCTTATTCTATTTCCTAGAGCAACTCGTGTTGATAACGTATTGTAAAGTAGAAAAATAAAAATAAAAAATTGTTTCTTCATTCACCATGTCTCAATCAACTTGAGAATAGCCCCTTATATAGGCTTACAATGGAGGCTAACCTCGTGATAACAATCAAAAGAAGAAATACCAAAAGAAATAATTATGGATAACCAAAAGACATGGGTTGTAGCCAAATAATAATGATGAATAATCCATGTTTACAACAGTCTCGTATATATTGTATATATAGAACTCCTATATGGCCATTAAGGACCTTATGGATAATGTTTGGTTGCTATACAATAATGTCAAAAAAATAACCGCTGCTGAGTGCTCTCCCCTCACCTGTGAGTTCCCTCCCCTCTCCTCTGCAGTTTTCTTCATGGAGCTAGCATCAATGAAGATATTCTGGCTATTGAAAGATGCGACCCAGCAAAACTGCCTACTGATTATTTATTTCAGTTTGCTGATCTTTGGGTTCAATGACTACTGCTGTGGGTAGAATAGCTGATGTTCTGGGCCGCCCACGTATCTGCTCTCTGGAGGAGGACAAATGGAGGACTTTCGCTCGCATCAAAATTTGGATCAACTCCTCTCCGATCCAAACGGATCACCACAACTATTTTGGAACAGAAAATAGATTATAACCACGAAGAAGAAAGACAACGAAAAATATCCAAAGCTGATCTCCTTCTTCGCCTCCAATCCTTCTTTCGCCCCCTCCTTTTCTCTCCTTGTTGTTAATTTTTATTTTTTAGAGAGATGTATTTTAGGGGGACAGGAGACACCTAGTCTCAAACCCACAACTAAGCATTCCTATTATATTATAGATAGGAATACCAAACAAATCCATTGATATATTCCTATTATATGTAGGAATATCCAATCCAAATCTATTGAGATATTTTTATTATATTGAGATATTTCATATAGTATAGTTAAAGTTATAGATCCAAACTTTTCTGGAACAGTATCGCTACATACTTCAAAGAGAGCACAGACGAATGGCGCAAGCACAAACAGAACCGACTCCCCGTATGATTCCCCAGCCTAATCTGAAGCATTCATCAAACTTAACTGATCACCAAAGCACCTCCATTAAGCCTGGGTTGGCCCGCGGCGAGGTCTCCTCTGTTCAATCAGACATAAGGTTGCCACGTGGCGGTGATCCATTGGCTTCTTCACATCCAGACTCTGCAGCCGACAGCCCTACTACTGCAAGAAGAGGATGAGTTAAACTTCTGATCTCAACGACTTAATGGCCCTTGAAGAAGCGTATTGGAAGCAACAACGCTCTAGGTGCCAATGGATCAAAGAGGAGGATAAATCTACCAAATATTTCAATGTATTAGCTACCAATCGGAGAAGAAATGTATTATGAACGGAAGGACCTATTTCATGGAGTGAGGAGGATTAATAGATATACACTGTCAGTTCCGCATCTTCTATTTGCATATGACATCTCCATGCATCTTCGGTTGTGCTTCCCCTACCTCTATTCATTATGTGCAAGAAATTTTGAATAAGTTTTCCTCTTGGTCAGGCCAAATATGATCAATTTTGAGAAGTCGAGCATTCACTTCAGCAAAGCTACTCCTACCGCTGAGAAAAAGCATCTGGCTGGTATCCTTCAAGTGTCTATAATGAAAACAGATGACCTCTACTTAGGCCACGCCCTCCTCCAATCTAAATCCCCTATTTCCACTCATCACCCTCTTATTTCCAAATGCAATGCTCGCCTTCAAGGGTTGGAAAATGAAGATGTTATCCCATGCAGGCCGATCTACACTTGGCTCTATCACTATCTACTATTGTATTCCTTCTTCCATCACTTCTAAACTGAATCAGTTACAACGAGGGTTCTGGTGGGGTGACAACAATGACCAGAGGAAACTTCACCTGGAGAAAAATCATGCAGCCGAAACAGGAAGGAGGTTTGGGATTCAGGAACACTAAGTGGGTTCATGAATCTCTTATCGGGAAACTTGTTTGGAGATTCCTCACAAATCCTGGGCGCGTGTTCTTCGAGGTATGTATTTAGCTAACAGATCTTTTTGGACTGTGCAGAAAGCAAATCGAGCCTCCCCAACGTGGTCTAGTATGTTGGCCATCCGGAAATTCCTTCAACCCGATTGATCTTGGAAAATACATGGGGGCTGGACGAAGATCCGTGATGAACCGTAGATACCATCTCTCCCGGGGTTTCGGATTGAGGGGAGTAACCCTGTGCTAAATGGATTATATAATGTCCGGGACCTGATGTTACCTGAACCTCTTCGATGGAACGCTACTTTGATCAATACGATCTTCCCAGCTATATATGGAGGCCAATGCAATCATGGATATCAATCTACATGAAGGGGATGGTGATGACACACTAATATGGACGGGTACAAGGAATGGGCTTTTCTCCTCGAAGCCATTAGAAGAAGTGAAGCTGGAGCCTCTGCCGGAGATAAGAAGTGAAGTCATTTACGTCAAATGTTTCTATTCCTGTAACTTGTATTAACACTGTATGTATATATACAGGCGTTTATTTTCAAAAAAAAAAAAGAAAGAAAGAAATGTTTGCCAATGTTTGAAATAGTTTACTATATAGCTTGTTTTGATTCGTATAATAGCCTTCCAATTTTGCTTTCTAGCCATCATATCAAGCTCAACAAATGCTCAGTTTATGCTGTTTCTTTTTTTCTGTTGTAGATTACACCTATCTCAAGGTATATAAAAGGGAGGACGGCCCGGAACCCGGTCCGTTCAAACCCGGTCTGGGACCGCTATCCGGTCAAATCCGGTCCGAATTCAGTCAACGAACCGGCCCACTCCCCCCACGGGTCAGGGCTGGGTCGGAGGAACCGACCCGCAAGTCCGGCCCGGTCCGGTCCGGTCTCGTGCATGTTCAGGCCGGATCCAATTCGGTCGCCCCGGTCCGGTTCAGGTCCGATTCGACTGAGTTTAAAAAAAAAATTGGGAGGATATATCCGTTGGGGGATATTTTTACCACAATACCACCATTTTAGTGACTGTTTTTTTTGAACGTTTTAGGAATATTTTGGTCATTTTGCTAAAAATGATCAAAATACCCATTATAACAACTCTTTTTTTTGGGTATTTGGGGTCATTTGGCCCCAAATATTCATATAAATAGTCCATAATTCATAAAAAATAAACACAAGACAATTTTTTTTCTCTTACAAAATCTCTTCCCTCTCTTACAAAATTTAGAAGAAATACAATTACAAAGTTTAGAAGCAGAGCAATTACTAGAATCCAACTTCTTTCCTCTCAACAAATTTTCTTGCGATTTCTTTTGGAGGCTTCTAACAGACGTTACAAGTAATTTTAATATTACCGATTTTTTTTCTGATTTGAGATTTTTCTTTCCTCTCTCCCTCTCTCTCTCTCTCTCTCTTGGTAGAGAAGTAATTAATTTTGTACTAAAGTTTTTTGAATTTTTTTTTTAAATATGGATGGACAAAGTTCAAATCAACCTTTTGAAAATTATGATTATTATAACAATATGTTTGAAAATAATTATTTTTTTGATTTTGTGCCACCGACACAAATGTCATTTCCTGAAGTTAGGAGTATGGCCACAACTACTAATGTTGACAATAGAAAAAAATTATTTTTATGGAATTATTTTACAAAAATATTTATCACTGATAGTGGGGGCGCACCGGTTTTAGATCCAAAAGATCACAAACCAATATCCAAGGCTGAGAAATGTAAGAAATGTAAGCTGGTTTACCAATAAAAAAAATATAATAGCACGGACACTTTAAAAAGACACTACGAAAGTTGCTATGGTAAAGACACACTGCAGGTTAGACAAACACAGCTAAGTACCGGTGGTCAAGGATCTTCTATAGGTAATTTACTCTTATTCTGATGCTCGTAACAAGACTGAGTTAGCAAAATATATTATTTGTGAGAAACAACCATTTACATTTGGTCAAAGTGATTTCTATTATAATTATGCAAGTAATACCATTAATCCTTGTTTTTCTAAAGTTTCTAGATCTACAGGTAGAGTAAAGGCTCTGAATTTTTTTCAAAAAGGCTGCTTTAAAAAAAAAATTATGCATGTTAGTAAATTAGCTCTAACTTCTGATATATGGACGGACTACTAAGCAAAATTATGCTTATATTTGTATCAAGGTACATTATATAGATCCAAGATTGATGTTGCAAAACCGCGTCATTTGTCTAAGGCCTTTAAAAATTTCACATACCGGCGCTGTAATCGGTGGCGCGATAATGCAATTTGTGAGTGAATATGATATTCAAAAAAAAGTTATTTTTGATTTCTTTTGATAATGCTAGTAATAACACTTCTTTAATTAATGTTTTGAAAACACAATTTACGCCTATGTTATGTAATCCCCCTGATTTTCAAGAAAATTTTAAATTTTGGATGTTTACATTTTTCTGGAATTTCTGGAATTTTCTGAGATTTTCCCTAATTAAATTAAGGTGTTTTAAATATTAAAGAATTTTTAATTGATATTAAATAATATTAAAATATTATGAAAATAATATTTTATGGTGTAAAATAGAAAACTAGACCTAGGGTAATTTTCCGGAAATTTATTGGACCCCGAAAGCCTTTAAAAGTCCTAAAAACTATTTTTAAATTAATTAATTATTTAACCCATTAAATAAACCCGGTTTAATCCGAACCCAAAATTTTGAACCGACCCAGACCAGCCGGTCTATCCGGACCGAACCGACCGTTCTAGCGGGTCGGGTCGGGTCTGCCCGACCGAACCCGCACCCGTCCGCTGTCGAACCCGACCCGCTGGCTCCCCATCTTCCCCAACCGCTCGAACCCGACTCTGCCGCTTCCGCTCCGCCGGCCGCACCCGCCGCCGCCGTCCGCCGCGTAACGCCAGCGCCGCTCCGGATTTCCCCGACCCTCCGCCTCCTCTTTCCCTCACCGTCCGGCTCATCCTCTCCCTCCTCCACCTATATAAAGCCCTAGCCACTCCCAGCTGAACCCGAGCCCCTCTCCGCCTTGTCGCAGCGCCACCTCCCTCCTCCGGCACGTCCTCTCCTCAGCCCTCAACCTCGCTGTCGACCAGCCTCCGGCCCCAGCCTCACCGCCCGCTGTCCTCAGCCCGACCCCGACGCTGTTCCTCCAGCAGTTCCTCCCCGAGCCGTCCGTCTCCACCTCGCGTACGCCTCGCCGACGATCCACCGCAGCCTCGCCGTACCGCGCCTCCGGCCAAGCCCGTCGCCGCCTCCAGTCAGCACCGCCCCAGTCCCCTCAGGCCGCCTCAGCTCCGGCAGAGCTCTCGAAACCCTAAACCTAGGGAGGAAACAGGACTCGACACAAGACACAGTGTCGTGTCGGACACGAGTATTCGCTGTTTTCACAGCCCAGTTCAGGTATTCATAATTTCTTGCTCGTAGCTCGGATTTCAATTCCGTAAATTGTATCGAGAAGCCTGTATGACCCTCTCGGTGTCCGGACAAACCGCTCGGGGCATCGCGTCCTGTGGTGATCGCACACCGCGATCCAAAAACAGGAAAACCAACGCCCTGTTTTACCCCGGTATCGAGTACGCCCCGCCAAACGGGACGACTTGGTCGCGTGCGGTCTTCACAGATACGTGCGCGTCGTTGATACGGACGTGCGGGATTTCGCAGAAGCTGATTCGGATGTGCGTGCACACCGGAATCAATGCGTATCCGCGGACAACGTCCCGTATCCGACTTTTCTGGATTTCGCTGTAACTTAGTGTACACACGTCGGATCGAGACGAAACTTGCGCCATCGGACTCGTAGCAATACACTGGTCCTGTGAGCCAAGTTTGGTTCGATTCTGAGAACGTTGACAAAATCGTGTGTCGTGGGCCCCACAGGCTCCACCCGACGGGCGATTTTGAGAACGGCTCATCGGAATCCAATTCTGGAAGTTCCGTTGGGTTCGTATCAACGTTCCTGACTTGTTGACACTAAGTTGGACTATTTTTAAGACCTTTGACCTTGACGCATTTTTCGGTGCAAAGCGGCCCACATTTGGACCCCGCCTTGACCCAAAATTGACGTTTTTGCCCTTGTCTCCAAATTGGACTCAAGGACAGGCGTTTTTAGCTGATTAATATTTTCTGGACCTGATGGTGATGTCTGTTTCAGCAACCGGAGTACTGCCTGCAAACCCCGCTGAAGTCAGAGCTAAATTGGAGACAGAACCCAGGCAAGTATACCTTGCCAAATCCTGCAGTTTTGCTACTTATCTCTTGGTTTACTTTTCATTGTCGTGCAAGATATTTGTACAATGGTTGCATGATTTCCAGTTGTTACTTTCCTGTCATATATAGTTCTTGATGCTTGCTGATTTATTCCTGCTGCTCTAGTCTTATTTCTTTGTTTTGCGTGCATGTACATTATTTGCTCTTTCCTTGGATCACTACTTATTCCTTAGACATATTGTGATGGTTTATGTTTACTCTGCATTCCTGGAGTTGACTTGACTGATTTCTTAGTTCCTAGATGGTTGTTATTGGACATTGACTACACTTGAGCAAATCTCGATTGTGAGTACCCATTGTACTGCAATAGAGAATTGTTCATTTGACTACCTCCTTCGTGAGCTCCCGCTGGGCTGCGAAAGAGACATACTATAGATTGTGAGTCCCCGTTGGACTGCTTTCTATAGGATCGTGATCTCCCATTGAGATGTGATTACCCCGATTGCTTGTAGTCATGTTTGATAGCATCACTGGCATGCCACTGTCTTAGATATAGTGATTTCTCGTGTCTTATTTGCTTGTGTTTACTTTCTTCTCTATCTTGCATGTCATTTATTGTATTTAGCTCGTATTCTTTTGTATCTTGCTATGTCCCCTGAGGACCTGGTTTTGTTCTCCAGATTTAGCAAACGAGGAGTACCGCAGCTTACGAACCAGCACCAGACGAGAGTTTGATTGCAGTTGATGGCCCTGCTTCTTAGTTACTTTCTAGCATGTTTTAGCTATCTCTTTCTTGTCTTTATTTTCTTGTTTGTCGGTAGTGGATTTGTCTCCACCCGACTTAGTATTATTTCTTGCTGAATATTCGTCTGTAACTTTACTTTCAGCATTTAATTCTGTTTTGTTTTAGTTCATGCTGTTCTGTGGATGAGATAGTAAACCCTGCCTAATATAATACAGCTTAAGTACACTCCGAAGGATCCATTAAATTGGGTTTGACCATCGGTGTGTGCTGCTGGCCATTGTCACGTGTCCAGTCCCTCGATATTTTGGGACTGGGGCGTGACGTGGTTTTTGTGGTGGCCCATGCAGGTCAACGACTAAATTGTTCGGTTTCAACTTAGGGACCGAACAGGCCTGCAATAAGAATAGGATAAGTTTTAGGATCTCATCCACTTGCTTGAAACGTTCTTGATATCTATATCGGATTCGAATCAATTTCTTGAATTGCATCCTGCCTTGATTC
Source organism: Iris macrosiphon (assembly GCA_036927795.1). Taxonomy (NCBI): domain Eukaryota; kingdom Viridiplantae; phylum Streptophyta; class Magnoliopsida; order Asparagales; family Iridaceae; genus Iris; species Iris macrosiphon. The sequence continues at coordinate 166,437,210 of JAYESA010000013.1, read as the reverse complement.
CTGAGCGCCTCTCATTGTTTATTTTGGTTGCAGAATAATGGATTCACGAGCAAACGACGAGACTCCTGCAATATCACCACGAGATGTTGTGGTAACCAACGAAGATGAAGCGACACCAGTTGATGAAGGATGATCAACTCAACAAGCAAGTCATCATGCCACGAGAATCCAGCAAAATAACATTCCACCATCGACGCAATTGCCCGTAATTCCACCAGGGCAGGCCATGGACGGGCAGCAGATGTTTCAGATGATCTATGCAATAGTGCAAGCTCAACAAGAGGCATGGAGTCGCAGCTTAGTAACCGTACTAGAGCAGGCACGACGGCCAACAACGGGTTCTATCGCCGATTTTTGCCAGCTGAAGCCCCGTACCTTCTCAGGAAAAGAAGAGCCCACAGAAGTTCATGAGTGGCTCACTAACATACAACATCAATTAGAAGCAGCTGAACTTCCAAGGGAACGTTGGATGACTGCCGTCAGAATGCAGTTGACGGACAATGCTCATCACTGGTGGCTATCTGAAGAGACCCGGCTCGGACCAGACCGAGTCACTTGGGAAGTGTTCTCTCGACTCTTTCTGGAAATGTACATTCCAGCCATTGCTCGATCAGAACTTCGGGATAAGTTCAATCGCCTCACTCAAAACAATCTGACAGTGGAAGAGTACAACGCGGAGTTCATTCGTCTGAGTCGTTTTGCCCCTACTTTGATTCAGACAGAAGAAGAAAAGGCTGAGAAGTTCTTCGACGGACTAAACATTGAGCTGCAAAAACTGATTGGATCCGTTGCGCCTACATCTTATCCGGACGTTCTTGCTGCAGCACGACGCATGGAGCGCGTCATCAGGAGAGAGACCAATCTGAAGAGGTCATCCACATCAGCAACAGTCGAAGCACCACAGGAAGAAGATGCAAAGAGACTTCATATTCACCAGCCACCAGAAGCATCTCCACAGGCAATACCTGTCTGTCCATATTGTCACAAACGAGGCCATATTGAGGACCAGTGCAGACGCAAAAAGAGATTATGTCTAGCTTGCGGATCCAGTCAGCATTTATTAAAGGAATGCCCAGAGCATCAAGAAAGAGCACCAAAAGATAACCAGCAAGCGTTACCAGTACCGAGGACCATCTATCCAGCATTGGAAGCACCACAAACGAAAGTTCAAGAAGATCTACCACCAGCTCCAGGAGGGTATCAGTCGAGGCCACCTTTGATACCCCAGGCACTGCTCTTCCAGCAGGCTCAGCAGCAACAGAGGAATCGACGGCGAGGACGCAGACAAACCCTCACGATGTCTTTGGAGACGCACAGAACCCAGGAGTAGCTAATGCGCGTAAGTTCTTGTAGTTTTTTGTTTCTAGATCGTGCCTATTGGTTCGTGACCCTAGCCTTACCCTGATAATCTTAACTTGTTAATAACAGATAACCTAGTGATCACCTAGTAATTTTGTTGTTAATTAATATGCTTTAAAAGAATAACCTGTTTTTCTAAAAACTGTAATTTTCTAGATTTCCCACATTTGGGAAATTGCATAACTTCTACTTAGGGAAATGATTTTTCCTGTGTGTTCAAGCCCTGAACCTTGATTTTCTTTATTGTATTGTAATTCGAATAAAATTGGTAACCGTGTCATCTCTGTTGACCGGTTATTATTTGATTGCGAGGACGCAATCCTCTTAAGGGGGGTAGATTGTAATCCCCCTGATTTTCAAGAAAATTTTAAATTTTGGATGTTTACATTTTTCTGGAATTTCTGGAATTTTCTGAGATTTTCCCTAATTAAATTAAGGTGTTTTAAATATTAAAGGATTTTTGATTGATATTAAATAATATTAAAATATTATAAAAATAATATTTTATGGTGTAAAATAGAAAACTAGACCTAGGGTAATTTTTCGGGAATTTATTGGACCCCGGAAGCCTTTAAAAGTCCTAAAAACTATTTTTAAATTAATTAATTATTTAACCCATAAAATAAACCCGGTTTAACCCGAACCCAAAATTTTGAACCGACCCAGACCAGCCGGTCTATCCGGACCGAACCGACCGTTCTAGCGGGTCGGGTCAGGTCTGCCCGACCGAACCCGCACCCGTCCGCTGTCGAACCCGACCCGCTGGCTCCCCATCTTTCCCAACCGCTCGAACCCGACTCTGCCGCTTCCGCTCCGCCGGCCGCACCCGCCGCCGCCGTCCGCCGCGTAACGCCAGCGCCGCTCCGGATTTCCCCGACCCTCCGCCTCCTCTTCCCCTCACCGTCCGGCTCATCCTCTCCCTCCTCCACCTCTATAAAGCCCTAGCCACTCCCGGCTGAACCCGAGCCCCTCTCCGCCTTGTCGCAGCGCCACCTCCCTCCTCCGGCACGTCCTCTCCTCAGCCCTCAACCTCGCTGTCGACCAGCCTTCGGCCCCAGCCTCACCGCCCGCTGTCCTCAGCCCGACCCCGACGCTGTTCCTCCAGCAGTTCCTCCCCGAGCCGTCCGTCTCCACTTCGCGTACGCCTCGCCGACGATCCACCGCAGCCTCGCCGTACTGCGCCTCCGGCCAAGCCCGTCGCCGCCTCCAGTCAGCACCGCCCCAGTCCCCTCAGGCCGCCTCAGCTCTGGCAGAGCTCTCGAAACCCTAAACCTAGGGAGGAAACAGGACTCGACACAAGACACAGTGTCGTGTCGGACACGAGTATTCGCTGTTTTCACAGCCCAGTTCAGGTATTCATAATTTCTTGCTCGTAGCTCGGATTTCAATTCCGTAAATTGTATCGAGAAGCCTGTATGACCCTCTCGGTGTCCGGACAAACCGCTCGGGGCATCGCGTCCTGTGGTGATCGCACACCGCGATCCAAAAACAGGAAAACCAACGCCCTGTTTTACCCCGGTATCGAGTACGCCCCGCCAAACGGGACGACTTGGTCGCGTGCGGTCTTCACAGATACGTGCGCGTCGTTGATACGGACGTGCGGGATTTCGCAGAAGCTGATTCGGATGTGCGTGCACACCGAAATCAATGCGTATCCGCGGACAACGCCCCGTATCCGACTTTTCTGGATTTCGCTGTAACTTAGTGTACACACGTCGGATCGAGACGAAACTTGCGCCATCGGACTCGTAGTAATACACTGGTCCTGTGAGCCAAGTTTGGTTCGATTCTGAGAACGTTGACAAAATCGTGTGTCGTGGGCCCCACAAGCTCCACCCGACGGGCGATTTTGAGAACGGCTCATCGGAATCCAATTCTGGAAGTTCCGTTGGGTTCGTATCAACGTTCCTGACTTGTTGACACTAAGTTGGACTATTTTTAAGATCTTTGACCTTGACGCGTTTTTCGGTGCAAAGCGGCCCACATTTGGACCCCGCCTTGACCCAAAATTGACGTTTTTGCCCTTGTCTCCAAATTGGACTCAAGGACAGGCATTTTTAGCTGATTAATATTTTCTGGACCTGATGGTGATGTCTGTTTCAGCAACCGGAGTACTGCCTGCAAACTCCGCTGAAGTCAGAGCTAAATTGGAGACAAAACCCAGTCAAGTATACCTTGCCAAATCCTGCAGTTTTGCTACTTATCTCTTGGTTTACTTTTCATTGTCGTGCAAGATATTTGTACAATGGTTGCATGATTTCCAGTTGTTACTTTCCTGTCATATATAGTTCTTGATGCTTGCTGATTTATTCCTGCTGCTCTAGTCTTATTTCTTTGTTTTGCGTGCATGTACATTATTTGCTCTTTCCTTGGATCACTACTTATTCCTTAGACATATTGTGATGGTTTATGTTTACTCTGCATTCCTGGAGTTGACTTGACTGATTTCTTAGTTCCTAGATGGTTGTTATTGGACATTGACTACACTTGAGCAAATCTCGATTGTGAGTACCCATTGTACTGCAATAGAGAATTGTTCATTTGACTACCTCCTTCGTGAGCTCCCGCTGGGCTGCGAAAGAGACATACTATAGATTGTGAGTCCCCGTTGGACTGCTTTCTATAGGATCGTGATCTCCCATTGAGATGTGATTACCCCGATTGCTTGTAGTCATGTTTGATAGCATCACTGGCATGCCACTGTCTTAGATATAGTGATTTCTCGTGTCTTATTTGCTTGTGTTTACTTTCTTCTCTATCTTGCATGTCATTTATTGTATTTAGCTCGTATTCTTTTGTATCTTGCTATGTCCCCTGAGGACCTGGTTTTGTTCTCCAGATTTAGCAAACGAGGAGTACCGCAGCTTACGAACCAGCACCAGACGAGAGTTTGATTGCAGTTGATGGCCCTGCTTCTTAGTTACTTTCTAGCATGTTTTAGCTATCTCTTTCTTGTCTTTATTTTCTTGTTTGTCGGTAGTGGATTTGTCTCCACCCGACTTAGTATTATTTCTTGCTGAATATTCGTCTGTAACTTTACTTTCAGCATTTAATTCTGTTTTGTTTTAGTTCATGCTGTTCTGTGGATGAGATAGTAAACCCTGCCTAATATAATACAGCTTAAGTACACTCCGAAGGATCCATTAAATTGGGTTTGACCATCAGTGTGTGCTGCTGGCCATTGCCACGTGTCCAGTCCCTCGATATTTTGGGACTGGGGCGTGACATGTTAGAAGGTAGACTTTTTCATGTTAAATGTACTTGTCATATTATTAATTTGATTGTACAAAGAATGTCTTGAATTCTTTCAACTAAATTTAGAAAATGTTATATTATGTTTACAGAGTTTGAACACTTCTGCTAGTAAACAACAAGCTTTTAAAATTTTATGTACACAATATGGTGTTACTTTTAGGCGATTTGTTAAGGATGCACCACATAGATGAAATTTTACTCATTTAATGTTGAAATCTTCCATGAAGTTTAAAGATATTATTACACATTATTGTAATGATAATCCTAGTTTTGATTATCAAGTAACTGAGAATGATTGGTTAATTGCTACTTCTATTTTTGAATTTTTTGAATTATTTTACAATGATACAACCATTCTATCTGGAGTTTATTATCCAACTTCTCCTTTAGCTTTAACAAAAATTCTTAACATGTCTCATTTATTTTCTAGATATAGGAATGTCCCTGGTTTTGATTATGTGGTTTCCAAATTGGAAGCCAAATTTAAAAAATATTGGGATAATATACCTCTTCTATATTGTTTGGCTTCGATTTTTGATCCCAATATTAAATTAGATGGTGTATTTATTTTATTAGACGAATTTGAAGATAATATGAGAGTAGACATCATCGGCCACCACCAGCCCACCGCAGTCACCAGACCCCCTCACTGCTGGACCACCATCCCAGCCGCCCAACTCCGCCGGCGACTTCGCGCGCCATCACGAACTCACCCATCCACATCCGCCCATAGCCGCTGCCGAGTACCCCGTCGCCTCTGGCACCGCCGACCACCACCGTGAGGTCTGCCCCGACCTACCCCCCCCCCACGCCATTCTCAGTCGCGCCGACGCCGCTGTCGCCGCTGCAAAGCCGCTGCTATAACTGCAGCAGCTGTCGCCGCTGCTGTCGAGACTTGCCGCCGACGCCGGAGCTCCGCTGACCACCGGCGAGTGCGCACGAGGACGAGCAGAAACCCCCCATGTTCATCCTCGAATAGGTAACTCTCGTTGGCCTCCTCCCCTTTGTATCATGAATAGTTTTATCATCGTGTCGTCGTGTCATATTTTGGCATGGACACGAAATAGTAATTCGGAAACCCTAAATTATGAATAAAGGTATGCCTAATCAGATTTCTTAATAACAAATAAGTTAGTAATCAATAACTTAGTGAACGTCCTTGTAAGCAGAATGGTTATTTAAGACTTGTAAAGCATCATTAAACATGGACATCGACAAGAATGCTTAATACGGATGATAAGGACCATTAATTATACTAAACATAATTATTTGGTGACTTATGACCTTAGCATTCTTACTATCGCGGGATACACGGTGACTGAAGACAGGGCACGTGTGTATCTTAGCTACATGCATCGCGACTCTGTATTCGACCGACGTGATCCTTGCGTCAGTACTGAAGAGCAACGTAGTATATATATTACTTAGTGGCTGATGATGGATTGCTATATTATATTGGTGTGTTTAGGATCATTGGATCAGCCAGGAGACACCGCAAGAGCAGGCTATTGGCATTCACAGCTTGAGGACTCAGGCAAGATACCTTGCCATATTTACTGTCTAATTTAAATTATGCATATGTTGTATTGTATTCTTGTGCTTTTCGTTTATACAGCTGTGCGCGTCCGAGATTGACTCGGGTGCATTCGACGGATACGTCGATGATTAGTATACCTGACCTAGTCATTAGCAGACACACCCCATGGGATATGTAACGCCCCGCTCCGCGCCGGCGTTATGTATTAAGGTGAGTGGGCAGAACTTCGTTCTCTGATTCTTGCACGCCTTAATAATAACCTGAGTTTTTGCTTGCAATATTTTCTTAAGAGAATGATAGAACCTGCCTTGCATGTTAATGAACGAACTCACCTAGCTTGTCTTTGAAACAAATGTCTGCTAAACGAGAATCCTGAATCGCCTGCTTAGAGTGCATGAACATTGTAAAACCCCCTTTCTAGAAAATCGTATATACCCTTTTATTTGTTAATTATTAATTAAATTATAATAATTAGGTCCAAATAGGAGAAATAGATTTTTAATAATTTTTATGTTAGGTGTTCGGACACTTAGATGACTTATGGGACCATCAGGAATTTTTCAGAATTTATTCCATGTAGGAGACCCCTTGAGCTGTTGCTAGCCTAATGATGTGCAATACCCTAATCTATGAATTTTCTTATGAATATATATATAATATATATGTATATACAAATATATATATATATATATGTATATATATTTTATAAAAGAAAAGAAAAGAAAGCAAAGGTATTAATAGAAATTAAACTAACTAATATTATAATAATAACAATAATAACAACTAATAACTTAATTTTCTTTAGCACTCCAGCCGATTCCTGCTGATTAGTCCTTTAGCAAACTTGCCGCCCACTTGAAGTCCTATAGCAAACTTAGCACATTAATTTAGCCTTTCCTCCTTTAGCGGCCCAGGGAAGTCCGCCCACTTCACCCGCGATCTCCCCTCAGCTCTCTCTCTCTCTCCTAATTATATATATATATATATATATATATTAGCTCCCAAAAACCCTAACCTAAAACTCCAGACTTCCTCTTCCCATCTAGAGCCGTCACCACAGCCAGAGAAGCCCCACCAAGCCATCCAACCATCCCGTCGACGCCGACATCGCGAACTGCAGTTTCCCACTCGAGGCACCTTCGCTCCGGCGTGATTTTCCGTCGACTCGCTCATCCAAACGTTGTTCCGTTTTCATAGGTATGATCACCCCTTAACCCTCTCCAATACTTGTTTTATAATCAACCTCGGATAACGTGTGCCCCTAGGTGAAAAACAGCGCCCAAGTTGGCCCGGACTTACCCAATTCTGCAATCGCAGAAACTTGCGATGACCACCCATATTGTCGAGTTCGTATCTCCCACCACAGAGATCCGAATTCGATGATTCTTTTTGATACCTATAGATTTCATGACCTAGTTTATTTTCTGTATAATAACTTTGTGCTATTAGTCGCTGTGGACAGAAATATATTCGTCACAAAACTGCGCGCACCCACTTTTTTTCCAGATTTCCAAAAGTTGGAGATCGGAGCGCGCCCCGCCAAACGGGACCGCCCCGCCGTGTGCCAAGTGTACCGAATGGTGCACGCAGCATAACGGGACACATGAAAATTTGTGGGGACTGATTCGGACGCGTGTGAGCGCCGGAATCAGACCGTATCCGCGGACACATTTCGTGTCGCCACTTTTGTGGAACTCGCGAGTATTTTGTGCACGCTTGTCAGATTGCGACGAAACTTGTGCCACTGGACTCGTGGTAATACGCTGGTCCTGTGACCCAATTTTCATGCATTTCTGAGACGGTTGACCAGATCGCCAATTGGCGGACCCCATAGTTGACTTTTTGGACCAAATTATGTTCGGCTCATCGGAATCCAAATTTGGACATACCGTTGAGATCGTATTGACATTTAGAGTTGTTTGACCCATAGTTTGTCCCATTTAGAGACTGTTACCCTCGGTACGCTTTTCGGTGCAAAGTGGGCCCACCTATGGAACCCGCTTTGGCCCGGAATTGACCTTTTTGCCCCTGTATCCAAATTGGACATAAGGACAGGCATTTCCAGCTATTTGACATCTTCTGAGACTGTTGGTGATATTTATTACAGCTTTCGGAGTAGTACCTACCGGATCCACCGATACCAGGACGATAGTTGATATTCAAACATCAGGCAAGTGTACCTTGCCAAACTCTGCAGCTTAGTTATTTATTTTCCTTGCTTTATATATAGTGATGTGCATGCTCAACCTAGGGCCGTGTGACGTACTTAGCGTCCGATTATCAGTCGGGTGCCGACACTGTACGCAGTGTTGGGTACGGTCATCTAGAGATGGACATTCGTGATACTTTATATTCTCGTACTTGTCTCATCAAGTACCCTATGACCCAGGACACTTGACACTATTCATGAGACAGGATTTCCCGAGATATTCGTGGTGATTCTGTATAGGATACAGGACTTGACATAGATTTTATATTCTATATACATTATGACTTGTTGCATTTAGCTATGATCGTGCTTGACATGGACATGAGACGTTATGGACATGATATGCGTGGTTACATTGGGTGGGGAGAGACACACAGGCTACAGGCTGGTTATATATATATAAAACATAGTAAACACATAGTTATTGCTGCTACCGGCTCCCAGACACAGAGCTTGTAGTGGTCTCAGCCTGAGTATTCGTGCTGCTCTCAGTTGCATTTCACTTAGATGGTTACATATTTACCCCATTGTTTCATTTAGTTATTTATTTGCTGCACTGCTTATTTATTTATTGGCATGAGCTTTCTTGTACCTTGCTATGTCCCCTGAGGACCTGGATCCGGATTTTGTCCCCAGATTTTGCAGACGAGGTTTATCACGAGGTTTACGGGACCGGAGCAGGAGCTGATCCAGGAGCTGTACCACCATCCGAGGACGAGGTCTTAGCTGAAAATTTCTCTTGAGCATCCATGTTCATGCTCAGTTTTTATTATTTATTTCAGTCATTTACTTTCTGGTCTGTTGAACCATTGTACTAGATATTTATCGGGTTGTTCCCCGAAGTACTTTGTGAGACTTGCTGATGATTTATATTCCTTATTTATTCTGTGGATCATATTTTATATCTTGTGTGGATGAGATTAGTTGTGCCATGATTGTCGTAGACTTGTTTTACAGCTTAAGTATGCCCTGATGGATCCATTATATTGAGTTGGTCCATCGGTGCGTACTGCTGGCCATTGCCACGTGTCTAGTCCCACGGTATTTTGGGACTGGGGCGTGACATGGTTTTTGTGGTGGCCCATGCAGGTCTACGACTAAATAGTTCGGTTTCAACTTAGGGACCGGACCAGCCTGCACCTAGGACTAGAGTATAGGATCTCATCCACAATTAACTATGATTCATCTTCCTCCTATATGTTCTATTTTAAACAATTGTATCCTGCTTGATTCCTGTACTCCCCTAATAGTTCTTTAAGTATAGCCTTCTCCTAGAATATAGAAGTTCCTGTTGATAGATGATAATTAGAGTAGCACCTATTTAGAATACAACGAGATATAGACACACCTCTAAGTTTAGAATATCTAGTGAACCTAGAATTCCTTATCTTTAGATTGGCATACCATTACCCTTGATGTATTAAGAAGACTTGAGAGTAGTATAGACACTACTAGAATTAGTTAGAAGGTTACCATAATGGTTGCCCCTAGCATTGAGGAACCCATAGAAAACCAAAACTTAACATTAGGACTGAGCCTAACCTTCATAGTTAGATGATATTGGAACTATAAAACTTATATCATTGTCTTGTTATTAGTAGACAGTACCTAGGAAGCCTAGAGGAAGGTAATCAACACTTCACCCTTGATCATACCCCGAACATGGCAACTAGCATGCCACCCCCTTAGAGAACCATGATGCCATCTAGAGCCCTCTATCTTTATTTTATAGATTGTTTCCCTGCGACCATAGCGCTCGCTATTTTGCGACGGCTAATTACGTTTCTTCTCTTCATCTTTCAACTCGTGCCATCTGACACTTCGGATAGTAGGCCAAGTAAATTTATTCTTTGTTAAGGGCTCATAGTTTGCTAGGATTATAGTTGTAGCCTTGAGTGTGAATTTTTTTTTTTTGCTTGGTAGTTAGAACTTGATAAGTTTAAGTTGTTTTGTAGATTGTGACCAATGATTAACCCTTAGTTTTTAAATCGTATAATTTGTACCCTCACCTCGATACAAGTTAGACCCTTCCTCCTTAACGGCCAGTAACTCTTCTATCTTTACCATTGACACTTGCTTATAAGTGCTATGACTAAGACTTAGAATGACCATTACCTACATAAAAAGGATACCCTAATCAATACCAAGATTTTTCCTCATATACCCTAATAAAGAGTTCTGTTTTATTTACATGTGCAAGATTATTGTGTAGGACCCTCTTAAGACTGTCACCATATTAGTTTAATTCTTATAAGTTGGGTAGTATACCTCACCACCTAGTATCATATAGCCCTTGTGATCCATTGATGAAGTGTAACTGAATGGCATTAATTGTATGATAACATAAGATGATAGTGTTTATTCAGACTATAGAACTTAGAGGCTCATACCCCTACTTTGTCGACTATCGACTTAGACAAGGAATTAATATGATAACTGTAGAGATTGTAGAGTCTTTTGTTGCTTATGTTGTTTTGTTTTTGCAACTTGAATTATTTGTGCCTTCTCTCATCATAATCCAGCGTTATATTTTCTGTGCTACCTTGATTTATGCTGCTATTATAGCCTAGTTTTTGCAAGCTTATTCTTTATCAAGCTTGTTCACTACATATGTATTAGTGGGCGCCCACAATAATATATTTCAGAATCAGTATATGAAGGTCTAGCTAACCTTAGTGCGCTCGATTCGCCCTTCGTAACGTTACTTTACGTGGATTGAGATATGTAGTGATTAGTAGACAATTATACTTGCCCTAGACATGTCTGATATCTCGTATCGATTACATAACTGTACTAATACGAGCAGGCAAACAAAGGATTACCAAAATAGGATTTCAATCCACAACTGCTTTGACAATTCCCAATTGAATTCTTTAAACGCCTTGATCCCAATACTTCTACTCTATTACGCTGCCCTCGAACTCTTTTTATTGATCTTTGTCTTCCCCTATTTCGGAAAGACGAAACCTCGTGCTTGGTATAAGTTTAATACACAGAGAGTGCTAGATATACCCCGTAGGCCGATCACATACTTGAGGATTATTCTTTTGTAATTAAGGACATATCATATGTGATATGATCGGCGTTGAAGTTTCGAGGATTGAACGACATGAGTAAATAAATTAAGGGATATTTTCTTAAGGTATATAGCCTTAGGTGATAGGTGGATAAATTACAAGTTGGGTAGTAGTGCATTGTCAACTCGGGAGGAATTTCTTTTAGATTATGATCGAGTAAGACTAGATTGGGAGAGGTTCAAGTCATTGTAATTTTTAGAAATTAGAAGGATGACTAAGATGATGAGGATCAATGAATTGGTATTGAGGACCTAATATTTATACCTTAAGTGCATGAGTTAAATTTTTGAACAATGAAGGTAGAATCACCAATTTGAATTTAGAGGATAAATATAGAATTTCAGACTTGAATATTGGTGGACTGCATTTAAATTATTTTTCAATTTGGTGAATTGAATTAAGGATTAAAATTTTGGTTGGACGACATATTTAAAATAATGAGGATGTGAATGAAATTTAAAGAGTTGAGGCATACAAAATGGGAATATATTGGACTCAAACCACTTCTAAAGGAGCATTTATGTGTCCACACCATTGGACATGACACATGAAAAAACCTATTTTCGCTCATATGGATTTTTCCATGATTTTTTTTTCTTCAGGATGTGCGACGTGCAACATCGCCCACCCCTTTAAATCTAGCCTTGCATTTTAAACCATGCAAATCTTATACCATCATTGCATTCTATCGTGGCTTAATCTTAATTTCGAGGACGAAATTTTTATAAGTTGGGTAGAATGTAAAACCCCCTTTCTAGAAAATCGTATATACCCTTTTATTTGTTAATTATTAATTAAATTGTAATAATTAGGTCCAAATAGGAGAAATAGATTTTTAATAATTTTTATGTTAGGTGTTCGGACACTTAGATGACTTATGGGACCATCAGGAATTTTTTGGAATTTATTCCATGTAGGAGACCCCTTGAGCTGTTGCTAGCCTAATGATGTGCAATACCCTAATCTATGAATTTTCTTATGAATATATATATAATATATATGTATATACAAATATATATATATATATATATATGTATATATATTTTATAAAAGAAAAGAAAAGAAAGCAAAGGTATTAATAGAAATTAAACTAACTAATATTATAATAATAACAATAATAACAATAATAACAACTAATAACTTAATTTTCTTTAGCACTCCAGCCGATTCCTGCTGATTAGTCCTTTAGCAAACTTGCCGCCCACTTGAAGTCCTATAGCAAACTTAGCACATTAATTTAGCCTTTCCTCCTTTAGCGGCCCAGGGAAGTCCGCCCACTTCACCCGCGATCTCCCCTCAGCTCTCTCTCTCTCTCCTAATTATATATATATATATATATATATATATATATATATATATTAGCTCCCAAAAACCCCAACCTAAAACTCCAGACTTCCTCTTCCCATCTAGAGCCGTCACCACAGCCAGAGAAGCCCCACCAAGCCATCCAACCATCCCGTCGACGCCGACATCGCGAACTGCAGTTTCCCACTCGAGGCACCTTCGCTCCGGCATGATTTTCTGTCGACTCGTTCATCCAAACGATGTTCCGTTTTCATAGGTATGATCACCCCTTAACCCTCTCCAATACTTGTTTTATAGTCAACCTCGGATAACGTGTGCCCCTAGGTGAAAAACAGCGCCCAAGTTGGCCCGGACTTACCCAATTCTGCAATCGCAGAAACTTGCGATGACCACCCATATTGTCGAGTTCGTATCTCCCACCACAGAGATCCAAATTCGATGATTCTTTTTGATACCTATAGATTTCATGACCTAGTTTATTTTCTGTATAATAACTTTGTGCTATTAGTCGCTGTGGACAGAAATATATTCGTCACAAAACTGCGCGCACCCACTTTTTTTCCAGATTTCCAAAAGTTGGAGATCGGAGCGCGCCCCGCCAAACGGGACCGCCCCGCCGTGTGCCAAGTGTACCGAATGGTGCACGCAGCATAACGGGACACATGAAAATTCGTGGGGACTGATTCGGACGCGTATGAGCGCCGGAATCAGACCGTATCCGCGGACACATTTCGTGTCGCCACTTTTGTGGAACTCGCGAGTATTTTGTGCACGCTTGTCAGATTGTGACGAAACTTGCGCCACTGGACTCGTGGTAACACGCTGGTCCTGTGACCCAATTTTCACGCATTTCTGAGACGGTTGACCAGATCGCCAATTGGCGGACCCCATAGTTGACTTTTTGGACCAAATTATGTTCGGCTTATCGGAATCCAAATTTGGACATACCGTTGGGATCGTATTGACATTTAGAGTTGTTTGACCCATAGTTTGTCCCATTTAGAGACTGTTACCCTCGGTACGCTTTTCGGTGCAAAGTGGGCCCACCTATGGAACCCGCTTTGGCCCGGAATTGACCTTTTTGCCCCTGTGTCCAAATTGGACATAAGGACAGGCATTTCCAGCTATTTGACATCTTCTGAGACTGTTGGTGATATTTATTACAGCTTTCGGAGTAGTACCTACCGGATCCACCGATACCAGGACGACAGTTGATATTCAAACATCAGGCAAGTGTACCTTGCCAAACTCTGCAGCTTAGTTATTTATTTTCCTTGCTTTATATATAGTGATGTGCATGCTCAACCTAGGGCCGTGTGACGTACTTAGCGTCCGATTATCAGTCGGGTGCCGACACTGTACGCAGTGTTGGGTACGGTCATCTAGAGATGGACATTCGTGACACTTTATATTCTCGTACTTGTCTCATCAAGTACCCTATGACCCAGGACACTTGACACTATTCATGAGACAGGATTTCCCGAGATATTCATGGTGATTCTGTATAGGATACAGGACTTGACATAGATTTTATATTCTATATACATTATGACTTGTTGCATTTAGCTATGATCGCGCTTGACATGGACATGAGACGTTATGGACATGATATGCGTGGTTACATTGGGTGGGGAGAGACACACAGGCTACAGGCTGGTTATATATATATAAAACATAGTAAACACATAGTTATTGCTGCTACCGGCTCCCAGACACAGAGCTTGTAGTGGTCTCAGCCTGAGTATTCGTGCTGCTCTCACTTGCATTTCACTTAGATGGTTACATATTTACCCTATTGTTTTATTTAGTTATTTATTTGCTGCACTGCTTATTTATTTATTGGCATGAGCTTTCTTGTACCTTGCTATGTCCCCTGAGGACCTGGATCCGGATTTTGTCCCCAGATTTTGCAGACGAGGTTTATCACGAGGTTTACGGGACCGGAGCAGGAGCTGATCCAGGAGCTGTACCACCATCCGAGGACGAGGTCTTAGCTGAAGATTTCTCTTGAGCATCCATGTTCATGCTCAGTTTTTATTATTTATTTCAGTCATTTACTTTCTGGTCTGTTGAACCATTGTACTAGATATTTATCGGGTTGTTCCCCGAAGTACTTTGTGAGACTTGCTGATGATTTACATTCCTTATTTATTCTGTGGATCATATTTTATATCTTGTGTGGATGAGATTAGTTGTGCCATGATTGTCGTAGACTTGTTTTACAGCTTAAGTATGCCCTGATGGATCCATTATATTGAGTTGGTCCATCGGTGCGTACTGCTGGCCATTGCCACGTGTCTAGTCCCACGGTATTTTGGGACTGGGGCGTGACAAACATGTCCACTATCGTCTATGCTTCGAGAGAACCATACTGTGCCTGAACGTGTTCAAGTGATAAGTCGGATTTTCCCTCAACAATGAGTGTATTCTGATGGTTCGTCTCGTCTGCATACTAGAGTTTATTTGATAGTGTTCCATGCATTCGCACGCGGTCGGACAATGGCTATTGGTGGAGAGCTGAACTGCATGTGTCACGGCTGCTACCATGATAGTGCAAAGCAACCATGAGTCACAGCTGCCTCTAGCATCAGATAAAGAGTCATTGGTATGCTGTTCCACCAGCTGCCGATCCTGAGATACTCGGGGACCGCCCTGCATATAGCTAAGTCATTGTGTTGGCTTGGATAGTGACTGCCCTAAGAATGTGCATTATGCGTCTAGCTTTGCATCTGACCCTGGAGTCGCACAAGACACGCTGCGCACACCCTGAAACACGAACGGTTTGCTTGCTTGCATATTCAATACGAAACTCTGTTTCCAAACATGTTTCCAAACAAGTAAATCGACTCTGCTAGAACTGCATGAAATAAACCTAGGTAAAACTAGAAAGATCACTAGTAATGTAATGTTTTATAACATGATTACTTAGTGCCTGTTTGAGTGAATGCTTGTTTCTGTTCAGTTGATTTATCTCACCAGTACTTGTATAAAGTGCTGACCCACCAACAGTTTACTTGCTCGCAGGTACTGGATCGTCCGAGGAAGCGATAGGCGTGCCACAGTCCCGAAGACCCGGAATCCTGGTTTCGATTGTTGCCTCGAGAATCCTATCGTATAAGGGGGCATAATGTATGGAACGAACGTGTGCCTTTGCTAAAGGAAAACCAAGTTGCCTCGATTGTCCCGAACACTCAGTTGGCTAATGCATTGCATTGCAACAAGTCCCTTTCCGCTGCTTACTCGATTGATGCGATGATAGCCAACTATCAACTTAAACGATTGGCCTTGCACGGGCGCAACCCCAGGCCCGTGCGGCATCACGTCCCCCGAAAGCTTGAACGGGCCATTCGCTTGGCTCCCTTCCTCCCTCGCACCCGCGGGACGGGCGCGGTGATTCGCGTCCGGTGCGCCGAGGCACTGTGATACGTATCCGGTTCGTTAAATTCCGGCCGCACGGGGCAGGGCGGGGCAGGGCGGAGCGGCGGCCCGGGCGGGACCGGGGCGTGACAGAATGGTATCAGAGCGGAATCGATTCTCTGGCCCAAATTCGTTGCTATGACTCTGAGATATTATCGATATGGTTTTACAAAGAGCGTTCCATACAATAAGTCCATAGATATTCTCAAAGTGCAAAATGTTTCCTGAACTTGAATTGCTTGACTGTTTCGATTGAGTACGGCGAGGGACGGCACTATCGCTACTCGGGATATCGAGAAGTTTATCCTTGAAGTTTCGAAGACAAAAATTTTTGTTGGTTGGTAAGTATGTAACGCCCCGCTCTGCGCCGGCGTTATGTATCAAGGTGAGTGGGCAGAACTTCGTTCTCTGATTCTTGCACGCCTTAATAATAACCTGAGTTTTTGCTTGCAATATTTTCTTAAGAAAATGATAGAACCTGCCTTGCATGTTAATGAACGAACTCACCTAGCTTGTCTTTGAAACAAATGTCTGCTAAACGAGAATCCTGAATCGCCTGCTTAGAGTGCATGAACATGTTCACTATCGTCTATGCTTTGAGAGAACCATACTGTGCCTGAACGTGTTCAAGTGATAAGTCAGATTTCCCCGCAACAATGAGTGTATTCTGATGGTTCGTCTCGTCTGCATACTAGAGTTTATTTGATAGTGTTCCATGCATTCGCACGCGGTCGGACAATGGCTATTGGTGGAGAGCTGAACTGCATGTGTCACGGCTGCTACCATGATAGTGCAAAGCAACCATGAGTCACAGCTGCCTCTAGCATCAGATAAAGAGTCATTGGTATGCTGTTCCACCAGCTGCCGATCCTGAGATACTCGGGGACCGCCCTGCATATAGCTAAGTCATTGTGTTGGCTTGGATAGTGACTGTCCTAAGAATGTGCATTATGCGTCTAGCTTTGTATCTGACCCTGGAGTCACACAAGACACGCTGCGCACACCCTGAAACATGAACGGTTTGCTTGCTTGCATATTCAATACGAAACTCTGTTTCCAAACATGTTTCCAAACAAGTAAATCGACTCTGCTAGAACTGCATGAAATGAACCTAGGTAAAACTAGAAAGATCACTAGTAATGTAATGTTTTATAACATGATTACTTAGTGCCTGTTTGAGTGAATGCTTGTTTCTGTTCAGTTGATTTATCTCACCAGTACTTGTATAAAGTGCTGACCCACCAACAGTTTACTTGCTCGCAGGTACTGGATCGTCCGAGGAAGCGATAGGCGTGCCACAGTCCCGAAGACCCGGAATCCTGGTTTCGATTGTTGCCCCGAGAATGCTATCGTATAAGGGGGCATAATGTATGGAACGAACGTGTGCCTTTGCTAAAGGAAAACCAAGTTGCCTCGATTGTCCCGAACACTCAGTTGGCTAATGCATTGCATTGCAACAAGTCCCTTTCCGCTGCTTACTCGATTGATGCGATGATAGCCAACTATCAACTTAAACGATTGGCCTTGCACGGGCGCAACCCCAGGCCCGTGCGGCATCACGTCCCCCGAAAGCTCGAACGGACCATTCGCTTGGCTCCCTTCCTCCCTCGCACCCGCGGGACGGGCGCAGTGATTCGCGTTCGGCGCACCGAGGCACGGTGATACGTGTCCGGTTCGTTAAATCCCGGCCGCACGGGGCGGGGCAGGGCGGAGCGGCGGCCCGGGCGGGACCGGGGCGTGACAGGATACACCCATTGGAGTCCGTAGTATCCAGAGGAGCCACGGATCTAATGACTCCCTTTACACTGCTGCCACATTCTTCGGAGCAATATGGACGATATACTGTACTGCTGTCACGTTCTTCGGAGCGATATGGACGATATACTGCACTACTGCCACGCTCTTCGGGGTGTTGGACATTATGCCTACGCCTACCCATACGTACCAAAGTTGTACTCACATTGCATTCACTTAGATGGTTAGCACACCCTTTATTGTATTTATTTTATTCAGTGTTTATATATTTCATGCTTCTATGTATCTTGTTACGTCCCTCTGAGGACCTGGTACCTTTCCAGATTTGGACGAGGCATATTACCCCCACAGTGTACGGCCCAGGACAGGAGACGAGGTTCGCTACCGCAGAGGAGCTAGAGGTACTACCGTCAGAGTTTCCGTGATCACTTGGTAGGCCTTCTGCCTAGGATTGGGAGCATCATTATCTAGTCAGCCGATGCCCTAGTCATTATCTTTTACCTATCATTTCAGTATTTTATTTTGTCATAGTAGTGGGTTTGTTCCCACCAGACATTATTGGTTGTACTATGATATCTTGAGACTGTTGTTTATCTTCCAGCAGTTTATTTAGTACTTCTTGCTGTTATATTATGGATGAGATTAGTTTACCTGTTGTTGACTGGACATATAGTATTTTTGGACAGCGTAGCACTCTTCGCTAGGATCCATTAAATTGGGATATCCTCGGAGACGTGACAGCTGGCTATTGTCACGTGGTCTGATCCCGTGTATTTTGGGACTGAGGCGTGACATGGTTTTAGTGGTGGCCCATGCAGGTCGACTTTATCGCTTGTGGTATAGTAACATGCCCAGCGAGCCTGCAATAGGATAGAAATTTTTAGGTCTCATCCACTTTGATTTCATCTTTTAATTTTCTTCGTATTGCTTCTAAATATCTGCATCCTGTTTGCTTGATCCCGTACTCTTTTAATGGAATCATGTCTCTTGCAGCAAGATGAACTTGCGCAGTGGACGAGGAGCACCCAGTGCCGTGGTGCCAGACAATACCACCCAAGAAGAAGAGGTACCTCAGGGACTACCTGGAGGGCAACCACCACCACAGGCCCCGCTGATACATTGGCACGAGACTTCTCAGGACGATCCTACCCAGCAGCCCGAGGGACAAACTTCACAGACGATCCCCACACAGCATTTTGAGGGCCAGACTTCAGGAGCTACACCGATACCGCAGATCGAGAGGCCGACATCTGAGGAGACACCTACCGCACAGCCAGAGGTTCCACTACCACCACCTCCACCTTATACACCCCAGATGCCACAGCTAGATGGACAGCCACAGATGCTTCAGTTCTTTCAGACTATGATGCAAGCACAGTGGCATCAAACCGAGACGTTGAGACAAAGTTTGATGGAAGTACTAGAGAGGACACCTGTCACAGCACCAGTGCCAGCAACTGCACCAGCCCAGACAGGTGGCACTGTAAGATGGTTCTGACAGATGGGACCAGATACTTTCTCGGGCAACGAGACCGTAGAGCAGATCTCTGATTGGGTCGCCAACACGGATATGCTACTAGAGGCTTCACAACTCCACCCAGACCTTTGGATGACCGCAGTAAGGTCCCAATAGAAAGGCAACGCCCATCACTGGTGGGATTCTATTGAGCGCAGTGTAGGCAAGAACCATACTTGGGAACAGTTCTTAGAGTACTTCAATGCGAAGTATTTATCAGCTACAGTCAAAAATGCCCTGTACTTCCAGTTCCTACATCTAGAACAGGGAAATATGACTATTGACGCCTATGATGCGGAGTTCAGCCGCCTTAGCAGATTTGGTGCCGTCCTGATACCCAATGATCTAGAGAAGGCCCAGAGATTCCATCACGGCCTCACCTTCGAGCTACAGAGGTATACCACCGCACAGGCGAGAATTTCATATGAAGAGGTTCTTTCAGAGGCGAGAGTCCAGGAGTCCATCGGCAGAGGAGCAAGACGTTCCAACACAACCGCACCAGCCAGAGCCCAGCCCGGAATAGGAGGACCGATCCGTCGTCCCGGAGCACAGACACAGCAGAGGACAACGCCATACCAGTAAAGGGAGCTTCCGACTTGCTACCACTGTGGTAAGAGAGGACATTACGAGAAGAACTGCAGAAAGAGACTGAGGACATGTCTAATTTGTGGGTCAGACCAGCACCAAGTCCGAGACTGCCCACAACGTAGAGAGGCCGCACCGTCGGCCGGACAGAGGCCAACAGCACCAGTTCCGAGGATACCACCACCGCCAGGAGGTCAATGACCACCAATACCCGGAGGATTTCAGAGGAGACCACCCTTGGCCCCACAGGAGGCACAGTTTGACCGAGCTCGACAGCAGACCGGAGGGCAGAGTCACGGACAGGCCTTTGCACTAGCAGCTACAGAGGAGGAAACATAAGGGGAAGCTATCACAGGTACAATTTTAGTTGTGTCATTACCTGCGACTGCATTGTTTAATTCTGGAGCTACCTTATCATTCATATCTAGTAGATTTGTAGCAATGTATAGAGTAGCTACTTCCCCCTTACCTAAAAATTAGAAGATTCTTACCGAAGGAGGTATCGTGCCAGTTACCAGCACTATTAGAACGTGTTCGGTATTCGTATGTGGTAGAGAGATGAGAGCACGATTCTTGGTATTACCCATGCCGTACTTTGATGTTGTGCTTGGCATGGACTGGTTAAGCCAGTATAATGTCGTACTGAATTGCCGGAAGGGTAGCGTCGCCTTTAGACCGCCAGATCAACCGGAGTTCGAGTATATACGAGGGACCGTCGAACAATGAGTAGGACAGATAGCTGGAACTTACATGGCTATGGTGATGGTACCCCCACCAATAGTTGCAGAATTTAAGGATGTTTTTCCTGAAGAATTGCCAGGCTTACCGCCAGATAGAGACGTGGAGTTCACCATCGAGCTAGTACCTGGAGCAGCACCGGTATCTTCTAATGTATACCGATTGGCGAAGAAGGAACTGGATGAGCTGAAGCTACAATTAGAGGAGTTGCAGAGCAAGGGATTTATCCGTCCTAGTGCATCACCTTGGGGAGCACCAGTGCTGTTTGTGCCTAAGAAGGATGGAATGGTACGCATGTGCATTGATTACAGAGCCCTTAATGCTTTGACTATCACAAGTACCCCCTGCCGCGGATTGATGATTTGTTCGACCAGCTGACAGGAGCAGTAGTGTTCACAAAGATTGACTTGAGATCATGTTATCATCAAGCAAAGGTGCGAAGAGAAGACATTCAAAAGACAGCATTCAGGACTCGTTATGGTCACTACGAGTTCTTAGTAATGTCTTTTGGACTGATAAATGCGCCAGCTGTATTTATGAACTTGATGAACAGAGTATTCCACCAATACTTGGACCGGTTCGTGGTAGTCTTCATTGACGACATCTTGGTGTATTCAAAGAGCCACGAGGAGCACGAAGAGCATCTGAGACTAGTGTTAGAGACACTGAGGAGAGAGAGGCTTTATGCTAAGCTGAACAAGTACGAGTTTCTCCTAGATCGTGTCATTTTTCTTGGACACATCATCTCAGGAGATGGTATTTCAGTAGATCCGGCGAAGATTTCATCAGTAGAGACATGGCCAACCCCTACCAATGTCTCAGAAGTGAGAAGCTTTCTAGGACTTGCCGGATATTATCGGAGGTTCGTGGAGAACTTCACGAAGATCGCAGAGCCGCTGACCCGATTGACTCGTAAGGAGCAGGAGTTCACTTGGACAGAGGAGTGTCAGACAGCGTTCGATGAGCTGAAAAAGCGTTTGACTACGGCACCCATCTTGACCATACCATCTGGACCCGGAGGATTCGTGATTTATAGCGATGCATCCGGGAAAGGATTAGGATGTGTCTTGATGCAGCATGGGAAGGTTGTAGCCTATGCTTCTAGACAGTTGAAAACCCATGAGAAGAACTATCCCACTCATGACTTGGAGCTTGCAGCAGTAATCTTTGCTTTGAAGCTTTGGGGACACTACTTATATGGAGAAAGAGTAGGGATATTCACTGATCATAAAAGCCTAAAGTACGTCTACACTCAGAAGGATCTGAACCAGAGGCAGAGACGTTGGCTCGAGGTGATGACAGACTTCGAGATTGAGCTGCAGTACCACCCGGGAAAGGCCAATGTAGTAGCTGGCGCGTTGAGCAGAAGACCCATGGCATTCTTCTTGACTACCCAACAACATCTGTTGAGAGATCTAGAACAGATGGGTATAGAAGTCGTTATGCCCGGAGTAGACGGACAGTTGTCGAGTTTTCAGTTGCAGTCGACATTAGTGGAGAGGATCAAGGCTGCTTTGCCAACAGACGCCAGATTCCAGAGACTTAGACAGAGGACAGAGGCTGGAATACAGACAGGACTGCGTATACATGAAGACGAAACTTTGAGATGTGGAGATCGTCTCTATGTTCCAAATGGAGAGCTTCGACAGGAGTTGATGGCAGAGGCATACAGTTCGACCTACTCTATTCATCCAGGAGGCACGAAGATGTACAGAGACTTGAGACAGTACTACTGGTGGCATGGAATGAAGAGAGAGATAGCACGCTTTATGGCCAAGTGCCTGGTGTGTCAGCAAGTCAAGGCTGAGCATCAGAGATCTGCAGGATTGCTTCAACCGCTCCCTATACCAGAATGGAAATGGGAGCACATCACTATGGACTTTGTTATGGGCTTTCCGAGGAGTCCTAGTGGTCGAAATGCAGTATGGGTAATCGTGGATAGACTCACCAAGTCCGCACACTTTTTACCCTTCAGAGTTAGACAATCCACTGAGGTCCTAGCAGATATGTACATGAGAGATATTGTGCGACTACACGGAGTGCCAGTTAGCATCGTGTCCAACAGAGATACGAGGTTTACCTCTTACTTTTGACGGAGTATACAAGAGAGTCTCGGTACCCGCCTGAAGTTTAGCACCTCGTATCACCCACAGACAGATGGCCAGTCAGAGCGCACCATTCAGACATTGGAAGACATGTTAAGAGCGTGCATGCTTGACTTCGGAGGATCTTGGGAGGACCATTTGCATTTGGTCAAGTTTTTCTACAACAACAGCTACCAAGCGAGCATCCAGATGGCTCCCTTTGAAGCGTTGTATGGCAGAAAGTGTCGTTTGTAGTGCCCCGTTCCCCCGGTGCGGGAAGCGCGGCTAAGAAACACAAAGATGGTATCGTTCGATCGGGATAGATTAAAATAAGAACTCGTCCTCATTATGGATTTGTTTCTTCGGAATCGATTCCCATATTCAGTGGACCGTGCCCCCGGGATCGACTTAGCGGCAGAGTCAGGAGGGACCTCTCCACTGCTATCTTTTATTGCCTCAGATTTTGATGTCGCTTGTTGCTTTCGTGCTTTGAGTTGGTTTTGGATTTGCTTGGGTTTTCTTGAACGGTTTTGATGATTTCATTGTTTACGTTCATTGAATTATACTTCAATTCCGAGATTGGAAAGAGAGGAAGAAGTATTGATTAAGCTGTTCGTGTAATGCAGGTGAACGAGCAGTAGGCGGCTTACGAGCGGAGTCGTGAAGCGCCTCTTTCCTTCTCCCTTCCAACTACTAAGTGAGTGGCTACCATCCCGATTAGCTAGCCCTGCTTCCAAGTCTTCACACAAAAACTCTTGCATTCTTGTTGCCCCGATCAGACGATACCAAGTAATAATAAAAAGATAACAAGATAAAAGAGAATAGACTTGGATAATATTGCTTGTCAATCAAACTTGTGAACAGTTACTTACTTGCATGCTTGTTCGTTGGAATGTTCATCATATGCATATATACAAGTTAGAATTTCATACTCTTCTTTAAATTATGCTATGAACAGAACTCATCCTGAATGCAATAATCTGAATAGGGAGTGTCACGCCCCAGTCCCAAAATACGTAGGACTAGGACACGCAAGCATGCCAGCCGCATAGATATGGCAACTCCAATATATGGAAACCAAACCCATACGTACGCTGTAATATGAATATCAAATCTACAAGTGGTATAAATATATCATAAGTCACATGGTATAATCTAAATCTCATCCACGAAAATTAAATATAAATAAATACCCAGTATCTATGAAACTAGATCTCAATAAGAAGTATCTAAGGATAATAGTTGGATGGAAACAAATCCACTACCAACTCGAATATAAGAGCAATACAATATAAGTACAACACAACAAACACCATATAAGAATACCAGCTAACAATCACGGGTTCGAAGAGAAGACATCCTCGAAACATATGTAACCATCCGAATCTGCGCTCCTGCGAATACTCAATAACAGATACACCTGGAAGGGGCCAGGTCCTCAGAGGGACGTAACAAGATACATAAAACACATGTCAATAAATACTGAAATAAATATCCAATGGGGTCGCCTAACCATCTAAGTGAATGCAGTTTGAGAACAACTTTCTAACAAGTGGGCTATCTGGCCATAAATGGGATTGGCATGACTCTCTCAAAGAATCAGGGGCCTCAAAACATGTCGTCTTTTGAACGTCAGAGGCCGCCAAGTAGTATAGGGGTCATCACCGTCCGTATCTCCAACGGAGCTTCCGGGTTACAAAAAGAAAGTACAAAGGAGCCCAAATGCGGTACTTGTTGTTCTCCCCACCCCATGTTCTAAGCATGTCACATCCATGACACAATTTGGTTCATAGCCTATTCTTAGTACCCTAGCCCAATCCTGCAACCAAACATGGACAAGGATTGGACCACCGTACTACAATAGGCTGTCCCTGGACTACTAATAACTGCTAAGTCTTCTAGCATACAAAGTTTCTATCGGCAGTTATCCCTAACGCACGTACCACACGTACCGATGATCAGTCAATACGTAAGTCCGTGATCTATATGAGACTCACAACTCGTGTAAAAACTGTGTCAAGGCCAATGAACCTAATGATGCTACATGATAATGGGGTAGTCTCATAAACAAGGTCAATACAAATACATAAATAAAAATATATCGCGACGACACCGTCGCGCGCATTTTATATAACAGTTAAAATATATGAACTAAAGACAGAAAATAACAATGCATGCAACATATAGAATATAAATAACAGTACAATGGCAAGGTATACTTGCCTTCTCTGAAAAAGGATGAAGTCACAACTCAATGCGTCGTCCGATCTACCCGTCACATAAATTAAACAAGTTAGGTTACAAAAGTGGATGAATAGGTTCCTCCATTTTGATTAATTTTTAATTCTGAATAAATAACCTAAAATATTATTTTAATCTTATTATAATCTGATTTTATTGTTAAACCCTAATTTTGGTCCAAAGAAAGTCAACTTTAATGATTTGTGATCCATGGTACGCAAATCGAGGCAATCCGTTGACCAAAAGTCAACCAACTCAAATCCTGGATTTGTGTGTGGAATCCTATAGATTTCAACGCTATATGAACGCTGGAATCGACAGTTTCATAAAATCATAAGTCGGTAAAGAGTTATGGCCACAAGGGCGCACAAATGACAGTTTTCGGTGGTTTTCTATTTACGTCTACATTGCACAAATTTTACAGTAGAATAATATTATATTTTAAATTCTAGAAAAATACTTTTCTGGAAGTTCATCATGTCAGCTTTCTGAAACTTCAAACGGTTCATAATTTCGAGTTCGGGATCTCCCAAAATCTCGAAAATACAAAAAATGCGCCTGATTTCGGACAACTGGCACTTTCGGAATATTCTGGAAAAATAGGTTCTGAAATTACTGAAATAATTTATATATTCAGAAAACTAACCTTGATATGATTCTAACAAAAAAACTGAAGCACGTTTGGAGTCCGGAGCTAGGAGATATCGTCTTTTTAAGTCGTCATAACTATTAGAAAATGAGGCTGAATTGATGACGAATTTTGACTATTTTTGGACGAAAAAGAGAGGAGTTTGGGGATAAAAAAATATGAAAGATGAGTTTATTTCATAAGTCTAATAGGTATTTATAAGGGTGAAGATTGTTTAATTGAATAAGACTAGGATTGGCTAATTTGGATATGATTATGAATAGTTTAAATAAGGATAGGATATGCATGAAGTTGTTTTCCTAGTAGGCTCAGGAATTAATTTAAAATAGAGTTTGAGTTCATCTTAATAATTTATAATCTTAAATAGAATTAAAGATAATACAAATAATTTATATATAATCTTATTAATATCAATTAACACTAAATTAGCATCTATCTAATATTAAGACTTTATATATCAAAATAAATCCTCAATAATTCCAAAAATCCAATAATTAGTTAAAATTCTAAATAAATTATAGAAAAATATATTTAAATATTTTAACTCTAAAATAAATATTTGGTAGTAACAACATTCAATTATGGTCTCATAGTAAATCATGAAAGTCCTAAAAATTTATGTTTCCTAAGTTTTAATTACCAAAAATTCTAGAAAATCTCCAAAATCTAAAATAACCTAAAATAATTCTAAATAAATATTTTTATAAGTAATATATCAAAAAAAATTATTTTCTAATTAACTAAGAGAATACTCTAAAGAAATTCAACATCTATAATAAATATAATAATATAAAATACACACAAAATACCTATTTTGGGTGAGAGAGTTTACAGGGAGACTATGCAAAAGTAGATCTTCCCCTGTTACTGTCCTGTGCCTGTTATTGTCCTGAATTGCCTCAACTGCTAACTTAGTGTATTATGTTGATCACGGACAACTTGTGCACAAGGTCTTAGTTCCTGCGGACGGTCGTTGGGGCACTGGCACCGATCCGATCCGGACGGAACTCCTGAATAGTCGTCTGTATCGAATGGAATAACTTGTGGCGCCCATGTTCATTGCGTTACTTGTTATTTTATTCATGTACTATGTTGTAATGCCCCGTTCCCCCTATTCGGGGAGCGCGGCCAAGAAATAATTACGACCGTCCGAACGGGACAGATTGAATCAAGATCCTTTCCTCGTTATGGATTGGTTTCTTCGGAATCATGTCCCATATTCAACGGATCGTGCCTCAGTGATGGACTCGGCGGCAGAGTCGAGAGGGGTCTTTCCGTTGCGTTGGTTTCTTGCCCGTTTTCGTGCCGCTTGGTTGCTTTCTTGTTGGTTTTATGACTTGCATTTTCTTGAACGGTTTCAATGGATTTCATTGCTTTCGTTCTTAGGATTTCGCATTTCGTATCGAACCTTGGAGACTGAAGCAGGGGATATTGATCGTCTATTGGTGCGTGCAGGTGATCGGGTAGACGACGCTCGTGCGGAGTCTTAAAGCTCTTCCTTTTCTCTCCTACTTCACTAACTTGTGAGTGGCTTCATTTCAATTAGCTCCCTTCTTCCAAGTCTGCATTCCAAATAGATTGACTCATTGTTCATCCTGATCAAACGATACTAAAACACATATGACTGAGTCAAAATAGAAAAGAAGTAGGCTTGAAACACTAATAATGCTTGTCATATGGAATTATTCTGAACGATCACACTGGAACGTGCATGCCCATCATATATCATAACTATTTCTGTGTTAAGTTGTAGTTAGATTCATTTATCTATAATTATTCATGGTATGGTGCAAAATAGGAAGAAAAATGTGATCCTTACACAAAGTAGCATAGACTATGGAAAATACACTATGTTTACTTGCTTGTATTTTGCTTGAATATGTGTTTCATGTGATAACTTAGTTGGTTGTGGTGGCATGGTCTTGGACAACTTGTATACAAGGGATATCGTTCTACGAATGGTCGTCGGGGCACTGGGACCGCTTCGTCCCGGGTAAAACAATTTGCTAGTGTAGTCCTAGCATTTGGATGGGTCCGTACGTCCGCTAAGGGCTAGCTACCCGAGGCGGAATGGCAGTCGACCCATCCCCAGTCCAACCAAGTGATTGTTATGTATATTTAAACTGTGCAGACTAACTATGTCTTCGTGGCAGGGAAGGTCATGGTAAGTTTTGTACAGGTGGTTCAGACGGTACAGGTAAAGTCACCGAGCGGTGGCACATTTGGTTATGTTATTTTACTCTATCTTATGCGAAGAATTGAACTAAGGCAAGATAGATAGATCACATGATAATAAATGTTGCATGCTCATATGAACTCGTTGTAGATTTTGGTTAAGTTGGGTTAGCTCGCCCTCACCGGTACTTTTCGAAGTACTGACCCTCGTTGCAGCAGGTTCCCCGAGCCAAGGCGACGCGGCAAGGAGCTGAAGCTTTCTTCGACCCCTTCCTGAATCAAGACGCTTTCGTGATGTGACTTTTGGTAGCTCCAGTACATAAGAAGCAAGGAGCTCGTTCTTACTTTTGGAAGCCACAAGGCGATGGTGCTGACTCACACCCAAGGTGTTTTGGTGTTTTGAATTTAAGTAAGGGATGTAATGTATGGATCCGCTATCTCATTTTGTATCCAAGTTGTAAGCCCGTGAGGCATTCTTCTCATTTTGGGTCAAGAGTCTGTAAACAAGATGTTCATTATCAATAAAAAGGAAACTTTACTATGCCTCAATGTGTGTTATCTTACTTGCGTACTCTGTTGCATATGTTCTAAAGATCATCATTATGCCTAGGCCTTGTGCACGCGCGCCCTACGCGTGCACGGCATCACGTCCGGGGGACGATTATCGATTGGGCGAAATCAGGGCGTGACATATGCCCCGTCCATTATGGCATCCCACCAGTGATCCCCTGTATATTTAAACCTGTTGCAAACTAACTTGTGTCTTCGTGGCAGGGAAGGCATGGTAAGTATTGTGCAGGTAGTTCAGACGGGCAGGTAAAATCCACCGAACGGTAGCAAGTTCATTTCAGTAAATTCTATATGCCGCTTACTTGTAAATGAACTAAGGCAAGATAGAAACTCACAAAATATGCATGCTTCATTAAAACAACGTGTTGATTGGTATAGTTCGATTAGCTCGCCTTCACGAGTATGTTTCGACATACTGACCCTCGTTGAAACAGGTTCTCCGCACCAAGGCGAACCGAGCAAGGAGCCGAAGTCATCTTCCCGATCCAGTCCAGCTATTGGCGCATCTTCATCGCTCCCCCTTGAAGCATTTTGAAGAAAGAAGCTTGCAACTCTTCATACACAAATGCAGCTCCGTGGCAAAGCTGTCCTCCAGCCCGGAGGTCTATACATTTTGAAGTTTAGTAAAAAGATGTAATGTACAGGACTGCTATCTCATTTTGAGTCAACACTTTTGTAAGCCCGTGCGGCATATTAGCTGACTCGTTCAAGAGTTTATAATAGATGTTCATTATCAATAAAGAGAACTTTTCCATGTTTCAAATCTGTGTTTCAATTTATCTGCGTACTCTGAATATGTGCTCGTTATGCAAAATACTTTAGCCTTGTGTGGGCGCAACCCCAGGCCCGCACGGCATCACGATTCGGGGGATGCCCCAACGATTCTACGAAATCGGATCGTGACATAATGGTATCAGAGCACAGATTCAAGTTCCTTAGACTCTCGTACAGGAAAAGTTCCTTTAACGATCAAATTCCTGTACGAACTCTTGAAATCGCTAGGCCAAAATGAGATACGTTCATGCAAGAAGTCCATAATACATTATGCTCCTAATGTAATTTACCTTCTTTTGAAGGAATGGCACCAGCGCAATCCACAGCGCAAACACCGGACGAAATGCAAGGCCAAGGAAGTAGTTCGGGCACTTCGGGAAGTTCAGAGAGCCAGCGAGCCGTGCCAAGCATCGATCCCATCCAGCAAATATTGCGGATGTTGGAGGCAAACCAACAAAGGGACGAGGCTCGCTACGAACGGGCCGAGAAGCGGGCGGAGGAGAGTCAGCTCAAGTTTCAAGACAATATAGAAGCTCGATTCTCAGTCCAACAGAAGCAGGTAGATGTCCTGCAACAGATCATTCAGACTTTGGCTTCCAACCATTCCGTCGTAACAGCAACGACTCCGGTGGAACAGCCCATGCTTGAAGTAGAGACGTCGCAAATTCCAAGGACGAGGGACGTGACTGCCT
Organism: Iris macrosiphon; assembly: GCA_036927795.1. NCBI lineage: Eukaryota > Viridiplantae > Streptophyta > Magnoliopsida > Asparagales > Iridaceae > Iris > Iris macrosiphon. Next base: position 166,407,272 of record JAYESA010000013.1, on the reverse strand, counting down.
TTGACTTTGGCCACTTCAAGAAAGTCTGCAATACCCCATTCAACGGGACTGAGGACCCAGTCGTGGCTCTAGATTGGTTGGCCGAACTTGAAGACCACTTCGCGCTGCTAGAGGTCCCCGAAGAGAAGCGCATCGTTTGCACGCAACTACAGCTCCGCCTCAATGCGCACGATTGGTGGAACGTGTATCGACGATCTCTTCAATTTGACCATGGAGAGGAGGCGATCTCGTGGACGACTTTTCGTGCCGCGTTTGAAGAGGAGTATATACCCCCTCTAGTACGTCAAATGGAAAACGAGTTCGTGCAACTGAGGCAAGGCAGCATGACAGTCAAACATTACTCCGCGAATTCAACCAACTCTCCAAATTCGCTAGTGCCTATTTACCTGATGCAGCGAGTAGAGCCAGAAGGTTTGAAGGTGGTTTGCGCCCTGCCATCCATGTGCACGTGGTCGTTCATCAGTATCAGACAATGCGTGAAGTCATGAATCACGCTTTATCCCTCGAACCGCAGTATCCTCACGTTCCTACCGGCACTGTGCATACTTCCAATCACAAACGCCAAAGCAACGAGAGAGAAAATAACGCTACAAAGCGTCACAATGACGGCGGTTCGCAAAAAGGGAATCGGAGACCAATTTGCCATTACTACAATAAGCCGGGGCATACAGCCAACAATTGTCGTCGCAAGCTGGGGTCATGCCTCCGTTGCGGTGATCCCAACCATCAAGTTGATGCTTGTCCGCTCCTTGATCGCCGCCAGCAACATAATGTTCCCTAGCGGTAGGTTATATTCCTAAGTTTTGGGACGAAACTTCCAATTGGTTGGGTAGGATGTAGTGCCCCGTTCCCCCGGTGCGGGGAGCGCGGCTAAGAAACACAAAGATGGTATTGTTCGATCGGGATAGATTGAAACAAGAACTCGTCCTCGTTATGGATTTGTTTCTTCGAAATCGATTTCTATATTCAGTGGACCGTGCCCCCGGGATTGACTTAGCGGCAGAGTCAGGAGGGACCTCTCCGCTGCTATCTTTTATTGCCTCGGATTTCGATGTCGCTTGTTGCTTTCGTGCTTTGAGTTGGTTTTAGATTTGCTTGGGTTTTCTTGAACGGTTTCGATGATTTCATTGTTTTCGTTCATTGAATTGCACTTTAATTCTGAGATTGGAAAGAGAGAAAGAAGTATTGATCAAGCTGTTCGTGCAATGCAGGTGAACGAGCGGTAGGCGGCTTACGAGCGGAGTTGTGAAGCGCCTCTTTCCTTCTCCCTTCCAACTACTAAGTGAGTGGCTACCATCCCGATTAGCTAGCCCTGCTTCCAAGTCTTCACACAAAAAATCTTGCATTCTTGTTGCCCCGAGTAGACGATACCAAGTAATAATAAAAAGATACCAAGATAAAAGAGAATAGACTTGGATAATATTGCTTGTCAATCAAACTTGTGAACTGTTACTTACTTGCATGCTTGTTCGTTGGAATGTTCATCATATGCATATATACAAGTTAGAATTTTATACTCTTCTTTAAATTATGCTATGAACAGAACTCATCCTGAATGCAATAATCTGAATAGGGAGACTATGCAAAAGTAGATCTCCCCATGTTACTGTCATGTGCCTGTTATTGCCCTGAATTGCCTCAACTGCTAACTTAGTGTATTATGTTGATCACGGACAACTTGTGCACAATGTCTTAGTTCCTGCGGACGGTCACTGGGGCACTAGCACCGATCCGATCCGGACGAAACTCCTGAATAGTCGCCTGTATCGTATGGAATAACTTGTGGCGCCCATGTTCATTGCGTTACTTGTTATTTCATTCATGTACTATGCCCCGTCCATTATGGCATCCCGCCAGTGATCCCCTGTATATTTAAACCTGTTGCAAACTAACTTGTGTCTTCGTGGCAGGGAAGGCATGGTAAGTATTGTGCAGGTAGTTCAGACGGACAGGTAAAATCCACCGAACGGTGGCAAGTTCATTTCAGTAAATTCTATATGTCGCTTACTTGTAAATGAACTAAGGCAAGATAGAAACTCACAAAATATGCATGCTTCATTAAAATAACATGTTGATTGGTATAGTTCGGTTAGCTCGCCTTTACCAGTATGTTTCGACATACTGACCCTCGTTGAAACAGGTTCTCCGCACGAAGGCGAACCGAGCGAGGAGCCGAAGTCGTCATCCCGATCCAGTCCAGCTGTTGGCGCATCTTCATCGCGCCCCCTTGAAGCATTTTGAAGAAAGGAGCTTGCAACTCTTCATACACAAATGCAGCTCCGTGGCAAAGCTGTCCTCCAGCCCGGAGGTCTATACATTTTGAAGTTTAGTAAAGGGATGTAATGTACAAATGCTGCTATCTCATTTTGAGTCAACACTTTTGTAAGCCCGTACGACATATTAGCTGACTTGTTCAAGAGTTTGTAATAGATGTTCATTATCAATAAAGAGAACTTTTCCATGTTTCAAATCTGTGTTTCAATTTATCTGCGTACTCTGAATATGTGCTCGTTATGCAAAATACTTTAGCCTTGTGCGGGCGCAACCCCAGGCCCGTACGGCATCACGATTCGGGGGACGCCCCAACGATTCTACGGAATCGGGTCGTGACATCGTTCTCCCGTATGTTGGAGCGATATAGGTGAGAGACAGATTCTTGGCCCCGAGTTGGTTGTTCGTACAGCAGAAAAGGTGAAGAAGATCCAAGGACACCTACGAGCAGCACAGGACCGACAGAAGCATTGGACGAATGCACACCGACGACCCCTAGAGTTCCAGGTTGGAGATCACGTATTCCTAAAGATCTCGCCTACTCGAGGGACTATCAGATTTGGAGGCAGAGAAAAGCTGAGTCCGAGGTACATCGGACCATTCGATGTGTTAGAGCGTGTCGGAGAAGTTGCTTACAGATTAGCCTTGCCGCAGACTTTGGAAGGAGTCCATGACGTCTTCCATGTATCTCAGCTGAGGAGGTACATACCGGATCCGAGTTATGTACTTGACCATTCAGAGATCACAGTCGACATCATACCAAGAAGAGCCTGTTGAGATCCTGGACAAGAGCGAGAAGGTATTGCGAGGTCAAACTATCCCTCTAGTTCGTGTCGCATGGAGGCATCATGCACCAGGAGAGTCGACTTGGGAACGCGAGGAGGAGATTAGACAGCGCTATCCCCATCTCTTCGAAGGACTAGGTATGTATTGGCATTTTAGATTCCGTCAGTTTCTCTTACCATGAGTATGTTTTTAATTTCGAGGACGAAATGCTCTAAGGAGGGTAAATTGTAAACCCCCTCGACCAATTTAGGGTTCAATTTAAATTAAATAGAGGGACTTAGAATTAATTGGATACAATGGGAACAAATGTGCAATAATTATTTGTCCTAATACACCTTGTCGTTGTTTCAAGAATGGAGCACCACACCAGTAGTTATCTTTCACCCAAGGTCACGAACATCTCTTAGACATGCCAGGCTACCCCTCTGACCATTGTGCAAACTTAGATACTCGTCATTGCGTCTCACCTTAGCTTCACAATATCCGTAAATGAGCGCCTTGCACATTAACTTTGTAATTTAATTAAGTTGAGGCCAAGTTCACCAAAAATAGGACTAGACCAAGCCCGTGTACACCTTAAATAAGGACCAACCCCACCCTCGAGCCATGGCCGGCCCAAATATGAAGGATAGCCCAAGAAAGCCAACACCTATAAATATACATACTCCCACAAGAAACCCTAATTTTTACTATTCATCAAAACCCTAGCCAAACCCTAGTCGTTTCCCCTTGCACCCTAGCCCCCCCCCCCCCGACTGCCCGACATCACCGGCCACCACCAGCCCACCGCAGTCACCAGACCCCCTCACTGCTGGACCACCATCCCAGCCGACCAACTCCGTCGGCGACTTCGCCATCACCAACTCACCCATCCACATCCGCCCATAGTCGCTGCCGAGTACCCCGCCGCCTATGGCACCGCCGACCACCACCGTGAGGTCTGCCCCGACCTACCCCCCACGCCGTTCTCAGCCGCGCCGACGCCGCTGCAAAGACGCTGCTGCCGCTACAATAACTGCAGCAGCTACCGCCGCTGCTGCCGAGACTTGCCGCCTACACCGGAGCTCCGCTGACCACCGGCGAGTGCGCACGGCGACGAGCAGAAACCCCCCCACGTTCATCCTCGAATAGGTAACTCTCGTTGGCCTCCTCCCCTTTGTATCATGAATAGTTTTATCACCGTGTCGTCGTGTCGTGTTTTGGCATCAACACGAAATAGTAATTCGGAAACCCTAAATTATGAATAAAGGTATGCCTAGTCAGATTTCTTAATAACAAATAAGTTAGTAATCAATAACTTAGTGAACGTCCTTGTAAGCATAATGGTTATTTAAGACTTGTAAAGCATCATTAAACCTGGACATCGACAAGAATGCTTAATACGGATGATAAGGACCATTAATTATACTAAACATAATTAGTTGGTGACTTATGACCTTAGCATTCTTACTATTGCGGGATACACGGTGACTGAAGATAGGGCACGTGTGTATCTTAGCTACATGCACCGCGACTCTGTATTCGACCGATGTGATCCTTGCGTCAGTACTGAAGAGCAACATAGTATATATATTACTTAGTGGCTGATGATGGATTGCTATATTATATTGGTGTGTTTAGGACCATTGGATCAGCCAGGAGACAGCGCAGGAGTAGGCTATTGGCATTCACAGCTTGAGGACTCAAGCAAGATATCTTGCCATATTTACTGTCTAATTTAAATCATGCATATCTTGTATTGTATTCTTGTGCTTTTCGTTTATACAACTGTGCGCGTCCGAGATTGACTCGGGTGCATTCGACAGATACGTCGATGATTAGTATACCTGACCTAGTCATTAGCAGACACACCCCATTGGAGAATACCCTGTTATCTTCTGAGACCTGACACCTTACACGTTCACTAAGACATATCCATATTGGGATGCGGGTTTGTGTACTCGACTAGCTATCGGTGCGTGTAACCTACATCACGGTTAGTACGTAATTCAGGTTATATTTTAGTGTTAGAGACTGGCATATAGATACATGGTACGCACGTCGAGTATTCGACTTGTGTATCTATATTGGGCGGGGAGGACATTAGTAGGCGTATGGGATACACCCATTGGAGTCCGTAGTATCCAGAGGAGCCACGGATCCAATGACTCCCTTTACACTGCTGCCACGTTCTTCGGAGCGATATGGACGATATACTGTATTGCTGCCACGTTCTTCGGAGCGATATGGACGATATACTGCACTGCTGCCACGCTCTTTGGGGTGTTGGACGTTATGCCTACGCCTACCCATACGTACCAAAGTTGTCATCACATTGCATTCACTTAGATGGTTAGCACACCCTTTATTGTATTTATTTTATTCAGTGTTTATATATGGCATGCTTCTATGTATCTTGTTACGTTCTTCTGAGGACCTGGTACCTTTCCAGATTTGGACGAGGCATATTACCCCACAGTGTACGGCCCAGGACAGGAGACGAGGTTCACTACCGCAGAGGAGCTAGAGGTACTACCGTCAGAGTTTCCGTGATCACTTGGTAGGCCTTCTGCCTAGGATTGGGAGCATCATTATCTAATCAGCCGATGCCCTAGTCATTATCTTTTACCTATCATTTCAGTATTTCATTTCGTCATAGTAGTGGGTTTGTTCCCACTAGACATTATTGGTTGTACTATGATATCTTGAGACTGGCGTTTATCTTCCAGCAGTTTATTTAGTACTTCTTGCTGTTATATTGTGGATGAGATTAGTTTACCTGTTGTTGACTGATGTTGGACATGTAGTATTTTAGGACAGCGTAGCACTCTTCGCTAGGATCCATTAAATTGGGATATCCTCGGAGACGTGACAGCTGGCTATTGCCACGTAGCTGGTCCCGTGTATTTTGGGACTAGGGCGTGACAAACTTATTATTAAATTTTAGAACGGTGGAAGAGACAAGAAAAATTTTATCATGTACTTTCCTCTAAAGCACGTGATATTCTAATGGTCCCGTGTCCACGGTAGCATCGGAATCTTGTTTTATTGCAGATTGAAGGATGCTAAGCAAGAAAAGGAGTCAGTTGCTGCCAGATATTTTGGAAGCTTGTGTCTGCGTTCATGATTGGACCCGTGCTGAAAAAAGAACTCAAGACTAAAGAGATGAAAGTGTCGATATCTCATAATTGGACTTTCAATCTCTTACGCTACTGAAGGAGGAGCTGAGCAATAAACTTCAACTACAGACAGACGACGAAATTTTTTTGAAAAGACTTGTACATTTTTTTACAAATTTTATGCAAATAAAATATCATTTACAAGTTTTTTTTTTGTTACTTAATGTTATAATTTATTGTTATTAATAAAAGAAATTCAACTTTTTCTTACTTAATGTTCTAAGTTGGTTACATTTTACTTATTTATTTCTATATAAATAACTTATCTAAATTTTAAGTTATAAATTTATATTTAAATTCAAAAAAAAAAAAATTATACATTTTTTTATAAGTTATTCAAAAAAAAATCGAAAATAAATTTCAACTTCTAAATATTTAGATTTTAACTTATACTTAAAGTTATATAATATTGATATAAAGAATCAAATAAAATTTTCTTACTTGATGTTTATATAAAATTTTACATAAATTATACAAAAAAAATTATAACAAATAACTTATAAATTTTAAATTATACAAAATTAACTTAGTAACAAAAAACCTATAAATTTTAACTTAAATTTATTAACATATAAGTTATATCATTTAGATTATATATAATATAAAATATATATAAATAAACGTAAAAAAAAAAAAATTTTAATCGGGTCAGCCCGGCCCGACAATTTACAGAAATGGTCTACCGTCACGGGTCCGGGCTGGTTCGGATGCCAATTCGACCAAGCTGGGCAGGTCCGGCCCGCTCTCTCCACCGGGTTAGGCCCAGACCGACCCAAATCCGGTCAAACCAAGCCGCAGGCCGGGCCGGTTCGGCCCAATACATATCTTGACCCCTAACTAGGAATGTACATAGGTTATCGAATGAACTTGTAATTTTGGCAAGCGGACTATTTAGGGCCCATAGTTTGCAGGGGTGGACAACGTAATTAGCATTACGTTATCAATCTAAATCAGATGTTTGGTTTGACAAATAAATAAATAAATGTAATATAATCACGATTACAAGTTTGATTACATTATATTAGTTTCTTCTAAATATTAGTTTCTTCTAAAACCAATTACGTCATAAAATCTATGTAATAGTAATTATATTACAACTTATGGGGACGTTTGGTATGTAAATTTTTTGTTTTTATTCATTTATTGCTTTTTTGTCGTTTTTCTTTTGATCGTTTTTGTTGTTTTTTGTTTTTTGTTTTTGGTCGTTTTTGCTCTTTTTTGTCGTTTTGGATCGGTTTTGGTAATTTTTTGCTCATTTTTTAATCTTTTTGGTCATTTTTTTTTCGATTTTTTTTCATTTTTTTTTCATTTTTGCTCTTTTTTGACGTTTTGGGTCGGTTTTTGTTTTTTATCTTTTTTTTGTCGTTTTTATTTTGTTTGTTTTTGGTTTTTTTTTATTATTTTATTATTATTTGTCGTTTTTGTTTTTCGTTTTTGTCATATTTTGCCTTTTTGATCTTTTTTCGTTTTTTTTTTTTTTTTTTTGCTATTTTTGTCGTTTGTCATCAATTTTTTCTTTTTCGTTTTTTATCATTATTTTATTTTTGTTCTTTTTTCATGTTTTTCTTCGTTTTTTGATTTTATTCTGTCTTTTTTTTTATTTTATCGGTTTTTTTTTTAGTTTTTTTTTTTTGTTTTTTATTTTTGTTTTTGAAATTATTTTTTGATTTTTGTCGCCTTAGCCGTTTTTTTTTCATTTGTCAATTTTTTTTTTTTTTTGACTTCTGATCACCTTTTTTTTCAAATTTTTTTTTTTCCTCTTTTGTTGTTTTTTTTTTTTTTTTTTTTTCGTTTTCGTTTTCGTTTTGATGAAGCTATAGCAAATGACTCCCTAGGAGTGTCATCTCCACACAAATTTGTGCATGGCATGTCAGTCACAATTGCTTGCATATTACCTGAATTAAGCCTCAAAGAATTGATTCTTGGTATTTGTTGAATCTTCTTCTTTAACTTTCTGACACGTTTTGTTGAGCAAGACATTCTCTTCCACGACTGATGATATTGGGATTGAAGTTTATATGTCAGATACTGGACTTGTGGTTTGATGTTTCCATCCGTACAGTTTCTAGGGGTGGGTGTGTAGGAGTAAAACTTTGATACAGTAGACTGTATCGAAGTTTTGATATATTCCATATGACGTGTGGTCTCCCTCTTTTCGTAAAGCGTACAAATTTATATATATATATAAACTTTGATGTAGGACCTACATATCATACATAGGCTTTATCAAAACTTTGATACAGCCTTACTGTATCAAAGTTTTACTCGGTGTAGATATTGGAAGAATCTATACACACCACATGTATTACTTAGCACACACCAAATGCTAAGTACACCACATTTTAAATGAATGAAATTAACATAAATGCTAAGTACACCCTACAACATGACCAAAATATTATTTTCTATTAACCTAAAATCTATCATCATTCCTAAGCACACCACCACACCCTTACAACCGGTCCCCTCTCTACTTGGGGGTAAGTATTTCAAATAGAACATCCTAATTAGTTCAAAATGAGTATTATTTTCGTTGAGGATCACTGCTAGGGTTTCAAATCCCTTAAATTCTTGTTAAAACGAAACAAATTTCGAAAAAAAATTGGGTGTATTCACGGATCTATTCGAGCCTGGTCTGCCGAGTGCACAGAATGTTGTTCGACCCACGACAGTCGAACATTGTTGTGCAGATTCGACCATAGTGTGTCGAACGGAAGATCACATGTTCGGTTCGACCTCTGTCAGATGAACTGTTTGAAGTAGACTTTCTTTCTCTATGATGCCTTCTTCAAAATTCCAATGTAGGATTTTTGGATTTTTTTTTTTTTTTTTTGTTGTTGTTGTTGGATTAGAGAATGTGAAAATTAAAGAAGGAAGAAGAAGATGACTAATGTGTAGGAGTGAGGCTGGTGGGGTATGCTTAGTAGGTCATTTGGGTATATGAATTTGCCAACATGAATCTATTTTTCAACTTAAATTATATGGAATGTGCTTAGTAGACCATGGGATGGGGATAGCCGGTCCCGTAGATATTTGAAATGGTTGTGCTGACATATTGCGAAATGATGCATATATTGGGAAAATATCCATCCCAATTTGTGGAGGGCCTTCTAACAGGACTGGGTGAGAGTTATGTTGATGGCAAGTGTATCCAATATTGGCAATTTATAAGGGCACTACACAATTTACTCGGGGCTAGCCCATTGAAAAATTAGAAAAAATTACAAGTTTGCCATTATGAAAGTTACTCGGGGCTAGCCCACTGTTATAATCAGGACTGTCGAAATTTTGACAGTCCTACCACATGTAAGGACTGTCAAAATATCGACAGTCCTAAAAGTAGGAAGGACTGTCACAATTTTGACAGTCCTAACCTAGTTAGGACTGTCAAAAATATGACAGTCCGGACTGTCAAAATTTTGACAGTCCATTTTCCAAAATTACAAGTTTGCCACACTTGGGGCTGCCCCACACCAAAGTATAAAAGTGGAATGGGTTTCTATTTTTGGCATTCCACCTAGACTTAAGAAACCCTCATTCCACCAAGGCCAAACCTAAATTTGGAAATAGGTAGTTGTGGTTGGAGGAGTATTTAACTTTGGTGATACTCCAAGGAAAATACTTATAACGGTATGTCTTCGACAAGCTACGTTGAATAAGTTTTGCAATTGTGCGAAAAAGATTTAGTTTCTTTTGATTAATGTAGGAACAATGCATGAAAAAATGTTCGATGACGAAGTCGGATCGTCCAATTCATTAATTATGCACTCCGGACGTTCCGAAGAACAAGTTGGTTGTTCCGAAGCACGTTCGGTACGTAAAACGACAACCCTAATTTGACAGTCACGAGTTAGGACTGTAAACATTAGACAGTCCTATATAAATATAGGACTGTCAAATATTACACAGTCCTATATAAATATAGGACTGTCATAAATTCGACAGTCCTAATTAAAAGTAGGACTGTCATAATTATGACAGTCCTATATAAAAATTGGACTGTCAAAATAGTGACAGTCCTTGATATTTAGATGAAGTTATTAATTTATATATTTTTTTATATTGGTTATAGGAACCTTGTTCAGAGATTGTGGTACATCCTGGCGTTGGTGTTGATGTGGATGATATTTTCACAACGGATATTGAATTTGCAAGCCATGAAGAAGCAATAGAGTGGTGCAGAGAAGTTGGGAGACGACATAACGTAGTTATTGTCATTGCAAGATCCATCCGATCTCGGCCGGGCCGAAAATATCTTGAGCTTGGATGCGAAAGAGGAGGTGTGTTTAGGGATCATAAAAAAAAGGGTGTTGTTGAAAAAGAAATCCCTAAGAAAAATGTTGGGACGAGAAAATGTGGTTGTCCATTGAAGGTGTTGATTGTAAAAGTTGAAGATGTGAAGTGGATAATCGAAGTTAAGAATGGAAGACACAATCATCCTATTCCAGGGACGGTTACGGGTCATGCCTACGTGGCACGTCTGAAGGAGGATGAAAAAAAGTTGGTTGAAGACTTGTTCCTTTCAAGAGTTGCACCGAAATAAATTTTTTCTGCTGTGCGACAAAAACAAGATGGGAACAAGTCTACCATGAGGACGATCTATAATAGTTTGGCCAGAGCGAAATGCAATAGTATGAAAGGAAGAATGGCGATGCAGCAAGTATTGAAGTTGCTTGGGGAGCATCACTACGTGGAGTACCATAGAAGACATCCACAAACTGATGAACTCCTTTCATTGTTTTGGGCTCATCCTGATTGCACACATATGGCTCGGTCCTTCGCAGACGTGTTGGTCCTTGATTGTACATATAAGACCAACAAGTTCAAGATGCCTCTTTTGCATGTTGTCGGGTTTACGTGTACGGGAAAAACATTTGCAGTCGCTTTTTGTTTTATGAAGAGTGAGACAGTAGAGGATTACACATGGGCGTTGAGGAAACTACAATCCCTTTACACAGGTTACAAAGAGCCGTCTGTTTTTGTTACTGACAGAGAATATGCGTTGATAAATGCTATAGATATTGTATTTCCTCATGCGCATAGACTACTATGCACTTGGCATATAAATAGAAATATCCATGCTCAATGCAAGAAAAAATTTGAAACTGTGGACGGTAAAATAGACATGCTTCGCTTCGAAGAATTCTACAGTGATTGGAGTCTTGTATGGCGAGCAAGTACTACAGACAGTTACGAAGCAGCATGGTACATGTTCCAACAAAAGTGGGAGCCAAGCAACCCGACATGCATATCTTATATCAAAGATACTTGGCTAGGACCACATAAAGAGCAATTCGTGTTAGCATGGACCAACATGGTGAAGCATTATGGCACGATCACTACGAACCGGGTCGAAGGGGCACACTCATGTTTAAAAAGATATCTACGCTCATCGGTCGGTAATTTTGTCTCTGTTTGGCAATCGATTCATTTGATGACTATTGCCACGGTGAACGATATTGTAGCATCATTTGAGATGAGCCTCAATATTGCAAAGCATGAATACAAGCAAGAAAACCTCTTGGATGGTTTAACCCATGTGGTATCTCACAAGGCCTTGGGGTTATTGTTTGAGGAGATTCGTAGGTCGAAGTCGGTGGGTTATGATCCTGAGGTTTGGGTTGTTCATATCGACATTCACTGGGACTTCCGTGTGCACATGAAATCAACGAATACCGTCGTGAATCTATACCTATTCCAATAGACGGTGTTGATCAACGTTGGCGACAGCTGTCGATAATGCCGGCGGTGGAAGTGCAAGATGATTTCTTTGCGTTGCCCCAAGTTAAACTACTTCACGCAAGGTGGTGTGGCGCAACGGAACCGGAGAGAAGATCCATTGAGTTTAAAATCCAAGAGATTACAGTCCCGGCAACTACTCGATTGCAAGAGCCATCCGTTGTTCGAACTCCTAAGGGAAGACCACACTCAAGAAAGAGTAGAGCCAAAAAGAAGGAGGAGGAGTCAACTAAAAGAGATCCATCCTTATTTGAACTTGTCGAACGCAGTTTGGAGGCGAAGTCCCTTGTTCGAACTCCTAAGCTAACTATTCGAAGGGGGAAGAAACAGAAAACGATAGATGCAGTCACGGCGGAGGGTGTTCAAAACTTTTATGTTTCTTATAGTCTATACATTAAAAAATTCCTACCTGAGATACGGAACTTCATTTGGACTATTGATGATGTTCCTGCGGATGGCCACTGTGGATACCATGCACTAGCAAGACAACTAGGCTATTCAGTGGAAGCAGGATGGCGACAGGTTAGGGCAGAGCTGTACGAGGAGTTGGAGTCGCGACTAGCCTTCTATAGCCAGATACTTGGCGAAGAAATTGTTGGAGATTTGTTGGCAGGCATACCTTGTACGGAAACAGTTACCGGACCAGAGCATTACATGGATGTCCCGCCTGCTGCTTACGTCTTCTCTAATAGGTATAAGTTACCTATTGTAATTATCTCACAGGGTATTAACAATACTTTCTTTCCAATGTGTGCCCCCCCCCCCCCCCCGGCCGAACACCGAGTATCCACTCTATGTTGCATTGGGCTTGTCGGACAACACTTCGTCATCCCAAGGTTGATCGCTCATTCTCCTATTCCGCCACCTTCTACGCTTTGGTATAAACACGCACCTGAGGAAGCGATCGCATGGACGACACCCTACATGGATGCAATGGCGGCCTATAAGAAGATGATGAAGATGGAGGATCCAAAAATTATGTCGGACGACTACTTTGATATTTTAATCGATTGATACTGCCCCATGTGAAGATGTATATTGTGTTGATCCATGTATGTTTAAGTGTATATTGAACTATATGTTGTACCTATTGTAATGAAAAGAGTTATGAAGATTTTGATTGTATAATGCGCATTGCTACCAATAACTTAGGACTGTCATTATGGAAAACTGCCAGGACTTTAGGACTGTCACATTTTTTACAGTCCTGGTGTAAACTAGGACTGTCAAAATTGTGACAGTCCTAAAGTTTACTCACTGTCAATATGTACATTTATATAACTTTAGGACTGTCACAATTTTGACAGTCCTAGTGTAAACTAGGACTGTCAAAATTGTGACAGTCCTAAAGTTTTCTCCCTGTCAATTTTGTGGAAATATATAACTTTAGGACTGTCACAATTTTGACAGTCCTAGTGTAAACTAGGACTGTCAAAATTGTGACAGTCCTAAAGTTTTCTCACTGTCAATTTTGAGGAAATATATAACTTTAGGACTGTCACAATTTTGACAGTCCTAGTGTAAACTAGGACTGTCAAAATTGTGACAGTCCTAAAGTTTTCTCACTGTCAATTTTGAGGAAATATATACAGATCAAAATAAATAATTAACCCACTGACCAATATGCACAGTATACAGATCAAAATAGTTATAACAAGGCAAAATAAACTTATAGTGTCACAACATAGCAAAATTAACTCAAATTGTCACAAGTCATATTCAATCAAACTTTTACAACGTTTACAACTCAAATTATAGTTTAAAGTTTTACAACGTTCACAATTATACAAATCAAAATGATTGTTCAAACGTCATGGCGCCTCTTCGTGCGTTGCTCTCTAGTATCCAAGAAAGGATATTCTTCAGCGTTGTCGATATTTTGGAGTTCGTCATTGATTGTCATATAATTGGAACCCTGGCAACTGACGAGGCTTCTTCCCAACTTCTTAACTTTCCTTGCCTATTCATGAAAAATGAAAATAATTGTTAGCCACAGTGACAAATATCAAACTTAAACTCTACAAGTAGGCTCACCATCTTGACCAGTGCAGTATATAAGACCGATTTGGGAGGAAGATCTGACGGTACACGCACAATATCCCCTCCGCGTTGGAACAAGGTCGGTAGTCCGACACCGGCATAGTAGGCGAGGTAGTCGTCGCTGCACTCTGCCATATTGACTGCTGCTAGCCGGCCGGTATCTCTAATGACGTGGCGTTGCCACTCGGTGAAGAAGTGCGATACCCAGTTGAATTGTGCAGGTATATAGTTTAGCGGTTTTGTACCGCGCGGAGGAGTTATCATTTGCAAAGTTCGCCTTGGGACAGTTTGTACGTAGCCAAACTAACGTAGCACTCTATCCGGCATATAAGCCTCCTCGATCTCATGACAAGTGATAACACCGTGATATAAGGCGACTGGTTGCAACGGACGGGTAGTCTGTCGCAAATCACGGTATGGATCCCATACAATCTGTACCGCATAAAATGTAGCATAACGTCATTTAGCATAACGTAGTAAATTTATACCAATTAAGTACAATATTAGGTCTAAATTCACCTCTTCTGTCGTCATTTCTTCGAGTGCATGCCGTAGAGCGGCCAATGTGTGAGAACGTTTGGCATCTACCTTACTTGGCTTCCATCGACACATTCTTGGCATGTTCTCTTCATACCCTCGGTTCAGGCTCGCCCGCTGTAGGGTTGGAAAGTGCTCGTAAATCCATGCCTACACGTTACCGGAAATATATTAGTCCAAAAATAAACAACACAATTTCAATTTATGTAAACAAGTTGACAAAGATATATCTATACATGGAGTAGAGTCTGGCATCCGGAAATAGTCTTCGAACCCACACGGGATGCCGTACCAAGCTCGCGGTAAAGGTATGCCAGTATACCGCTTCCCCAAGAAATTTGCTCCACCGTATCAATGTTGTCCAAATTGATGAGATATTTCGCATTTATGGACGTTCCAGACTTATCGGTAATACCGACAGCCCCTAAGATGAACTGAATATATCCGCGAGCCACATTTTCGCTATTATCAATTTCAGGGGCCGTCTCAGCGAATATCTCCTCCAAATATTTTAGAGGAAGTCCGTAGGACTTCTTGAATTCTCGAATACTAGTAAAACTAGTGGCATCAACTCCCAGACACCCTGATACATAATCCACCATATAGTCGTAATAGTTGATGCTCGAATCATCAAAAGTATGATTCTGCATGGGACGACCATCAACCCTAAGTCCCAATATATGATGGACGTCATCAAGGGTAATCGTCAACTCCCCATTGGGTAGATGGAAAGTGTTGGTCGCTGGATGCCACCGTTCTACAAATGCTGAAATCAGTGCATTATCCACCGTCGTATATGAGTAGCTACCCAAATATTGCAGACCGGTGGGACTGATTTTTGACTTCACATCATCTCTCAGTAATTCATACCGCCATGAATTGCATTTTTTGCCATGGTTGATTACCGTCAACATACGACCACTCTCCTGAAAAGTCAACAATTGGATGAAATTAAACCTCTATGTAAAATAAACTTTGAACTTACAACTATATATAAATGTATCATAACGTAATGTACTTACCGGATTGTTCCATATTTGGTATGCAATATGGTTTTCGATCGACGGTAACATAGAACAACTGTTTGGACGAGTGTCGCCTGGACTATCTGCCTGCTCAGAAGGTCCCGAACCATCAGTAGGCCGGTTTCCGAGAGTTCGTGGAAGACTCTCGACAGGACTATCTGCAGGCTGAGAAGGTCCTGAACCATCAGTAGGCCGATTTGGAACATTTGGCATGTCCTCATCGGAGGAGGAAGAAGAGCCGGAAGAACTAGGAGGAGCACGTCTCTTTGTGGCAATCTTCTTCGTCAATGGACGTCTCCTCACTTCAGGGCGTGCCTCGGCCTCGCGGATAGTCACGCCTTGCGAAACTGTGCGTTGCTTACGCATCGACGCAGTAGGGCGTCTTCTCATTTCTTCATCCACAGTGTCCTTTCCAGGGGCATGACTATAAGATACAGACAAAAATTAATTTCTATTTTAACATAATAAGTGAATTTTTTCCCAGGACTGTAGCCATTTCTACAGTCCTGTAAGTATACAGGACTGCAGTTTTCTCAACAGTCCTAATCTTTTAGGACTGTAGAATTTCCTACAGTCCCATATATATTTAGGACTGTAGGAAATTCGACAGTCCTATATATATATAGGACTGTCAAATTTCCTACAGTCCTAAATATATATGGGACTGTAGGAAATTCTACAGTCCCGCTCGATACAGCTCGACAATGTCGAGCAGTCTCGACATTGTACGCCCTAGAATCATGTTCCAAACGACTTCTATGTCTAAACTACATCCTAGACTCCGCCAAGGACTAGTATGCCCTCATTTGAAAGAAAAATAACTCAAAATTTTCAACATGCAAGATGATTTCTTATAATTTTTGGACAATTTTTCAAATACAATAGCACAAGGAGAATGATGATTTCTACCTTGCTTCTTTCGAGACTTTGGGAGCCTCGACAAGGAGGAGGAGGACAGCGGAGTAAGGCCGGCGGGAGGGGGTCGGCTGAGGGGGGAAAGCTCCGGTCGGCTGAGGGAAGAAACAATGTTTTCTTTCAAAAACCTGGGCTAGCCCCAAGTATAAACTTGGGCTAGTCTGAGTAAATGTTCCTCTCTTGTGGACTAGCCCCAATCCTGGGCTAGCCCCAAGTAAAATGGGCAGTGCCCTTATCAAAAGCCCCAATATTTTGGACAGGGTTTTACAGTGGAGAACTATTACCATTAACATTGGACATGATCATTGGATTAGGGTTTTGATTAAACCCATAATTGGGATCGGAGGCATTCATAGGTGGGTTGGATGGTGCTTGGCCAAACAGGGGAAAAGGAGATGTAGTCAGGGGCGAAGCCAGGATTTTAGAGTAGGGTGGGCTAGCTAGTAGTTCCTATAAAATTCTAAAAATTTATGCCAAAAATTCGACAGACTTTTCTTTGTAAATTCGATTATTCGACAGAATTTTTTTTTGTAAATTTATGCCTAAATTTTGGTAATGTTTACTAATTGATAATTTTCCACCAAATATAATTGCTTCCATCTATTCCAAAGATATACTATGTATTTCAAAAAAGAATACTATGAAGCAAGAATCTGAAAATAAAAGCCAAAACCTTGAGGAAAAAGTACTCTTGCACTCCAAGTTGTTAGGCACCAAGTAAGGTATGAACATTTGCATTTTCAGGTGACAACTGAGCAGCTTACTTGAACAACGAAGCAACCTGGAAAGATATATAAGATCAGCTTTTAGAAGATAGTACATATAAATCTATCAGGTCCATTTGCAATAGGTTTCAAGAAGATAACTATAAAGATTTGATTTCATATAGAAGATTGAAATTATAGAAATAACCAAACAGCTTATGTAAAGAAACAACACACTTAAAATATTTTTCTTAGACCATAAAAAAGCCTAGACATATAGGTAAAATGATTCAATTCATTACTAGGAATCATATTCATATTTACAATTTTAAGACTCTAAGACAGTAAAATAAATGACATACAAATATAATGAAAAATTGAATTAACAACAGTTAAATTTTGAACAAGTTTTCAAATTCTAATAAACACATGGATTGTTCCTACATACAACCTCCTTCAAAATCTGAAGTTGTAACTAACAATCCAAACTATATTCCCTTTGTATGTCAATTAAATATAACTACTAAAGATAAGTACATTGAGTAAAATTTGATAAATCTTCCATAGCTTTCATGAAATATCTATGAGTAGATTTGGGTCCTCCCATGTGTGTCAAAAACGTACATCGACTCCCCTCATTAACTCTCTTCCAATTTTTAAACCCATCGACAGTCAATGTGCAATGGAGAGCATTATCATTTTCCAAAAGATAACGTGAAAAACAAAATGTTGCATCATTTGAAGGAGAGTACTCTAACCAATAAAATTGTTGGAACCAAGAGTATTGAAATCGACGAAACTAATTTCCGAACTAAGACGGTAAAAATGTTGTCAATTTTGGCTGATATAGACTCATTTTGATATACGTCCGTACGATCTCATTCAAGAGAATTTAATTCACCTATAACCTCATCCCTATGATCAACCTTTGGGGTTGAAACATTAACATTCGAAGGAGGGGAAGACTTTCACTTCCTTATGTTTCACCCCTTGGTTTAAAGATTGAAAAAAAAAGTTTTTCTTTCTCTTGTTTCCTTGATTTTTCATTATATTCCAAATGCCTATTAAATAGTGAATTAAAATCAAACCAAATACAAAATATTTATGGGTTATGATTTTACAAAAAATTAATTCAAAGGAGGATGGTGATGATGATAAGGTTTTACCAGAGGAGATGAAGAGGGAGACTAGGAGAGCCGAGAGCGGGAGGTGGCCGAGGGGCTGCAGCGTCCTGGTCGCCGGTCGCCGGTTGGGCTGGAGTGTGGAGAAGGGGAGCACCCGAAGCATCTCGGTCGTGGGTCGTGGGTCGCGGCCTCGCGGGTCTCCGGTCATCGGTCGCGGGTCATTGTATAATAAATCCTAGACTATGAGACAGAGAGTGAGAGAGTCGAAGTCTGAGGTCTCTGGACTCAAATGATTCACTCTTTACATCTGTTGATTGGTATAAATGGTGAGCTTTATGGAGAATTGGGTGGGCCATAAGCCTATACTAGCATATAAATAAAAAAAAGTTTGCTATTTTTTTTTCACTGGGCTTAGCATATATATGAAAAAAAGTTTCTAATTTTTTTTTTTTTTACTAGACTTAGCATATATAAAAAAAAAAAATGTTTTCTGTTTTCTTTTTTGCACTGGGCTACAGCCCAGTGCAAGGTCTGTGTGCCTCCGCCCCTGGATGTAGTCGACTGGGAACTGGGTTTGCAGAAAATCTTTGAAATGTTCTTGATGTCTGGTTTCCATTACGGCAATGCTATGTCTACAGGCAAATGCTTACAACTATTTTACAGCTGCCACGTGACGGCTGTTTATTGAAGGAGAAAAAGAGATGGGTCCGGTGGTTTTTCGGTGGCTGTTCGATTGGCCGTCACGTGATAGAAACGTCACGTGCAGTCGTTCATTGGAGGAGAGGTGGGATCGGAAGTGACCAACATAGTAAGAGGATAGAGATGGTTGGTTGTAAGAAGGTTGTAAGTATTTGGTAGTAAACTTAGCATTATTGTTTCCATTATTTCTCAACTCAACTTGGGGAATTGGCCCTGGATTTGCTCACATGCTTGTAGGGAACTGTTGGTTGGATGGATTTGGCTCACAAGTAAACAAACGGTTTGGAATTCCTTATTGTTTCATAATGGCTAAAATTATTAGCCCATTAATTTCTATTAAATCAATGTCATTGATTCCTGTTAGTTGTATTCCTTATTAAGGGAGGTGGAGCCATAGTGGTGGCTGATGGTAGGGTTTCACCTCCTCTTCTAGTTCTCATTAACTCGGACTGACTTCTCGACTGGTTTCAAGAACCGGTTCGAATGGCTCTGATACCAATTGATAAGATCCCCTTCCATCCGAGTCGGGGTTTGGAAGGAATCTAGCACTTCCCACCATGGCCTCCAGGAAAATTGCAGAAATAACAATTGAAGTCTCAAATTTAGGGAAGAACAATGGTGATTTTATTGAGGGCTCTTGAAGAACCAAGAATGGGTTACAAAAGGAAGAAGAAAATGAAAGGAAAGAAAACTAACAAGAAAACTAAAGCTAAGAAACTGACGGTAAGTAACTAATACAATTCTTCACATCTTTCTCACATCCGTTCTCCTATATATAGAGAGGATTGCCATCTTTGCCTGCTACCTCTGATACTGAAGACTGAATGAAATTGGTAAATTGGTTTGCTGACTAGCTGCCAACTCATCCTCCCCTTACTGACTCACCAATCCAGCTGGCTAACGAGCTGACTATATACCAATATGTTCATTGTGCCCATCTGGACAAGGTTTTATTTACTAAGAGGATTTATACAGGGGTGGACACAACACAGGACGTGGGTGAGTCCATTTTTGTTCACACACCAATACCATGATGTTTGGTCACCCCCCAATCGGGAGGAACATGTAGCAAATCTTGAGTGAAAATCATTTTGGGAGTGCACAAAACCACTCCCAAAGTAGTTTTAGTTGCCACATGGCTCATCCTGATTGGGGGATGAACAAACACCATGGTATTGATGTGTGAACAAAAATGGCTTCCACAGGCCTAACCCACCAACCCACCCACCCCTTTCACCTCCGTACATTTCACTGTCAGTAATGAATTGGTGAAAGACCGGCCTAACCCCCCTACACCTATCAGTTATCACCTACTAGACATGGAACACCAAGCATATATAGCTTCATTCAATGGTTTGGAGCAGACACAAAAGCCTCATCTTCATTGTTGTTCTCCACCCATGCTACCATCATCAACCGAAACTCCCAGAACCACTGTGATGACACCTCCATGAGGCCATACCCAAACCTTGGCCTTGGCCTAGGCCCACCACCAAAATCTCAGCCAATGGAACATTGACATGTGGTCCATGATCACAGACCTCGATCAACATACTGATGAATTGGAAAACGTGTCATTTACATTCATTTCTGCGAACCAAACGAAGCTAGACTATGCTATCCATTCCTTCCCTCTTCTCAGATTAACAAAAACCACCAAAAAAGCAACAACAAAAAAAAATTCCAATGAACAAACCGTAGGGAGGAAGATAAATAGTATAAAATGATTTTTCAATAGAATTTATATAAATATATCCTTCAGACGCGCATACGTGATCTTCGCATCAATCCTAATTTTCTTTCAATACATCTCTATTTATAGCTCTCAAAACCCATTTTCCTTGATAAACCATAACTTGACAAGGCTTATCTAAACCAATTAAAACTAATAATAAATACAGAGATAAATCTAAAATAATCAATAATAAAATATATCTCAATGTGAATCCAAACTGGTATGGCCAGACTGGAAGAAGCTACTGTTTACGGGGTTTTAGACTTTGGATCTCGAAGAAGTTCAAAAATTTGTGTTTGGATCTCCATAATCGACCTAATTAGTATTTAGATCTTTTGACCAACAATTGACTCAAGTCATTCATGCATACAGATGATGAAAGAGTCACTAGTATACCGAAGAAATAAAATTATAGTATGTATGGGCACACATACCATTTGGTATGATACAAGGATTCTTACAGCAACACAACCCAATCAATCGAGCCAACCATCGGTTCAAGATCAAAATACCAATTAGATCGATTATGGAGATCCAAATGCAAATTTTATGGCTTGTTCCAAACTCAAGTCTAAAAATCCCTAAACATTAGAGGCAAGTTTGCTGCACAGTTGTAGAGAATAGAGTAGCTCCAGTACAGGTGCAGAGAAGTGTCAATATGACATGAGAGGGTGCATATGCCCCAAGTAAAGAAATTTATGATGGCATTTTGATGTAGCCAACAAGGAACAAACTTATATTGAGGTAAATACGCAAACTATAAGAATGAAACCAAAAGTTAACACTTTCCCCTCCCCCAAAATCCTCAAACATGAACATTTCATGATCATTTATTTAATTGATAAATGCTCAATTATATTAATTTGAGGTTAATTTAAAGTATCATATGAGATATACAGGAAATGGAAACTTATACAATTATATCTGAGCGAAAAAAGGGCTTGAATTATCTACATTCAATCACCATCCTTGCTTTGAGAACCATGCCAACAACCTATACAAAGAAACAAAAGAAAGGTTTATAAATAAAGGGATA
The DNA here is from genome assembly GCA_036927795.1 of Iris macrosiphon. Taxonomy (NCBI): domain Eukaryota; kingdom Viridiplantae; phylum Streptophyta; class Magnoliopsida; order Asparagales; family Iridaceae; genus Iris; species Iris macrosiphon. The sequence continues at coordinate 166,385,503 of JAYESA010000013.1, read as the reverse complement.
CCTATAACCTATTAATATTGAAGCTAAATCTTGGCAGAAAGAAAGAAAGAAAGAAAGAAAAAATGTTATAGAGCTTACCAGCATCCTTACAAAAAAGAAGATGATTGCCATTTGGCAGACTGGTCGCTTACAAGACCAAGAGCTTCTTCCACATTCCTATGACGATCGAGACCACAAACTCTTTCAAACAAAACTAGTAGATGTTGCCTTTGTTCAATTCCCAAATTCTTCTTGAGGCTACTAGCAACCATCTCCATTTCAGGCTGCAGGCAAAAGAAACCACTATCGGAGGGAGGAATATGCATGTCATCCATACAGGGATCAAACAAAGTAGTTCCAATTTGAATAATGGGAGAAGTGAATGTTTCAAGATTTATCTTCATATTGCCCTTAAAAACATTGTATGCAAATATTTTCCGATTTGAATGATGAGATTTCCCATAAATTACGTACATCCAAATTTGTTTATGCTTTTTCCAAATATACCAGGAGAGTTTAACCACGACATAGGTTTATGGTATTAGATATTAGAAGACTTGTCATCTAGCCAAGCCAAGTCAATCTCTATTGTTCAAACCCAAGCTCGTCTATGGATGGAAATTACTGAGTCGATCTTGAGCTCGACTATGCTTACAAGCTACTCGAGCTCTCTCAAAGCTTGACTATGCCGTGAGCTGCTCGAGCTCGAGTGCAATCTACATATCCTAGAGAGGTAAAAGTCACTTAGGTGTGGGTTGGAGTTGTTTTGTATTAACACTAGCATTAACAATGTCAGTTTTGGCCGTGGGCTTGGTTGGGTGGTGTTCAAAAAAAGAAAAGTAAATAAAACCTGAGTCAAGCTGAATCAAGTTACTAGAGTCAGATCCTAGTTTGAGTAATTGTTGAGCTGCACAAGTCGAGCTTGTTCGCGAGCGAACGAGCTGAGCTTCTTACGTTTTTTTTAGGATAACCAAACTTCCTATGTTTTGAGTTAGCCCATTAAGGGAACGGTACTGATTTCTCTGTTCAAACTCAGCTCATTAGTGAAGCCAAGTCCATCTAAGTTGAGCTCGCAAGCTGCTCTAGTCATTAACATCCCAAGATATCAGCATTAGGGAATGGAAGGCAAAAACTAGAATAAAATAAATTGAGAAAAAGATTATGGAACTTTGAATAAGTGAAACTTAATATTGTTTAAAGATAAATGCACTGTTCTAAAATGCGTTTAAAAGCAACACCTAGGCACTATGTGGCTATACACTGCCATTTTTTTAGTATATTGTGCGTTCTAGGAGATATGTGGCATTATGTGTGGAAAAACAACATTATGCTAGGAAAAACAACATTATGCAGCAAAAGAAGAGAAGCGCCTAGATTTCGGTCTTTTTTATTTTTATTTTTTTTGGTCAATTTTTTGTTCAAAATTTGTTTTTTGCCTCGTGTTTTATTTTCTTGGTCTGTTTTTGGGCTGGCGTAAAAATATTTATATTCACCTTTTATTTTCATATTTATTATTTTTGGTGAATTATAAATTATAATTATATTTGTTCAAAACTTATTATTATTGTCTTTGGTTCATTTGAGTGTTTGCTAAAATTCTTTATAATGTAATATATAGTTCCGTATTAGTTTCAATGAACTAGAAAATCATATATTTTTTTAATGGTAATGCTTTTTCCGCATAAATCCGTCTAGGTGGCTGTCTAGCCATATGAAAATTAGGCGTCCACTTGCTGCATAAGTGCAACCTAATGCTTTCTATAACATTGGATAAATGATAAATGAAAGGAGATGCAAGATTAAAAAAGATACTGATGTTATGTGTAATATTATGTCAAATGATATCAAGAAAGTAGTGAAAGAGATGCTAGGAGTTTCTAAAGGCAACGAATGGACTCAGAGAGAGTTGGTGGTAAAATAGGAAAGTAAAAAATGCAATTAAGGACATAAAGGATTTCCTACAAAGATTGACATAAGTGTAGAAATGCCGAATTTTTTTAGAGAGACAGTAGCAAAAAATAAAGATAAGAAAACATTCGGTGAAACTAAATCTCATGTCTATGATTATTGTATGGGAGGTTAATAAAAAAAGGAGGAAAAGGATATTTATGCAGGGAACAGCACCTTGGTTAATAATAAATGTATCAATCTAAAGACCAATAAGTATTAGTAAAGAAAATGATATTGAGAGGTGAAAATTATTTGCAAAAGTTGTTTAATTTGAATTTACAAAAGTTTAAGATGGAAACATTTGGGTTAGTTTGGATCACAAGATAACAGGAAAAGTTGTAGAACATGATCATGCTTGGAAATGTCTAGAGAGATTCATTCATCCAAATCCTAAGGATTAAAAGAATACCCCGATAACTGAAGTAATAGTATACTACATGTATAAAAACAAAGGAGATACAAAAAGTTACACAAAATATTGAGGAAAATAGAGCTCGAGTCATATCATGATACTCTACAGAAAGTAGTTGAAAGTAATTGAGCAAAGATTAAGAAATTGAGAGAAACTATTTGGTTATATCTCGTGAATATGGAAGTCATTTACTTACTAAGAAGATTAATTTAAAATTGTATAGAAGAGGATCTGCATATGGTTCAAGGATTTGCATACCGTTCTTATTGACTTAGAAAAACTTACGATAAGTACCGAGGAAGATATGTTCTGTGGGCTTCTGGGAAATAAAAAAGTCTAATAGTTATTTTGATCTCGTAAAGAATATGCATGATGGAGTTAAGACAATCACCACCATGCAGACCAGTAAATAAGATACCACACCAATTTCAATCAATGTCGGCTTACATCAAGGATAAATATTAAGTCAGTATCTTGTTTCGCTACTTATGAATGAGATTACTAAGCTTATTCAGGATGAGGTTCCATCGTATACGATGTGTGTATCCTTCGTGTGCGATGTGTGTTTATGACATTGTTGGCTAATGAGAGTGGCACAAGGCTAGATTCTAAGTTCTAAAATAGAATTGTGGAGGGAAAACTTTGGAATCTAATAGTGCTAAAACTACCAGAGCAATATATATATATATATATATATATATATATATATATATATATATATAACTTGAAGCAAAAGTCAAAAAGAAATAAGTGAGTACAATTTTTGGTATATAGGATAACTCAATTCATTGTGGTGGAGAGAGAAGATTTTGTTCAGACTTAGAACAGATGGTTGAAATGGAGGAATGCTTCTAGAAAGGTATAAAGTCGTACAATCATACTGTACAATTAGCAGTTGTGTCCTCAGGCCAAAGGAATGCACAAATGATTAGGACATCCTGGATACATACCTAAAAAAATTGAAAGGGAAATACATCAAATAATTGATAACACATCTAGAGTTGTGGTAATAATATTATCAATCAGTTAATGTGATAATAAAGGTTAGCAGCATCCCTTTCAGGCCATTCGCATGAGTATCAGTTTTGGCAGGAGTGTGTGTATGTGGTGGTGGTGAATTGGTTTGTTTTGGTAGTATTGGCAGTTTCTAATTCTGACGAAAACTTTGGTGATTACACACAACCATGTGCCAGTGCATAAGGTCTCTCTGAGATCCAAGGAAAGATCGCACTAGTACTCTAGAAATTGTAAGTATCTAGTAACGTGCCCAACCTAACTAATACATTATAAGGTCAATTTCAGGTAATGGACTCAACCTATCGACTCCTTGGATTTCCACTACAATATCCAGTAAAATATACTGAACCGACTTGGATCTGAACTACGATTCCTCTCAAGTCTTACCGAAACTGGATTGCCTTTTCGTGGCATATGGCGCTTATTACTTGACTTTTTCCCCCTTCTTCCCCTTTTTTCCTTTATTGCTTCTCCCATTGGTTGAGAAGAAGAACTGGTCTAGGAGGGGCTACTCTGCCTAACTGCCGGGCTTGTCGGGTCGGAAATGAGTGCATTGAAATTCCTATGAGCCTTGTTTTGTGAGTGCAAGTGTGCAACTAAAAACCAACTATTATTAAATTAAATGGCTTTAAAGTTTTGGGGTATATACAGCAACAATATCCCACTTGCACTCCAAGCCACTTAGCTACGACTTTAATTTGAATGTTTCCTATGTGCTTACTGACAATCTTCATAAAAAACAGTTTTGTAAATGAATCTATGAGTTAATAGTGAGGTGATTTAGAGACTTTAAAGTCAGTTTTCCCTAAAAACATGTACAATATGCTATACAACACGTGCCTCATTTGGCGTGGCTTCTAGGCTCAGTGCATTGTGCAATGTCCCCATTATTATCACCATATAAATTAGCATGCCTATCTGCATGTAGAATTAGACAAAGTCCCTCAACAAGTTTGTAGCCAAGTTTGTAGCCAACAGCCCATAAGCCCTACAGAGGCTACCACATATTCAACTTCCATAGTAGAGTAATCAATGATTTTAGTCCATCTTTTTTATGCTCCATAGCCAACCCCATTTGAAGGGACAAACAGTTTGTTCACCAGGCAACCAAATCCTTGGATACCCTTTCATGTATAACCAACCATTTGGAGATCACCATCCAAAAGACAAGATAATGGCATGTGCTTTTAAGGTATGCATGAAAATTATTAACATGCTCCTAATGAATTCTTCAGACTACGATTTCTTGGACCTGTGAAACAACTACAAGGCATGGAATGCCATTCTTCAGCAATGACCATGCTTATGAGGTCATTTAAAATCTAGGGCTGCAGTTATTTATTCTCAAAATATAGTCATTGCCTCCAAAACTATGCAAGACGGCCGAATTATTTATAAACTCTCGTCCCCATATGATCATAGGTATAACAACAACAAAGCCATTATCCCAACTTTTTGGGATGGCTACCAAAGATCATAAAATTCAATTATCAAATAGTTATATCTATGTCAAACTCACATCAATATAATCTTAAATGAATCAAATAATTATAGCACCGCTGCATCAATGAAACACGAAGAGTACTAAATTACATATATTGCAAAATAACAAAAGGTACCAATGGAATGGACTAATATATGTCAATAATAAATATAACATGAAGAACATAATGAAATCAATGAATCGTGTGGGAATTAACCACAATCAATAACACAAAGCATTCTAGCAGGATCAAGAAGCCATATACATACAGAGTTCTCCTCGGGAGGAAAAGTTTGAAAGATACGACATATCTTAGATAATTCCTCTAATGCTTCAATCCTTTTCCCTTGACCTTCCAAAGCCTGATAAGAAACGAGTGATAAAGACATGCACATTGAGAATCTTAAAAGATGTTCTAGTAATTACTTCAGAAAAGTTAGATACATATAAGATATCTGTACCCAAGATTGCAAAAGACATGATCTTGTACGGGCTGCAACAGCTGCACATATAATTCTTGCAGCACGAGTATTTTCAAGTCCAATATTTTCTGCAAGTCCACATATGAATTTCCGGGCCTCCTCGCCATTAATTCGTACTGTGGCAGTAGGGCGTGCTACTCTGTATTTCAAGAATTTTAAATAATCAGAAGAAACATTCATGGGAAAAACACTAAATAGAAAAGTGAGTTATCCTTGGCGATGATTATCAAGAGAGTGTTATCTTGGTAAAAACTAGTTTTCATACTTAGATAATCCCTTGGAATACGAGTATTCCCAAGGGATTAATATTTTTGCCAATACATAACTTCCTCGATATTTTTCCTTGCTAATTACACACCATTCACAAGGGACTAGTACCATGAAAATTTTCCCTTAGCATTACTCTCATTCGCAGGGGACTAGTCATGATAATCATTTTCCCTCAGCAATTAAAATCATTCACAAGGTACTAATCCCAAGTAGTATATTTTCTTTATATAAATGGAAAGTAATTAATACCAAAGGATACATCATATTCCTAACTTTTTAGACATAAACTTAGTAAGGGGAGAAACTACTTTTTCCTCGGACGACATGCTGACACGGCAAATTTGAAAATTTAGGACACGCCATGTCGGACGACCCACACACACACTCCACACATATATAACATGTAAATGAGACACTTAAATATATTATGAATTCAGGATCAATATGTGATCTACCGAAACCATGACCTAGATCAATCCTAGGCAGATCTAGTCCCCACCTACAGTTGATTTTCCGCCAGCAAGTGCATGACCCTTTAATTTAATATTTTCTTAGTTTTAAACTTCTCTATCATTAGAGGACTTGTTTATTAGGTTTCAAACCTTATCATGATATTGATCAAGTTCTATTTCTTTCCATATATTTTGCTCATACATTATAAATTTCAGTATAATGATCTACTAACACAAAATTGTAGGGTTGAGAATCAGGTTGGGTTTTAACTTGAAACACAATTACCCACGTGGTATGGGACCATGGGTAAATACATGGTACGAGTGCGTTACTTAGCTCACACTACAAGGGGTACCTTTGTGGTTTGCCCAAGAGCAGTTTCTGTGCGTAGGTGTACTAGGGAAGTGTGTGTACTAGGGAAGAATTTGTATCGATCCTACAACTTAGAACTATATGCTTCATTTTGATCAATTAATTGGTTCCATTGACTTTTGTATTACCATTTTATCAATATCTTTGTTAAACTTCTTGTAAGGTCCAGGTTGCAAAATGACCACTTTTAGCTGTTCGGATCAGGACGCTGCATTCCGCGTTGCAGGATACCCATTTGCGTCGATCTCTGCTATTTTTGTTGTGAATCCACTTGCGTCGACCTTTACTGCAGCTAGTCGAGAATCATTTGTCATTGTCTACTCTTCCTACTATTTGAGGTTCATGCTTTGCAGGTTGAAAGTACTGAACCCAATGTAGTTAAACAAGAAGAAAAAAGGTGATTGATTAAAGAATAATCTTTCAAATTTGAATTGAGCCAGTCCTATAAAAGTTACTTTTCTACATATCTTTATCTACCATATTTACCACAAATATAATGTCATAATTGTGTTTTGGAGTTCATGATCATCACATGAAGTTAACTAAGTTTCGTCTTCGCCGACCCATCACTGCTGTCACCACCAATATCTACTTGGATTTTGAGTGCGAAAGCTCCAAGCATCGAGATCCGACACGATCCGCACCTCACCCTCTTCAATTACACCGTCCAACATGTCATAGTTTGGTCATATTTGTATCTTCGCAATTAAATTTTGATTTCTTTGCAAATTTGATATATTAGTTTGTGATAAATTACTATAATATTTTTCCAACCATTAAACAAATCTATTAAATCCTTTGTATCCTAATCCCTAAATTTCAAATTGTCCACATATGTAGTGTCCTTCCTTTGGGTCTCGTGCTACGTCATAAAGCATAGTTGCAAGGAGAGCATATCTCATGTCCCACTATTTATGTCCCATATTATGTCCCCATCCTATTACATGTGGGGCCCCATTTTGTTTTATACCGGCTGGAGCCCACATGTAATAGGGTGGGGACAGAATATAGGACAGAAATAGTGAGACAGCAGATCTGGTCTGAGTTCAAGTAAGATTTTTGTTCTTTTAACCACTTCCCAAGCTTTATTGCCACCAGCGACCATTATAGTTGCAATAGGTCAAAAGAAGAAAGGACCTTATCTTAGGTTTTTCTTGTTCTTGGTACTTTTATCTAATTTATATATACAAGAGATGGATAGTCATGTCCCGTTCACTTGGGATCAACATAGCAAGGTTAGGTTTTTCTATTTATTTTAAGGATTTATTCAGTTTTTCTTATATAGGACTCTTTTTAAAATTTTCAATTTAGTGCATTCTAAAGAAGCTATGAAAAAAAATTGATGTCAGGTTAATGTTAGATCGAGATTTGGCACGTTGGATATCAGATGTTCAGCACATATTGGATGTTTTGGATATATCAAGTCTAAATGCATTATCCCAAATGTCTTCGATGACCTAAATAATAAATGTATACAAGTATAGATCAATTTTATCAAACAATCTATTGTATGAAGACATTGAGGCATAATAACTAAAAGCAATATATATTTACTTATCCTCACACTCAGCTGATAAGTAAATTACATTAATGATATGTTTGGTGCAGGGTGTGGACCAACAAATCAAAATCAGGTCCAACCCGACATGTCGGTCGATATTTCAGAACAACATAAATGGAAAATACAGTGTTGATGCATTAAACTGACATGAAGGTCGACATTCAAAAAAATGAATCTAAATGGGTTTGGTTATCGAACTCAGATATTTGACTGTGTGGTGTTCTAGTATATCTATATATTAGATTTGTCTTAAGTGATGAAAATGGCTTGGATATCTTGCTTAAATTTGGATTTCCATACAATGTATACATTTCTAACAGGTGTATGACATGGATTCAGTTTAACTATGCATCTTCTGGATGTACAAATGTGTTGGGATCTCAAGTCATAGATAGACTATTGCTAAGGAATCTTTTGTTAGTAGTGTAATTTTGTTTTTCTTGATAATAGAAAATTCAGTACAGGATTGTTTCTAGTGGGTACTATACATTTCCAACGGTTTTCCCTACATGATTACTTTATTACCAAACTGTAGGTAATAAAACATTTCAGAAGGAATGTTTCTCGGCAGTATGTTTGGTTGGAAAACTTCGCACCAAGACTATTTCCAGGGGAATCACCAATAGCAAGGGAAATTACTTTGGAAATAAGTATTCCAAAAACTGCATAGTATAGGGACTTCTAATAATAAAAAAACAAAACAAAAAATCCATCGGGAAACTAAAGTTCCTAGTACTGAATGGAGAACAAAGTTCATGAAAGACTTGAACCAAAAATTAGAAACATAAATCACACAGGAGAACCTGGCTTACTAGAAAAGAAAAGCAACAATAGAGCACCTGTTGCAAGTGTTTAGAACAAAATCTACAGAGGCCCGGAAAAAGGAATCACGTGTATTGCCTGTCGCAAAAGAAACCTTTGCACCAGAAGTTTTACATATTTGGCGAAGCTGCTCTCAATGTAGAAAACAAAAAGATTAGCTCTTCCTTGTAAGAATGTATCTCCAATTCCATAGCACTAATCATCAAAGACAGTGGTCAGCATGAGAGAAAAGGGCAATCATGTTGTTAGTGTAGATATAAATATATGGACTATAGTCTGAAACAGAACAAGATTATCATGAAAAGAAAGATCCTCCAGAAAAAATACAAAAGGTACTTAATTATAAGTTTCATGTTTCAGAATAAGTTACCAACTCAGACTTCCACATGAAATCCAGATTTATCAGCAGAAGTGCCAACATTCAAGTTTCAGAAAAAAGGAAAATGAAATTATTGCTTCGTGCTAGCAAGGCTTGACTACTTTTCAAGTTTCAGAAAAAAGAATGAAACAGTTAGACACATCCTTCAAAGTACAAAGGTATCAGCTATATCGATCTCAGTGGTGGAACAACGAAAAAACTACCAATCTTAATGTAGTTAATCACTTATGAAGATACACAAATTTACAACAAAAAATTGAACCAAATTAATGTAGTTAGTCGTTACGATTAAAGCCCAGCAATCTGATTAGAAACCTGTCAGGCAGCAACCTGAAATAAATCAGCCATAAGCAATAGCAGAGATGAAAATCCCTAGGACTACTTGATAATATTCTATAGTATCACAGCCATCGGTGATGAAATTATACTTTACATAGCTTACACACGAAAAATAATATTAATAATACAAAATTCAAACAGATGTATAGAGAAACTAATCCAAGCACCTAATAATACATATACAAGCATGTCGATATTAAAGAACTGCCAATTACAAAAGTTAAAAGGGACAATGAGAATTCTTATTTTTATGTCCTAATACAACAAATAACATCAATTGCAGCATCACAATAAAATCCCTGTGGCTCCTAGAAAACATAGACATAATGAAACAACAAGATTCATACTAAAAAACTCAAGATCAGTGTACACAGAAACTAACGTAACCAGTTAATGTTGTGTCATACTAGCATAGAATGCTAAAGTTAAAAGACTATTTAACAGACTGACAGAGAAACAGAAGCAAAAAAGAAAAGGACAAATGAAAATTGTAATTTCATGGCCTTGTACAAACAGATAACTTAAATTATAATTCCATAATAACATCTGTCATACAGTCTTTGGGAACAGAATGAAGCAGGAAATAAATGTTTAGACTAAGTTGGGTCCTGTATATCTAATTGTTATACAATCACATAACCAAATATGATTTAAGCATTCCATATAGTAGAAAGAGTAGGTTAAACAACTGCAACAAAGTTGTATCAATTTCTTTTCTTTTTGTTTTCCTTTCTGCTAGGCAACACAATCCTACCAAACTGATATATGTCCCGCACAACTCAATTAATTGTTCAGGCTAGACATTTATGTCAATATAAATTAATGCATACAAGAGAGAAGTTCATGAAAGCACTAACTTGAACTATATCATCGTCCTTATAATCCATGCCGCTCATTCTTTTATCCGTAATTGCTGATAATCAAGTCAAATTTAAAAAGATCTGAGGGAGACAAGTAGGAACAAATCATCTAAGAAATCAATTGCAACATGGAAACAGCATATCACCTACAAATAATGAAGTTAAAAGAAACAAGTGAGGAATTTATCTATATAAAGAAACGAATAGGGAACTTAATTATCTACTTAAGTCCAAGGTTAGATATCATATGTAGGCTTCATGTCAGATTGGGTTTTTAATGCCAGATGTTGAACGTCGGGGACATTTAAAAATGACGGATATCAATAAACATGTACTATTTTATGTATTATATAACCTAAATGTCTAATCTAAATATAATTTATAATACAAATATCAGTAAGTAATTCTAATATGATGTATACCTAGTCGAAGTGGAGCTTGACTGGCCGAAGTTCGAGCAACAACAACAAATTGAGAGAGGAGAGAGAGAGATTAGGGGGTTTCTTAGGGGTTAGTTATTGATTACGGGTTTAACCTGATTCGAAAATCAAACTTGCCTTGAAATCACAAAAAATCTTAGTCTTCAAATGTTGGTAAACTTCTGCAAATAACGAAATCCGTTGACATGTCATCCCAAAATATTGGCAGACTTTTTACATAACGCCATAAAGGACATTTCAGTCTAATATGCAGTGTTTTCCCCTCAAAAACCGACATGTTGGTCGACATATCGGCCATGTATGCCGACATCTACAACATTGCTGAAGTCTAAATAAGATCTCATAAAGAAAAACATTTGCAAATGGCATAATAACAAAGAATAAAGGACACCCTTACTAACAATCAGTAAAATGAAGAGCATATTCGAATAGCAGCTATGTTGCACGAATACAGATACAAAAATGGAAAAGGACACAATAAGGATAACGAATACGGACATTTTCTAGTAGTCACCTATGTTGCATGAATTCAGACATTGATACAGGTACGGACACAATACCTGTACGAACACAACTTTCCCATGTTCGTACAACAATGTATAACAAATTAATGAAAATTTAATAACTTTGTTATCAAGGCGAATAAGAGATAACATGATGATGCACTTTGTTATCAAGGTAAATAATTATGATAAGTATTTTGGGCAATTAGTTGCTTAAATTCGTGTTCAAGGAAGAACTTTACAAAACAAGTTTACAATTGTACCACACTAAATAATTGTGGTCTATGACAGATACGGTCACGATACAGATTCAAAAAACGACTTCTTTAAAAGATTTAGGATATGGGTATGGTATGGTATGGTATGGTATGGTATGGTATGGATATAGGTGTATATACACATGAAAACATATTTTATACTTCATATCTTTATAATATCTATATTTATGCATGTTGTGAGTGGTACCTAGGTCCTAAAATGTTACCCTCATGTCTCAATTATGTTTGACACGATGACAACCATGCAACACTTTCGACCATGTTTTTCACCTCTTTGGAGCCTAGACATTAGCAAGCCATATTTGACACGAGTTTCAATGAAGGATCGTATCAGATACGAATATGGTCCTCTGGAGGGGTATCCGCGTAACATAGATCGTGGTTTATGCACTATGTTGCTCTTCCATATTTATCTTTTCTTACATATCGATATATTTGTGTTTTGTGGTCTAATATTTTGTAACTTGTATATGTCAGAGCAACAAATAGGACATGGTATTACCATCTACAATAATAAACACCCCCTAGGAATCATGTTTTATTAAAATTTGAACTGCGTACTGCGAATCAAGATTAACCATGACTCATGACTTACTTAGACATCCAGCTTATCACACATATACTAGAATAAGAATTCACGGGAAAATTCGGATAATAAGAATCCAGCAAGCACGAACGGGCGTGGGTCGTGTCTCTTAACAACCAATCTCTATTATTGTTACAGAAAATTTCATATGGGGTGAAAGAAGTTCTTCTAATTTGTGCAGAACAAGAAAATTTTGGAGAATTTGCAGTGAAAGGGATCTGACGCCAGTGCAACTGGCGCCAGACTAAAAAATTTAAAATAAAAAAACTTGGCACGAGTGCAACTGGTGCCAGACTTCCAGATTTGCACCTGGCACCGGTCACACTGGCGCCAAACATTTTATGCTATTTTTCCCTCGAGGTAACTGGTGTTATTAATGTAAACTTGTTTTTCTTTCACAATAATTCAGTAGAGAAAATTGAACAAAAAAGACCAATCAACAAGGGTATAAAAGCATAATAAGGTTGTAAAAGCATATAAATAAATAAAACTTATTTACCATAGGTAAACCAACCAGCAAGGGTAACTATTATTTCATTCAATTTAAAAACTGCTACGAAACAACAGAGAAAATAACTAATATTATGCTTAAATGTATAAAATATATTTTTTTAAAATTTTAATAATTATTTGTTTTTCAATACCAAAAAATTCGATCTTCGATCGAATACCGATAGTGCAAACCTTATTTTTCCAATGTGGGACTAAAAGTTAGTCTAATACAAAGAGCCAGACAAAAGAGACTATCTTCTATACTCTCCCGTAAGCTAAAGCGTAGATGACGGGAGGTTCAAACTTGGAGAGAAAGTGAAGATAGAGCGGACGAGATAAGACCTTTGTAAGGATATAATCGATCTTGTGAAGTGGCAAAAAAACATGTTGGATTTGTAGCTCACGAAGTTTGACATTCCCTAATGAAGTAACAATCGACCTCAATAGCTTTGGTGCGCTCATGAAAAACCGAATCTTCATGAATGTGAATGAATGTCTGGCTATCACACTAGAGAAGAGTTGGAGAAGAGAGAGTGACGCCAAGATCAATAAAAAGACTCTTCAACCATGTGAACTAAAAAATTGCATGAACCATCGCAGGATACTCAGTTCTCAACAGAAGGCGGACAATATCAGTTAGTTTTTTGCTCCGCCAAGTAACAAAATTACCTCCAAAATACATGCAGAAACCACTTGTAGAGCGATGACCATCTATTAAACCCACATAATCAGCATCAACATAAGCGGTCAGTAAGAGAGACGAGAAAAGCTGGTAGACCAGACCCAAGCTAGGAGACTTTTTCGGGTAGCGAATTATATGCTCAACAGCCTGAAGATGACATGTCTAGGGAAACTGTATGCTGGGTAACAGTGGTCACAGCAAATGAAATGTCTAGACAAGTGACAGTCAGATATATCCACTTGCCGACAAGACGATAGTAGTAATCAAGATTATGCAACAGTGAGTCTGATGCAGTGTCAAGGGAAGGGTAGTAGTGAGTGGAGTAGTGAGTGGAGGGAGAAGAAAGACTTACAAGGAAGTTAAGTTGTAGCATCAGTCGAAGTAACAATCTTTGGTTCAAAAGGAAAATAACAAAACATTCCCTTTGAGTACGAGAATATCCCACAAAGATAAACTTAGCAGCATTGGGAGCTAAATTATTAACAATCAATCCAAGATGGTGAACAAAATATATACAACTGAGTACTCGTGGGACCATAGAGAAGGGTTCCTTAGTAGGAAATATAAAAGAGAAAAGAGATTTATGATACAAAATTACGGTGGGCATACAATTAATGATATTACAAGTAGTATGAACAACAAAGTTCTAGTAAAACTTAGGAACATCTATCTTAATAAATAATGAGCAGACAAGTTCAAGAAGGTGACGGTTTTTACGTTCCACTACGTCATTTTGTTACGGAGTATATGAACAAGAGGTCTAATGAATGATGTCATAAGAAACACAAGTATTCTAAAAATCCTTATTAATGTATGAAAATTCTCGTTAATATATTCGCGAGCATCATTGTTTCGAATGATTTTAATCATAGTAGAAAATTATGTACGACTCTGAGCAATAAAGTTGTAAAATACTTGCAGAATTTCAGAACGATTACGAAAAAGATATACCCACGTCATACGAGAATTGTTAAGCGTTATATTAGGTAGTGAGTTTTAGTCCCACATCGAATAGAATAATAGAGAGAGGGATCAGCCTATATATATATATATATATATATATATATATATATATATATATCCCATCATTCTAATTCTACATGGTATCAGAGCTATAACCATCCACTCCTCTCCTCCCCACCCGCTGCTCCACTGCCCCATCGCCCCGCCGCCGGCCCCTGCTGCCTCGCCGCCGCCCCTGCCTCGCCACCCGCTCCCACCCCCCATGCCCCCCAGCCCTCTGCTTCCCCGCCTCTGGCCGCCGCCACCCCCACAACCCCGCCCCTCTCTCGCCACCCTGCTGCACCCCCCCCCCCCCGCTTCAGGCCATCCTCCCTCTGCCTCCAGCTTAAAACCCTAACCTGCAGTCGTCGCCCCTTCTTCCTGTCTAAACCCTAATCCAAAAAACAAAAAAAATCGTATATTGAAGCCAGATGGTAGACACTAATTTGTTTGCACAACCTCTGTTCCTAGATTACGACTTCGGGAGCGTGTATTGAAGCCAGAGGGTAGAAAATGATTTGTTTGCACAACCTCTATTTCTATATTACGATTTCAGGAGTTAAC